>CM053033.1:158132798-158552798 GCA_028564925.1 Lithobates sylvaticus
GGACCGCCATGTCTTGGCAGGGTCAGATCCAGAGTCTAGTCTTGGGAGGGGCACTGCCAGAAAATGTTTTTTTGTGGGCAATTTATCGGGGCATTGGCTGGTGTTTGTGCTTCAATCATCACGGCACCAAGCAGTGGCATAACTAGAACCTTCAGGGCCCGATACAAGAAACCATGAAGGAGGAAAATTCGATACGGTGGCGAAACAGGGCACGGTTGCAAACTTCTCCACCTCTCCCTCCCGCAGGCATTCAGTGGCTGCAGGAGGAAAATGGAGAGATGGGTTCCTCTATGTCGGTGTTTCTCAATCTTTTTCCAGTCAGGGCTCCCTTTAAGTACATCCCTAGATGAATGGGGCTGCACTGCAACCACTCTGCAACTGTGCGCATTGCATGCAGTTGCAGCATAGTGATGATGCATTTGATGGGGTTGTAAACCCTTGTGCATCCTATGCATTAAGGTGAAAAAACACCTGGCAGTGACCGGCCCCCCAGCCCCCCCCGTTTTACTTACCTGAGCCCTGGAACATCACCAGGCGCAGATGCGATCTTTCTTTGCCCGGGGTTCTCGGCTCCTGATTTGATAGATTGATAGCAGCGCAGCCATTGGCTCCCGCTGCTGTCAATCAAATCCAATGACGCGGGCGTCGGGGGCGCCTGCAAGGTAACCACCCCGGGAGAGCGCTTCTCCTAGGGGGTTACATGATAAGTGGAGGAGCCATGATCATGATAGCTGCAGAAGGACCCCAGAAGACAAGGTTCAGGGCCACTCTGTGCAAAACGAGCTGCACAGTGAAGGCAAGTATGACATTTTTGTTATAAAAAAAAAAAAAAAACGCAAACCTTTGCAATCACTTTAAGGGGTTAAAACAGGTGGTCAGAAGGCAACATACTGCCTCTTTACCGGCTGTCAAATGCCTCTGAAAAGCGATCTGAGAACAAATTGCCTTTCAGAGGAACAGCAACAGCAAGAAAAAAAAATCAGTTCTGATTGTACACATATGGGGAGGGGGGGGAGGGCAGGATTAAACGCGCATACATAAAATGTGCATGCATACATATAAACAGTGCTCAAAATTTTTGGGGGATGCAAAAAAAATTTGAAAAAAAATCATCAAATGCAGCCACTGTGCCATCAATCTAAGTCACTGTGCCCAAACGCTGCTACTGTGCCCATCAATTGCAGCCACTGTGCCATCAAACACTGCCACTGTGCCCTCAAACACTGCCACTGTGCCCTCAAACGCTGCCACTGTGCCCTCAAACACTGCCACTGTGCCCTCAAACACTGCCACTGTGCAATCAATTGCAGCCACTGTGCCCATTAAACGCTGCCACTGTGCCATCAATTGCAGCCACTGTGCCAAACGCTGCCATTGTGCCCATTCAACGCTGCCACTGTGCCATCAATTGCAGCCACTGTGCCAAACGCTGCCATTGTGCCCATTCAAAGCTGTCACTGTGCCATCAATTGCAGCAACTGTGCCATCAAACGCTGCCACTGTGCCCATCAAACTAAGCCACTGTGCCATCAATTGCAGCCACTGTGCCATTAAACGCTGCCACTGTGCCATCAATTGCAGCCACTGTGTCAAACGCTGCCAGTGTGACATCAAATGCTGCCACTATGTCCATCAAATGCTGCCACTGTGCCCATCAAATGCTGCTAGTGTGCCCTCGAATGCCCCCAGTGTGCCCCCCACCCACTCATCATCTGCCCGGTCCTCCATGCGTCTCCTGCTGTCCTCATCTCCTATTCTCTCCTCCTGATAGGCGTCCAATAGCGGCGCCTGTCGTTTCAGCCAATCAGGTGACAGGTAACAGACCTGAGCACCTGATTGGTGGAGAGGCGGTTAAGTGTTAGGAAAGCGAATAGTAATGTGCTTTTCTAACAAAGCTGTGTGAAAAGGTCACCTTTTTTGATGCCTATTAGACCCTATGGCTCTAATTAGGTTCTTCAAAAACAATCCCCCCACGCCGCTTTAATAGGGGGTGGCAGCACATGAATCTATCTATTGGTGATGGAGGGGGTGGCAGGAGAAAGGGGCGGCACTGCATCTAAACACACACACATAATACACACACATATACTGTCTATATAAACACACACACACATACATATATAAATGCACACACATACATACACAAATACATGCACATACACATGCACACAAATACATACACATACATGCACAAACATGCACACAATTACATACAGAAAGTCTTTTCAAAAACGGCAGTGCTTTCTTTATCTTACCTCTTCCTGCCGGGTACTGCACTGTAGGGGGAGACAAAGAGCACAGCACACACTGTGCTTTTACTCTGAGCTCCCCGCACAGTGCCGATTACAGTTTGGCTGAAGATCAGGGAGCTTGATCTCAGCCGCCCCGTACCTTGAGATATACATGGGGCCCTCAAGGGCCCCCTGCAGCATGGGGCGGATCCAGAGTCTAGTCTCGGGAGGGGCACTGCCAGAAAATAAGGTGTTGCTTACGGAACTGAATTTAATGTATAATACCATGTAATACAGTGTACAGAGGTAAGTAGTATGTAAGGTAGTATACAGAGGTCAGTAGTAGGAAGGGTAGTGTACAGAGGTCAGTAGTATGTAGGGTGTGCAGGGAACAGTAGGGCACACGCTGGGGGGGATTGGGGGGAATTGGGAGGGCATACACTGGGGGGGATCAGGAGAGCATACACTGGGGGGGGGGGGTCAGGAGGGCATACACTGGGGGTGGGGGATTTAGGAAGGCATACACAGATACACTGGGGGGGGGATTCAGGAAGGCATACACAGATACACTGGGGGGGGGGGTTCAGGAAGGCATACACAGATACACTGGGGGGGGGGGGTTCAGGAAGGCATACGCAGATACACTGGGGGGATTCAGGAAGGCTTACACAGATACACTGGGGGGGATTCAGGAAGGCATACACAGATACACTGGGGGGGGGGGGGTCAGGGGGGCATACACGGATACACTGGGGGGGGGATTCAGGGAGGCATACACAGATACACTGGGGGGGGGGGGGGTTCAAGAAGGCATACGCAGATACACTGGGGGGATTCAGGAAGGCATACACAGATACACTGGGGGGGGGGGATTCAGGAAGGCATACACAGATACACTGGGGGGGGTCAGGAGGGCATACACAGATACACTGGGGGGGGGGGGGTCAGGAGGGCATACACAGATACACTGGGGGGGGGGGGGGGTCAGGAGGGCATACACAGGGCATACACAGATACACTGGGGGGGGGGGTCAGGAGGGCATACACTGATACACTGGGGGGGGGGGATTCAGGAAGGCATACACAGATACACTGGGGGGGGATTCAGGAAGGCATACACAGATACACTGGGGGGGGGATTCAGGAAGGCATACACAGATACACTGGGGGGGGGGGGGGTTCAGGAAGGCATACGCAGATACACTGGGGGGATTCAGGAAGGCTTACACAGATACACTGGGGGGGGGGGGGATTCAGGAAGGCATACACAGATACACTGGGGGGGGTCAGGAGGGCATACACGGATACACTGGGGGGGGGGGATTCAGGGAGGCATACACAGATACACTGGGGGGGGGGGGTTCAGGAAGGCATACGCAGATACACTGGGGGGATTCAGGAAGGCATACACAGATACACTGGGGGGGGGATTCAGGAAGGCATACACAGATACACTGGGGGGGGGGGGTCAGGAGGGCATACACAGATACACTGGGGGGGGGGGGATTCAGGAAGGCATACAAAGATAAACTGGGGGGGGGGGGGGTCTGGAGGGCATACACAGATACACTGGGGGGGGGGGATTCAGGAAGGCATACACAGATACACTGGGGGGGGGGGGATTCAGGAGGGCATACACTGATACACTGGGGGGGGGATTCAGGAGGGCATACACTGATACACTGGGGGGGGGGGGGGGATTCAGGAGGGCATACACTGATACACTGGGGGGGGGGGGGGGGTCAGGAGGGCATACACTGATACACTGGGGGCAGTCATAATCTTTTAATGAGTTACATTTTTCACTTGTCAAGAAAATAGATGAGGCTCTCATTTGTCATCTATCAGCACCTCTATGATAAGCTGCAGTAACTCAGCATAGAGGTGCCTTTAAACAAACCCACACTGTAGTGCTAGCAGCCAAGCTCACCTCCAGGAACTGTCACATGGATCTCTGCTCAGCAGCTGCACACATCTCCCTCTTCCAGACAAGCGTGATCTGGGGGAAAAGCACACCCCCACATCCCGCCCACTCAAGCAGCAGCCTGCAGGAGAGAGGCTGAAAAACTTCAGGGGGAGGTACAGGGGGCGGAGAGTGCAATCCCGAGGGTTCTGAACAGCAATTCATGCTGAGAAGGGCTGCTAGTTGTTCAGCCCATCCGCTGGCCGGGTAACCAGAGCAGATTTGGTTACCTGGGGCACGCTCAGCCTCAGTCTTTAATGTTTTCTCGGGGGGTGCAATTGCCCTGTTGCCCCCCCCTGGATCCGCCCCTGCCTGCAGCATGGGGCCTGGTCGCCTTAGCGACCTCAGCGACCCCTATAATTCCGCCACTGGCACCAAGGTTGATACGGTTTCAGGATGATTGAAGTGCATTATTTCTATTATTACATTTTTATATAAAATTAAATAGTTCAACTCACCATAATGCAGAATCAGTGGGATCCCCGAGTGTGTCACTTGCCACATCACCTGCCTTCAGATGCGGATTGTCACTTGCCACGTCGCCTGCCACCAGATGAGGATTATCACTTACCACATCACCTGCCACATGTTACGGATTGCCACTTGCCTGCCACCAGATTAGGATTTTCATTTGCCATGTCGCCTGCCACCAGATGCAGATTGTCACTTGCCAAAGTTGCAGGATTGTCATTTGCCACGTTACCTACCACCAGATACAGATTGTCACTTGCCACCTGCCACACGTTGGGGATTGTCAGTTGCCACATCACTTGCCACACATTGCGGATTGTCACTTACTGTGTCGCTTGCTACAAGGTGCGGGGTGAGTGAAGGCAGAGATCAGGGCCGATCCGTCACGGGGTGCACGGGGTGCAGTGCACCCAGGCGCCACAGAGGTGGGGACGCTGGAGCGCCAGAGTGCTCCGCTCCCTCCTCCTCTCCTTGTCCGTAGGCGGCGCGGCTCTCTCCGCCTGTCACAGCCGCGGCCGCGCAGTGACGCCACGGGGGGGGGGCGCTCCGTGGCCGAGCCCAACTTGTTTAGAACAGAACGTGTGTGATGCTGGTGCTGGTGGGCAGGAGGCGGAAGTTAAACACAGGAGGAGTCCTGTGTTTAACTTACACCTTCTGTCCACCAGCACAAGCATCACACACGCTCTGTTCTCCACCCGGGCGGCGCGGCTGCACACTGTCCTCTCCAGCTGCCGCCCGGGTGGTTTTAATTAGCCTAGTGGTGGGGGGTGGTTTGTCTAGGGGGGGGGGGGTCTGTACCAATGTGGGGGGGGTGGTTTGTCCTGGGGGGTCTATACTAACGTGGGGGGGGTGGTTTGTCTAGGGGGGTCTATACTAATGTGGGGGGGGGGGGGGGTGGTTTGTCGTGGGGGGTCTATACTAATGTGGGGGGGTTTGTCCTAGGGGGTCTACTAATGTGGGGGGGTTTGGGGGGGTCCTGGGGGGTCTATACTAATGTGGGGGGGTTTGTCCTGGGGGGGGTCTATACTAATGTGGGGGGTGGTTTGTCCTGGGGGGTCTATACCAATGTGGGGTGGGGGGGTTGTCCTGGGGGGTCTATACTAATGTGGGGGGGGTTTGTCCTGGGGGGGTCTATACTAATGTGGGGGGGTGGTTTGTCCTGGGGGGGTCTATACCAATGTGGGGTGGGGGGGTTTGTCCTGGGGGGGTCTATACTAATGAAAAAGAAATGAGTAGCGCTAGACCAAAAATTGTGATGCACCCAACAGTATTGTGATGGTGACTAAGTGATCAAATTAACTGTATCCTAATTAATAAACATAAAAAAATACAATTAAATACGGTTGTGAATATGAAAACCAAAAAGTTGAGTATAGATCAAAAATTAGATCCTAAATACAAATTAATGAAAACTCGCACAAATCAAATGAATAAAAACTGTGATAAGTGAAAATTCTGAGCCTAGATGGCACAGAGATGTAGAATGTGAATCGAAAATGAGTCCAAAGTGCATACGCATATGAGTGCGTTTCTTAACGCATCCGAATGCGTTTTGCTGAAATATTACACCCGTGCAAAAAATGAAAGAATCAGTTCAATTTTCAAATCAAGAATTCTTCAAAAGACAGCCAAAAGTGATCCACCACCAAGATTGTTGAGATTTCCTCCTTATCAGCTGTCCATGACACCCACTACAGAGTGTCAAAGTATGCCTGTATATAGATAGCCTTCCTTGGGACCCTCAAGGGATAAGGTCCCAAGGAAGGCTATCTATATACAGGCATACTTTGACACTCTGTAGTGGGGTGTCATGGACAGCTGGTAAGGAGGAAATCTTAACAATCTTGGTGGTGGATCATTTTTGGCTGTCTTTTGAAGAATTCTTGATTTGAAAATTGAACTGATTCTTTCATTTTTTTGCACGGGTGTAATATTTCAGCAAAACGCATTCGGATGCGTTGAGAAACGCACTCAGATGCGTATGCACTTTGGACTCATTTTCGATTCACATTCTACATCTCTGTGCCATCTAGGCTCAGAATTTTCACTTATCACTGTTTTTATTCACTTGATTTGTGCGAGTTTTCATTAATTTGTATTTAGGATCTAATTTTTGATCTGTACTCAACTTTTTGGTTTTCATATTCACAACCGTATTTAATTGTATTTTTTTATGTTTATTAATTAAGGTACAGTTAATTTGATCACTTAGTCACCATCACACTACTGTTGGGTGCATCACAATTTTTGGTCTAGCGCTACTCATTTCTTTTTCATTTGTTATCACTGTGGTTATGTTTTACAGTTGAGTTGCAGCTTCTGACCAGGTTTTCCCAAACCTTTGTACCATTAATATCTAGCTATACCCTTTCCCGGGTACATTTCCCGTAGCGCAGTTTCTTTTTCCATTTTTATGGGTCTATACTAATGGGGGGGGGGGGGGGTGGTTTGTCCTGGAGGGGTCTATACCAATGTGGGGGGGTGGTTTGTCCTGGGGGGGTCTATACTAATGTGGGGGGTGGTTTGTCCTGGGGGGGTATATACTAATGTGGGGGGGTTGTTTGTCCTGGGGGGGGGTCTATACTAATGTGGGGGGGGGTTCGTTCTAGGGGGTCTACTAATGTGGGGGGTTTGTCCTGGGGGGGTCTATACTAATGTGGGGGGGTGGTTTGTCCTGGGGGGTCTATACCAATGTGGGGGGGTGGTTTGTCCTGGGGGGTCTATATTAATGTAGGGGTGGTTTGTCCTGGGGGGTCTATATTAATGTAGGGGGGGGGTTGTCCTGGGGGGTCTATACTAATGTATGGGGGCTGGTTTGTCCTGGGGGGTCTATACTAATGTGGGGAGTGTTTCGTCCTGGGGGGGTCTATACTAATGTGGGGGGGGTGGTTTGTCCTGGGGGGTCTATACTAATGTGGGGGGTGGTTCGGCCTGGGGGGTCTATACTAATGTGGGGGGGTGGGTTTGTCCTGGGGGGGTCTATACTAATGTGGGGGGTTCGTCCTGGGGGGGGGTCTATACTAATGTGGGGGGGTGGTTTGTCCTGAGGGGGTCTATACTAATGTGGGGGGTGGTTTGTCCTGGGGGTCTATACTAATGTGGGGGGCGGGCTGGTTTGTCCTGGGGGGGTTTATACTAATGTAGGGGGGGTTTGTCCTGAGGGGGTCTATACTAATGTGGGGGGGGGGTGGTTTGTCCTGGGGGTCTATACTAATGTGGGTGGCGGGCTGGTTTGTCCTGGGGGGTTTATACTAATGTAGGGGGGGTTTGTCCTGGGGGGGTCTATACTAATGGGGGGTTTGTCCTGGGGGGGGCTATACTAATGTGGGGGGGGTCTGTACTAATGTGGGGGGGGTTGTCCTGGGGGGGCTATACTAATGGAGGGGGTGGTTTGTCCTGGGGGGGTCTGTACTAATGGAGGGGGTGGTTTGTTCTAGGGGGTCTGTACTAATGGAGGGGGGGTGGTTTGTTCTGGGGGGTTTGTACTAATGTAGGGGGGGAAAGGTTTGTCCTGAGGGGGGGTCTATACTGATAAAGGGGGGTGTTTTGTCCTGGGGGTCTATACTGATGGGGGGGTCTGTCCTGAGGGAGGTATTTATACTTAGTGAAGGGTCTGCACTGACGGAGGGGGGGTCTATACTTAATGGAGTGGGGTCTGTACTGAGGGACGACTATAGTTGGTGGAGGGGGTGATACCATGTTTTACTGCACCAGGTGACACCAACCCTAGTGATGCCACTGCAGCTGCGGGCTCTTATTTCCCCTCTCCCTCTCCTCCTTGTGCGCTGCTGTACTAATGAGTGGCGCACTATGTTTCTTCCCCCGCCTTCATAACGGCCAGGGAAGAAAAAGCAAAGGAGCAAAGAAAAGGATTGTGGGACATGTGGTCCCAAGGACTGGCAGCCCCACTGTAACACGGAAACTGCAGCCCACACAGCATGCTCAGCTGAATGGGAGAGAGAAAGCCAGGAGCCTGGGAAAGCTTTCAGGGAAGTACACCCAGGACTCCAGAGGGAGAGGGCAGTGCTGAGAGAACACCATCAGAGAGAGAAAGCCACACCGCCTGGCGCCATCCCTGGTGGAGGAAGGAATGTAGTCATTGCAGGAATACAGATCTGGGCTCTACCCAGCGGAGTCGCCACGGGCAATTCAGAGTGAGCAGACTCCTGATCAGAGGAACCGTTGTTGCTGTATCGCTGGGTCAGGTGAGAGGGCCGATCGGCCATTATTTACTACCATCTCTTGTAACATGTCTGCAGTCTCTGACCATCTCTTGTAACATGTCTGCAGTCTCTGACCATCTCCTGTATTGTGTGCAGCCTGACCGTCTCCTGTACTATGATTGCAGTCTCTGACTGTCTCTAGTATCATGTCTACAGTCTCTGACCATCTCCTGTACTATGTCTGGGGGCTCTTTCTAATAGACTCTCTAACAGAAGCCCCCTCTGTGTGCATCAGAGAGACTCCCCTCCAGGTCTCATTAGTGTACGCTCTTCCTGTATTTTATTTATTGGTAAAAGATCATGGGAGGATCCCAGGGTAACGAAGACTTCTTACGGGAACATCTCTGTGTTGAAGTCATTGTCATAGAAACATTTGTAAAGGGGAGGAGTTGGTAAGATGACCATGCCCACGAGGGGGGCGCCAGAAATATTTCTGCACCCAGGCGTCTGTGACCCTAGGATCGGCCCTGGCAGAGATGATGTAATCTTTCTGCTGCCATGGTGGCACAGTGAGGGCAGAACAGCGGTAATGCAGGGCGGGCTGTGAGAGATGATGTCATCCCTCTGCTCCCCCACCCGCTGACTGGCCTGCCCACCCGCTCTCCTGCGGACCCACTGACTGGCCTGCCCGCTCACTCACCCGCCGACCCGCTGATTGGTTCACCCGCCGACCCGCTGACTGGCCGGCCCGTTCAATCACCCGCCGGCCTACTGACTGGTCCACCCACTCACCTGCCGACCCGCTGACTGGTCTGCCAATTCACCCGCCACTCATTTCTCAGGGGGGGGGGGGTCTGCAGTTGTGCCATACTCTTTCCATGTTCAGATGATCGATTGAACAGTGTGAACAGTGCTCCATGAGATGTTCAAAGCTTGGGATATTTTTAACCTAACCTTGCTTTTAATCTTCTCCACAACTTTATCTTTGACCTGTCTGGTGTGTTCTTTGGCCTTCATGATGCTGTTTATTCAAGGTTCTCTAACAAACCTCTGAGGGCTTCACAAAACTATATTTATATTGAGAATAAATTACACACAGGTTTTTTTATTAGTTGACTTCTGAAGGCAATTAGTTCCACTAGATTTTAGTTAGGGGTAACTGAGTAAATGGGGCTGAATACAAATGCACACCACACTTTCCAGATATTTATTTGTGAAAAAATGTGCAAACCATTTATCATTTTATTTCCACTTAACAATTATGTGCCATTTTGTGTTGGTTTATCACATGAAATCCCAATTAAATACATTTACGTTTTTTGTTGTACGTGACAAAATTTGGAAAAATTAAAGGGGTGTGAATACTGGCACTGTAAATGATATTACAATATTTTTTCTTTATAAACTTTTAATAAAATAGCAAAGAAAAAAACTGATGCAGATGATGCAGTAGGTGACGAAGGTGAATAGACAGCATTACCACAGCAATGAATATTGACCTGCAAAAGCAATGACTGACACCCATTCCTTTATACCACTCCTGATTTGCAACCATTATCTCTCCCTTACACTCATACTACACTTAGGGGTATAGTTATATAAAATAAAAAAAACACTGTGCAAAAGTCTCAAGCATTTGCATAGTCATCAAACATAATCCCTGTAATTTTCCTAATATGTTTATTTTCTATGATCGGCAGCTCCATCTAGTGGCTATAATTCGGTACTCTTCTGATTAAGGGTATTTTAGGAAAATACCACCTTATGGCTGTTGGATGGAGCTGAAAGCCATAGGCTCACAGTAACAGTGAGCCTACGACTTTATCAGACTTATCACTACTGAGGACAGAATGTCAGGTATGGATACGCAGGCCTCATTGTAGCCCCCCCCATGAAACGCCTTATCAGTCTCCACAATTGTTGGTACAGCACTGGCCTGCCATCAGATTATGTTAAAATAATTTGGATCCAGCTAGAGAGAAAAGAAGGAAGGAAAAAGAAAAGGAAGAGGGGGGGAAAAGAGAAAAAAAAGGATTACAAATACATCCAGCAAGAAAGGGGACCCCTGTGTCTAACTCACTGCGAGAAGAGTTT
This sequence comes from Lithobates sylvaticus, assembly GCA_028564925.1. Lineage (NCBI taxonomy): Eukaryota > Metazoa > Chordata > Amphibia > Anura > Ranidae > Lithobates > Lithobates sylvaticus. The sequence continues at coordinate 158,143,721 of CM053033.1, forward strand.
CGTTCTTCAGAGTATACAAACATGTTCCATAGAGTGGTTCATCAGTACAAGATCCTCCATTAAATTCAACTCCTCAACCTTGTGGAACCAGAACCTAATGGACGGAGGCAGGTCAGTAGCATTTTTAATCCTTTGTTATATGGTTACTTTTTTTTTTTGGACCTTATCCTAGGATGCTAAAGCAGTAGTCTCTTTGGTATTCCCAGTGCACCACTTTTGGCCCCAGGTGTTTTTCATCCAAAAGGAAACTCACCAGAACTAAACCTCACTGTGACTTTAAAAAGTTAAATTGTGGTGGCGAAACTGGAAAAGCATGCCAGTCACCAGGCATTGGGGATGAGGTTTGGGTTCACTGGTACTAAGGGTTTGAGGTTAATTCTGTGGGTTCCATATTCGTGGTCCTGGCAAATTTATCTCCAGATTCACCCCCAGATAATTTTTTAAACACTTTGAACAATTACCAGCAGGCTCAGAATGGCCAATAAAAGGACTTTTGGTCAATCCAGCCCTCTCACTAAAAAGTGGGGCGCAGAGAGTCCATAGTGTCAATAAATTAGGAGCTGTGGTAGGGAAAGTTGACAAGCTGCATATGGATAGATCAGTCAGGGTCAGTTAGGACCCTGACTGATCTATCCATATGCAGCTTGTCAACTATCTATCCATATGCAGCTTGTCAACTTTCCCTACCACAGCTCCTAGCTCCTAGTTAGGAAACTGTACGTTACCTTTATTTTGTAGGTATATTGTTTTTTTTTTTTTTATGTTAAAGCGGGTTTTAAACCCCAAAGCAAAAAATGTAATCATTAAATGTGGTAGCTGCATTCATTTTCTTTTTTTTTTTTCACCTGGTGAGATAAAGGTTTTGCATAAATAAATTAAAACTTTCAGTCTTAAATGGTTTGTCTCATCTCTGTAGACTGATACATCTGGAATAGAGCTTGTTATTTTAAAAAACAGACTGACTGGCTGGATCACCACATGAAAATAGAAGAAAAAAAAGCCTGAAAAAGAAAACAAATGCAGCTATCACATCTAAGAATTTGCATCTTAGTTTAATACGGCTTTAAAGTGGTTGTAAACCCATTACAACCACTTTAACCTACAGGTAAGCCTAGATTAGGCTAGGTAGGCGGTACCTGATCACTTTTATGCTTTGGACGTACTGCTTCCGGACTTCCTGTCTGACTGGTCCTGGTTACTGGCGAGTGGAACGCACGCCGGAAACATAGAGAGGTCATTTTAAACACTTGCAAGCAGCCTCAGTGCCGGGTAGGCACCGGAAAATGTAAGTGAGCACTTGGCTGCTGTATTTTTTATGCAATTTTTTACATTAAAAACGTTATTACGCTATGAGGTGCGCCTCTTTTTATTCCCACCTATGTTACCCATTCCATCTGAGCTGATCTATGAGAAGCAAGAGCGTCCTTGAGTGGGGGTGTATCACTCAGTGAACAGGCACAATCCTGTAAAGCGCATTTGATTGCTTTCTAAACAAAGTAATCAACTCCATTCGGTAAGAGGCCATTCATTATCCCTGGTTCTCACATTGGGTGTATCAAGAACTTGTCTGGTGATGGTGCACAAGGTTTACCAACAGGAGTAATACGTTTTTCCAGCAAGGACTACTATATGAACTTTGTTTTGTTTTTCACCAAAAATCATTTTTTAATTTTTTCCATGTTCTAGTAGAACTTTTTTGTCACAAATGTCAAATGCACTCAATTTTATGTGATTAGGAGTATTATCCACGGCAGATTTAGCAATTCATCTGGTATCACTTATTTGTTTGCAAAGTGGCACTGCACATAGGAGATTGGACATACGTGCCTGGTCTTGTGTTTATTTTATAATTTCCATTTATTTACACTTATAATTTATTATGTTATAGGGCTTGAGTAGCTTTACTTGTTTTCCACCTTGCTTAGGCAATACCACATATACTGTCACTACGGTGGTGACGGTTAGGTACACCTTCACTGGTCACTTAAGGGTGCTTATTTTCTGAACAATTTCTGGTCTGATTGGCAGAATTATATTTGTAGTGTTTAGATCACCAATTAATGTTTATCATTTTTACTGGATGTAGATTTAAAGTGGCATAGTTCTTAGTAGATCCATTTTGTGACCTTACACCCTTTCTTAATCAGCTCACTTCAATTAATCAGTAGAAAGTTTATGGTATACATGCATTAATCCCTTGTACATATTGGATTTTATATGTAGGTACTAGCGCCTCTCACACACCAAACAAGCCTAGATTAAGGCTTACCTGTAGGTGCAAGAAATATCTCCCAAACCTTAAGCCTGGGTTCACACTATATTGCGAATTTGCAGCGGTGGAAAACACTGCGAATTCGCAGGACATTTCAAAACCCATTGTTTTCAATGAGGCATGTTCACATATGTCCGGTGCATGCGCACTGCGCATTGCAGAAAAACCGCAACCGACTTTGGTGCGGGGCGGATCAGGTGTGCGAATTTAGGCCCATTATCTTCTATGGGCACGCATCTGATTCGCATCTGGCTTGCGTTGTGAACAGAAATTCGTGCCACTCCAACACCTCCCCTTCTTCCTGTTCCTCCCCTGTGTGTTTTGAAATCCGGACTGGAACCAGCATGTCGAAAAGAGGACGAAAAGCGTCATCAAAGGCGAAAGAAGCTGTGGATTGTGAGGAGTTGATCAGACTTGTGAGGGAGAAACCCATGATTTATGACACCCGGCATCCTAAATATAAGGACAACGTTGTCAAAAAACGTGCATGGTAGGACATTGCCAGAGACCTCTTGCCAGAGTGGAGCAGGTGCTCTTCCCAAGTTCAGGCTGACAAATGTAAGTTTTTTTATTACCTTTTACTACCTGTAAATGCTGTCCTGTATTTTTTATATGGTGTACATTAATTTAATTTATTCGATTTTAACAAACATCATCTGGTCACCCCCAAATCTGTACCAGGCCACATGCTGTAAACTGTGCACATACCAGCTTTATCTAGCGATGGAGGAGTCCCTAAATAGATACATATTCTTAGAATTTGTAAGGTTAGTAATATGACATACACCACAAATGTTAGATAAAAAAGTTTTATTTGTCATTGCCAAAATTACATCCAACATTTTTCATACAGCACACTTAGCATTATAGTATCATGCCTTTACATAAAGAAAACAAATACATCATTTTTTTTAGTCAATAGAATTCATCTGCCAGGGCACCTCCTCAGCTGGTGACAAAAATTTTTTCTTAAATTCTTCTTTAATAAGTGTACCAGTAGTGCTGCCCCTAGGAATATTGAAATGTGCTGCCTCCATGTTATGGGTCAGGGAATCTTCAAAAAGAAACCCATCTCGTTCACGCACATAGTTGTGCAGTGCACAGGCTGCTTTAATCGCACTGATCGCATGATCAATACTGAGGTTAATAGAAGTATGCAGGAATCTCCACTTATTGCAAAGAATTCCAAATGCACATTCTACTACTCGTCGTGCTCTAGTCAGCCTATAATTGAACACTCTTTTTTCAGTTGTCAGAGAGCGACTTGAATAAGGCCTGAGCATGTTCTGGGAAAGTGCGAAAGCTTCATCTCCGACAAATACATGTGGGAGGAGAGGCTCTGTAGTCCCTGGCAGGGGAGAATTATTGGGCAAGTCTAGTGTATTGTCACGCAGCATGCGGCCAAATGAGGAATGTGAAAATACACTAGAATCTGAGCTGCTGCCATAAGAACCTACATCAATATAAATAAATGTATAATTTGCATCTGCGACTGCCATTAATACCAACGAAAAATATTTTTTATAATTAAAATATTGGCTCCCACTAGTTCCCACTAGGAGGCTTGAGGATGCGTACATGTTTGCCATCAATGGCTCCAAGACAGTTGGGGAAGTTGCATCGTTCCCAGAATAGGTCCGCTACCATCAGCCATTCTTGTTGTTTGGGCTTCTTCATAACAATATCCTTCAGTTCTTCCCATATGACTAGGCAGGTAGCATGAACAATGCCACTAATCATTGATTTTCCAACCTTGAATTCATAGTGCAAACTTCCAAAGGAATTTCCTGTTGTTAAGTACCTAGAAAAAAAAAAAAATTAAATGATGTTGTTATATATTTTTCAGTGCACTACTTACAGACAAGATGGCGTAGCATGCGTGATGCTTACAGAAAATATATTTGGCACCTCAAAGAAACAAGGAGTGGCTCGGGGGCAGCGCCTAGGGTACCCTATATGTTTGCCAGGGACTTGGATTTTCTCCAACCCATTGTGGAAATGAGGGAGCAAGTTTTCATGTACATCATCTATGTAACGCACAATCTGTTAATAATTATTATGCCTAGTTAATTTTTTAAATTTTTTAAATATAAAACAGGACAGAATCTAGTTGGGAGGAGCAAGATGTTTTGGATGAAGAACCAGAACAACAAACAGAGGAGGAAGCACCCATTGATATTCCAGAAGACACATAGGATTTATCACTAATCCAAACATCTTCCAGTCTCTGGGAAACTAATCCGGATGAACAATGTTCAGGGGCAGAGGAGGCTGTCCCTGGGACATCCTCTGCTCCTGCACACATTGGTCAGCCTGGCAAAGTGCCACGGACGCGCCCAGCACTATCCCAACCTGACCTAAGTGAGCGCTTATTAGACATGTTAAAAAACATGACCGCAAAGGTGGATGCATTTTTATGTCCCGATACAATCCTGGCGCTCAGTTTTGTACCACTAATTAAAAAAGTACCCCCAGAGCGTTACTATGAAATGCGAAAAAATATAGAAAAAATTATGCACTCCTTCTCCCAGCCACAGCAGGAAGCTGCATTTAACTACCCAAATGTGCCCCAACCAAGACCTCCCCATAACTACCCAAGATACACGCACTACCCTGAGCAGCAACACCATCCTTACCCCTATAATCCACCATCATATCCCTCAAGTTATGACAAGCCAATCTCCAGATATAAAGTGCCACACGGTAACCTTCCCTATCCCATCCCATCCCCACTTCCTTCAATTAGGGCCCCCCCCCCCCCAAACTCAGGGTATGTATGTGCAAAGTCAACATGGGGAGGCTAGGCCTGCTCCCCACACTGCCAGTGATGACCCAGCTTCCGCAACTCAATACTCCTATGAGGCCCCTTTCCAAAAAACATATCAGAATCTGTTCAAGGTTAAGGACCAACATGACACATTTTGATAAAACAACAGGGAAGAGGCCAACTTGACAGGCAAGTTTTTTGTTTTTAAGTTATTTCAGAGTTAATTTATGTTTTATACATGGGTAAAGTTTATATTTTTATCATATTTTATGATACGTGAATAAATAATTATTCCTACATTTTTTGTGCCGTCATATTTAAAAAAATACCCAGGTAAAAAAACATAAAAAATAAAAAAACATGGTCAATAAAACGCATGACAAATGACAGGAGTCCTGAAAATTAATGTGATCAATAATCTTTCAGCAGGCTGGATACTTGTTCTGAAGCTCGTGTTCTGACGCTCCAAGCGAGGGGAGATTAAGCCCAGCAATTCGTCAAAACTGAGTAAAAAATATGTAATTCATAAATACATGTGGGAAAAACATTTGGGCATACTGTATAAAAAAGAGTAAGGTAAGTGGTTAAGGTCATTATTTATGGTAACAAGGCAGGCATCCTTAGTTCCAATATAATTATGGCTAAATAAGTGGCAGAAAAAAAAAAATGCATATGGGTCCTCATTTCAACAGAGAAGAAGCCACTGGCCTTTTAATTTAACAGTAACAATTGTCTGACCCAAAAATGCTAAACAAGGCTGCGTGGCAACACCACCACCCACAAAGCAACTTGTCACTAGCAAATTTGGACCAAGGTATTTGGGGGGTAAAATATCCCCCCCAAAAAACGGCATATGACCTGGTTTACACCAGGAGGGGGGTGCTAGCTGACGCTCATTTTGTGCCCTTTAGGCTGCATGCTCAAATAATGTACAGTTTGTATTTTGGGGGGGGGACATCGCTTATTAGTTACAATAATCTTAGAATGACATAATCACACATAGGTTAGACTGGATGGACTTGTGTCTTGAAAATATAAAACACACTATACATCAATGGCTACAAATAAAGTATGGTTTGGCAGAAAAATTACTCACCTACTTATTGACATGCGTGTGAAATTGAAAAATTTTTCTTCATGCCCACGGAGGTGCCCATACAAGATCATGAACTGGCCTCTTTCTTCACGATTTGCAATGATGGGATGAACCCAGTATCTTCTTCTTTTCCTCATCCTTCTCCTATTCTCTTCTTCAAGCAAGATTGCTGCTGTTGCAGCATCAACTGTTGGCATTATCATTGGCAGAGCAGCACACATTTTGCAAAGAAACACACAAAACACAGGTACAGACTGCTGGACAACCAGGAAGTGTACACAGACCTACCAGGTTTTATAAGCAGCCAGACAATCAGCAAAAGTGCTTGGTCAGCTCAAAATTAGCAACTCAAATTAGACAGGAAGGGTTAGTAATGAATTCACAGCTGATTCGCACCTTAAACGCGTACAATCCGCAGAACAGCCAACGTTTTACTGCGCAGTCACGCAGGGCCTTCAATTCGCACCGCACTAGTCTGAACCCAGGCTAAAGGTTTAGGAGATATTTGCAGAAATAGCGGCACCAGCCGTAGACATCGGGCGCAGGCGCACTGAACGTGCCGTTTCTTTTTTTTTTTTTTAACCAAAGATTTTTATTGGGTTTTAAAATTTACATGTCATATCAGAAACAGTATAAACAGGTAGTTACAAGATAAAATTGTAGATACATGAAAGTCTAGCCCAATAGTAAACACCAATAAGCTACCAAAATAATCATAGAAAATGGCCTCAGAGGAGGCATAGCCTGTCACCCCTTTCGGGTACAGTGTGAGCAGGCTTAGAATAAGTGTAATCCTAGGGCATGGCCTCAGAGGAGGCATAGCCTGTCACCCCTTTCGGGTACAGTGTGAGCAGGCTTAGAATAAGTGTAATCCTAGGGCAGCTACCCAAAGACCTTACTGAGGGTCTTGGGAGATAACGAAGCCGCATAGGGTATTGCGTAAAAAAAAAATAGGTAATATGTAGTCATGTAAACATATGCTACGAACTTAGTAAACTGCGATAAATATACAGAATAGGTAAATACACATGTCTCCCCAGAGCAACAATGGTAAATTATACTAGCGGAAGAGATGCTGCAAGTATACCATTACTACTTTAGGTGGCTTACACTTCTCCCACTAGGTGGGCACACAATTATCAACATATCAGCAGGTATAGGTGGGTTGTCAGGGATCACAAATGTGAAGAGGCATATTTGGAAGTTCTCCAGGTCTCCCAATATTTGTGGAAAGCTGGAGCTCTGCCTTCTTTATATTCTAGGAGCTTTTCCATCGTGTATTGGCTATTAACACGAGAGATTACTACTGCTAAGACAGGTGGTGACGCCGAGCGCCATTCTTTCGCCAGGGCGATGCGGGCTGCAAATAGAATATGTGCTACCAATTTTCTCAGTACAGGAGGGTATTGTTCAATACCAAGGCTGAGTAATGCTAGGGCTGGGTCAAGCTTAATAGTGGTAAGGGTGACATCCTGTATTATGGAAGAAACTTCCTTCCAAAAGTGTGTTATTATTCCACAGCTCCAAAGGGTATGTAGTAAGTTACCATGGCTTTGGCAATTTCTCCAGAGAGAGGTGGGATGTTTGCATCCGTTTTGTGGAGTCGTGCGGGTGTAAGATACCATCTATGAAGTATTTTTTGTGCATTATCCCAATGGTCAATACATGCTGAGGATTTACTATTAATTTTTATTGCGAGTTGCCTTAGTGCAAGTGTAATGACCTTCTGTAGTTCTTGCTCCCATTTAGTCATGCTATATAGTTTAGAGTTCAGATACATTGGTTGAAGTAGTTTGTAGAATAGGGACATCCCTTTCTTCTTAATAGAAGGTTTGCTAATCAAAAAATCCCATAGTGTTTGGGGAATTTCTATTGGCTTAATTATATTAGATGAGGAGTAATGCTTTATTTGGTATAGTTGGAAGTCGTCAAGTGGGGTTTGAGTCTCCAGGAGCGATGAGGGGAAGTGTATACCTCTTTTTTTCCGGTCAGAGATAGAAATGTTAGGTATGAGGTATTGGTAAGATGCCAATGGGGTCTGAATTCGTCTAGTGGGGGTGTCAGTGAAGATTTGCTGCGTAAGGGCCGACCAAGCTGCAACAGTGGCCTGGATAGTTGGGTATGACGGTATCACAGGTTTGTGATGAATACTGGCTGCTATAGCAAGAGCAGGGAGGTCATGCCCCGGGGTGATTGCACACTCCAGGTCAGACCATCTATTGTCTGATTGGCATGAGAACCAGTACTTCCTTTGGTCTAGTAACGCTGCTCGGTAGTAAGAATTGGCATTGGGCAGGCCTACCCCTCCTAAGTACTTAGGCTTGTATAGATGGGATAAGGCTACACGTGGCTTTTTCCCCGACCAAATAAATGTGTTAAGGAGTCTAGATGATTGGGTAAAGAAAGCTTGGGGGACGAGGATAGGCAGGGTTCTGAAGTGGTATATCAGTTTAGGCAGTATTTGCATTTGGTTTGCAGCAATCCTCCCGATTCAGGTTAGTTGGAGCTTAGCGATATGTTTAATTTCCTCTGCCACTTTAATCAGTAATGGAGGAAAGTTGTGGGTATAGATATTCGCTGAGGAGGAGGATAGCTGCACCCCAAGATATGTGATAGAAGGTGAATTCCAGTTGCATGGGAATATTTGCTTCATTCTCATCTGGGCCAGCAATGATATATTCTGTGTCAGTGCGTAGTATTTGCTAGTGTTGATTTTGTAGTAGGATACTAATCCAAAGTCGTGTAATATTTTACTTACAGCTGTGATAGAGACTTCTGGTTTAGTGATAGTGAGAATGATATCATCGGCGAATAAGCCTATTTTATGGGTTTCCTTACCAATTTTAATGCCATATACCGATTCGGATGAACGGATAAGTTCTGCTAGGGGTTCTATGACAAGAGAGAATAAAATTGGAGATAACGGGCACCCTTGACGCGTACCATTTGATAGTGGGAATTTGTCAGATAGCAGAACAGAGTTATAAACTCTAGCTGAGGGGTGGGAGTAGAGGGATATTATAGCAGATTGGATATGGCCTGTTATCCCGAATTTATTTAAGGTTTTTGATAGGTATGTCCAATTTACCCTACCAAAACGCCTTTTCAGCGTCCAAGGCTAGAAATGCACTAGGGGTACTGGTAAGTTATGTAAAACGCAATAAATTAAGCATCCGTCTAGTTCCGTCGCCTACTTGATCCAATCCTATAAGATTGGGGGTGACTAACATTAATCTATTGGCCAGCACTTTGGCAAATATTTTGAGATCGGAATTCAATAGTGATATTGGCCTAAAATTTTGAGGATGGGATGGGTCCTTGCCTGGTTTTGGTATAGTGACTACAATCGCTTGCAGCATTTCTTCGGGGAATGAGCCTGAGGTAATAGCCATATTGAAAACGTCGACTAGTTTAGGTACTAGAATCGGGAAAAAAGCCTTGTAATAATTAGCTGAAAAGCCATCAGCCCCTGGGGATTTGTGCATGGGAAGGGATTTAATTACTGAAATCACTTCATCGCAGGTAATAGGGGAGTTTAGGTGATGAAGGGTGGTTGTATCTACAGAGAGTAGATTCACTCCACGGAGGAAAGTGTTAATTTCCTCCCCTGAAGGTTGGTGAGTAGACGGGTCATTTTTGAGGTTGTAGAGGGTGTCATAGTAGTCTTTAAAGGTGTTAGCGATATCTTTAGGGTTGTAGGATACAGTATAGGTTCTATGGTGGTGGAGTTGGGTAAGGTTAGTCCTAGCGTGTCTTTTTTTCAATTGGGAAGCAAGGATTTTACCTGCTCTATTGTTCTGCGAGTAGAAGGACAATTTCATTTGTTTAAAGAATATATCTTGATCTTTTTTGAGCTCCTGTCGTAAATCCTCACAACATTGAGTGAGTTGCTGGAGGATGCTAGGGGTGGCAGTAGTGGGATTTTTATGCATTGATTCTAGATCAGCAATGGATTTGTGGAGTTGAGTCATACGTACAGCGGCGTTGCAAGGGGGGTGCGGGGGGTGCGGGCCGCACCCGGGTGTCACCCGACAGAGGGGTGACACCCGGCATGGCACTGGATTGAGAGAGGCACCGCGGCTCTCTCCTCCTCCTCCGTCCACTGAGCACTATCTCTGCTCAGCGATGTTCGGTGAGGAGGAGAATTAATTGTGAGGCACACAGGCAGCTCGGGTTCCCATAGCCCAGTGCACGGCGCCTGCATGTCCTCGGGGAAGCGGCACTGCAATCCCCTATTATTGTGACAGGCAGGCAGAGATGCCGGCTGCCTATCACAATTACACTCCTCGGAGCCAAGGTTCCTCCTCCACACTGACGGGACACAACAGGAGGAAGAGCCTAGGAGGAGGGACAATGGACATCCATGTGGACAGAACCACGCTGATCTGAGGTCTGTGAATGTAGGGGGGAGAGATGTATGCAATGTCACTATGGGCAGATATACACAGGGGGTACATTATGGAGATTACACAGGGGGTACATTATGGGGGATTACACAGGGGCTACATTAGGGGGATTACACAGGGGGTACATTAGGGGGATTACACAGTGACAGGGGGTACATTATGGGGATTACACAGGGGGTACATTAGGGGGATTACACAGGGGGTATATTATGGGGGATTACACAGGGGGTACATTATGGGGGATTACACAGGGGGTACATTATGGGAGATTACACAGGGGGTACATTATGGGGGATTACACAGGGGGTACATTATAGGGGATTACACAGGGGGTACATTATAGGGGATTACACAGGGGGTACATTATGGGGGATTACACAGGGGGTACATTAGGGGGATTACACAGGGGGTACATTAGGGAGATTACACAGGGGGTACATTATGGGGGATTACACAGGGGGTACATTATAGGGGATTACACAGGGGGTACATTATGGGGGATTACACAGGGGGTACATTAGGGGGATTACACAGGGGGTACATTAGGGAGATTACACAGGGGGTACATTATGGGGGATTACACAGGGGGTACATTATGGGGGATTACACAGGGGGTACATTATAGGGGATTACACAGGGGGTACATTATAGGGGATTACACAGGGGGTACATTATGGGGGATTACACAGGGGGTACATTAGGGGGATTACACAGGGGGTACATTAGGGGGATTACACAGGGGGTACATTAGGGGGATTACACAGTGACAGGGGGTACATTATGGGGATTACACAGGGGGTACATTAGGGGGATTACACAGTGACAGGGGGTACATTATGGGGATTACACAGGGGGTACATTAGGGGGATTACACAGGGGGTGGTTACATTAGGTGGATTACATGGGGGTACCTTTGGGGGATTACACGGGGGGTGGTTACATTAGGGGGATTACACGGGGGTACTACACAGGGGGGGTTACATCAGGGGGATTAAACTGGAAGGGGATTACACTGTTACATTGGGGGGTATTTAGACTTGGGGCTCAGTCTAATATGCTTGAGTCTATTTTTTGTCCCAGTCCAGGCCTGGGTGACACCATTAAGAAGGAAGTGATATCCGACTGTGATGATGTCACACCCCCATCCGTGACAGTGCATGGATTGGCGCACTGGCATAAACCACGACATTTACAGGGGCTGGTTTGGCGTGCGCACCATGCACTAGCCTGCTCAGTGTCTACTGCTCTGTCCTCCTCGTGCTGTCACTCCGCAGTGGCAGGACAGAGCACTATGGCAGGCTCGGGGGGAGAGCTGTGCTGATGCGCTAGCCTGCTCAGTGCCCCGGATTGCTCAGTGACGGGGGGTGACACCATATTTTATTGCACCAGGTGACACCAACCCTAGTGACGCCACTGCATACGTAGCAGTTTTTTCTTGCGCTCTCTAGAGGCCATCTGAATGAGAGCACCTCTAGTATAAGCTTTATGGGCGCACCGTGTCGTGGTAGGGGAGCAGTCTTTGTCATTGTTAAAGTGAAATAATTATTTTATTCTTCCTTCAATCTCATCCTTGAATTGGGGATGAGACAGGAGGAAGGTATTGTTGTGCCAAAGGGGTCTGTATAGCATTTTATTGGTATCCAGAAGCTCAAGTGTGATTGGAGCATGGTCCGACCACATGATATTGTGGATATCAGATTTAACCACATTTTGTAGGGTGTGTATATCAGTGAGAAAAAAAATCAATCCTAGAATAACTGTTATGTACAGCAGATTAATAAGAATAGTCCCTCTCGGTGGACCTGGAACAGCGCCAAGGATCAAAGAGTCGTTCTTCATGACAGAAAGGGCCCAGGCAAGGCCTCTGTTTCAGGGTCACCAAGGAGGAATCTAGATCTACATTCATAATAGTATTAAAGTCACCACGTATTATTAAACTGCCTTTCTGTAAAGATTTGGCTTTGCTTATCACTTTACGAATACATTTCAACGGTTTAACATTGGGTGCATAAAGATTTACCAACATGTAGATTAGGGATGAGCCGAACACCCCCGGGTTCGGTTCGCACCAGAACCTTCGAACCGACCGAAAGTTTGCGCGAATTTTCTAACCCTATACGTTATAATGGACGCGAACGTTCGAAATCAAAAGTGCTAATTACAACGGCCAATATGCATGTTAATGTCATAAAAACAGGTTTGGGGACCCGGGTCCTGCCCCAGGGGACATATATCAATGCAAAAAGAACTTTTAAAAACTAACGTTTTTTCGGGAGCAGTCATTTTAATGATGCATAAAGTGAAAAAAAAAAAAGTGAAATTTTCCTTTAAATATGGTACCTGGGGGGTGTCTAAAGTATGCCTGTGAAGTGGCATGTGTTTCCCGTGTTTAGAACTGTCCTTGCACAAAATTACATTTGTAAAGGAAAAAAAGAAGCCATTTAAAACCACTTGCGGCTTTAATGTCATGTCTTGTCCTTGCCGCTATATGGCTGAAAATCCTTGAGAAAAATGGCATGGCTACCCCATCACCCCCCCCCCCCCACCCCAGCCCCTTTGGGTCTTGTATGGATATTAAGGGGGACCCCGCACCCAAAATAAAACCCTATACCTACAACCCTATATACTCTGAACAGCAGTATATAGGTGGTGCAAACAAGACACGGACTGTAGGTTTGTTCTTAAAGTGGTTGTATACCCATTTGAAATTTTTTTTTGGGGCTATCTACCTGCAAGACAAAGTCATAATAAGCTAGTATGACTAGCATACTAGCTCATTATGCATCACTTACCTTAGATCGGGGCCCCCGACGCTGTGTTCTTCTCCCCCTCCGGCCGCATCCATAGCTAAACAGATACCCTTCCGGGTATCGCCGTTCCGACCAATCACAGAGCCGCTGCGGCGCTGTGATTGGCCAGAGCGGCGAGGAAGTCGCTCCGCGCATGCGCGCGGTACACTTCAACTGCGGCTCACCGCAGTTGAAGATGGGGATTAACCCTCTAAATGCACCATTGTCTACGGCGCGCATGCGCCGTAGACAACATTGTAAAACGTTCTTTTCAAATATCTCCTAAACCGTGCAGGTTTAGGAGATATTTCTTGTACCTACAGGTAAGCCTTAATCTAGGCTTACCTGTAGGTGCAAGTTAATTTTTAGGGTATACAACCACTTTAAGTAGAATCTGAACAGGTACATTATGAAGTGTAGCTCCATCCCAAAAAAATCTATTTTTAAGCTTTTTGGAGAACATAGGGAGGGGTTATCACCCCTGTAACATTTGCTGTCTTTGCACATCTGTTCAGAACATGTCACCTCACGTTCCGTCCCAATGACAAATGTTTTTGGAAAAGTGGGGTTTTAATTGAAACAAGGATTGGTGATATAGCATCAGTAGAGAGGAGATACCTTTTTCCCAAATTAAATCTAACATGATAGAATTTCCCTTCCTAGGGGTAGATTTCCTCTCACTTCCTGTTTTCTCTTTCCGTTTGCAAGTAGGAGTCGTTTGTAAGTTGGATGTTTGAAAGTAGGGGCCTGCCGTATATAGAAATTTGCCCTATTAGATGTTGGTGTAGCCACAAGACTGGTGGGCACAGGAATGGGCCCTGCTGTGAGTTAATAGATCGAGATTTGTACTTGCATGCACCTGTTGAACCGGGCAGAAAAATTGGGCCTTTGGTGGTGGTGGTGGTGGTGGTGGTGGACGGTGTTGCCACAAGACTGTAAGCCCTCACAGTTACTCTTGGTGGGCGCAGGAATGGGCCCTGCTGTGAGTTATTAGATCAAGATTTGTAATTGCATGCACCTGTTGAACAGGGCAGAAAAATTGGGCCTTTGGCGGTGGTGGTGGACGGTGTTGCCACAAGACTGTAGGCCCTCATAGTTACTCTTGGTGGGCGCAGGAATGGGCCCTGCTGTGAACTATTAGATCAAGATTTGTAATTACACGCCCCTGTTAAACAGGGGCTGAAAAATTGTGCCTTAGGCATTGGTGCTGGTGCCACAACACTGCAACCCCTCACAGATACTGTACTCTTAGCACAGCAATGAGACCTGTTGCAAAGCAGTGCCTAAAAATTGTAATTACACGCCCCAACATGGGCTGAAAAATTGTGCCTTAGGCACTGGTGCCACAACACTGCAACCCCTCACAGATACTGTACTTGGAGCACAGCAGTCACACCTGTTGCGAAGCATCTTTTTAAAAAATTGTAATTACACGCCCCTGTTAAACAGGGGCTGAAAAATTGTGCCTTAGGCATTGGTGCTGGTGCCACAACACTGCAACCCCTCACAGACACTGTACTCTTAGCACAGCAATGAGACCTGTTGCAAAGCATTGCCTAAAAATTGTAATTACACGCCCCAACAGGGGCTGAAAAATTGTGCCTTAGGCACTGGTGCTGGTGCCACAACACTGCAACCCCTCACAGATACTGTACTTGGAGCACAGCAGTCACACGTGTTGCGAAGCATTTTTAAAAAAAATTGTAATTACATGCCCCTGTTAAACAGGGGCTGAAAAATTGTGCCTTAGGCATTGGTGCTGGTGCCACAACACTGCAACCCCTCACAGACACTGTACTCTTAGCACAGCAATGAGACCTGTTGCAAAGCATTGCCTAAAAATTGTAATTACACGCCCCAACAGGGGCTGAAAAATTGTGCCTTAGGCACTGGTGCTGGTGCCACAACACTGCAACCCCTCACAGATACTGTACTTGGAGCACAGCAGTCACACGTTTTGCGAAGCATTTTTAAAAAAAATTGTAATTACATGCCCCTGTTAAACAGGGGCTGAAAAATTGTGCCTTAGGCATTGGTGCTGGTGCCACAACACTGCAACACCTCACAGATACTGTACTTGGAGCACAGCAGTCACACCTGTTGCGAAGCATCTTTTTAAAAAATTGTAATTACACGCCCCTGTTAAACAGGGGCTGAAAAATTGTGCCTTAGGCATTGGTGCTGGTGCCACAACACTGCAACCCCTCACAGACACTGTACTCTTAGCACAGCAATGAGACCTGTTGCAAAGCATTGCCTAAAAATTGTAATTACACGCCCCAACAGGGGCTGAAAAATTGTGCCTTAGGCACTGGTGCTGGTGCCACAACACTGCAACCCCTCACAGATACTGTACTTGGAGCACAGCAGTCACACCTGTTGCGAAGCATTTTTTAAAAAAATTGTAATTACATGCCCCTGTTAAACAGGGGCTGAAAAATTGTGCCTTAGGCATTGGTGCTGGTGCCACAACACTGCAACCCCTCACAGATACTGTACTTGGAGCACAGCAGTCACACGTGTTGCGAAGCATTTTTTAAAAAAAATTGTAAGTACACGCCCCTGTTATACAGGGGCTGAAAAATTGTGCCTTAGGCACTGGTGTGGTGGCATGGATCATTGAGGAGGAGGAAGAGGATAGTCAGTGAACATAAGAGGACAGTCACTCAGCATCAGCATAGGCAGTCTTGAAGGGATGTGACATTATAAATTATTCCGTTATATCCGATTCAGGTGCCTGGTAGCTGGTGGTGATCCAAGACTGATTCATTTTGATGAAGGTCAGTCGATCAACCGAGTCGGTGACAAATCCTCCAGCAGCACTGAATGTGCGTTCGGAAAGAACGCTGGAGGCAGGACAGGCCAGTAGCTCAATTGCATACTGTGCAAGCTCTGGCCAGTGATCCATCCTCAGGACCCAGTAAGCCAGAGGATTTTCGGTGGGAAAGGTGTCCAAGTCTGACCTTGCCCCAAGGTATTCCTGCACCATGTATATCAGACGCTGGCGATGGTTGCTGGAACCGATCATACCTTGGGGCTGCGGACTAAAAAATTGTCTGAACGCATCGGTCAGACGTCCACCTTCCCCACCGCTCCTTCTGCTACTGACCGAAGCCTCAGCAACTCGTCGTCCAGGACCAGGAGTTTGTAACCTCCCAGTTTCTGGGAACGCGTTGCACAGACCTTTCTGCAAGGCCTCCCTGAGATGTCTCATCCTCTGCTCCCTCTGCGACGGCAAGATAAGGTCCGCAACCTTACCCTTGTACCATGGATCAAGGAGAGTGGCCAGCCAGTAATGGTCCCTCTCCTTGATCCGAAGAACACGAGGATCCTTCCGCAGGCTTTTCAGGATCAGGGAGGCCATGCAGCGTAGGTTTGCTGAGGCATTCGGTCCGGAGTCTTCTGGGTCACTGAGGATGACATGATCGCCAGCCACCTCCTCCCAGCCACGTACAAGTCCACTGGTTTGTTGGGACTGTACATCATCCCTAAAAGACTGCTGCTGCTGATGCTGAGTGCCAGGCTCCACCTCCATGCTCACACAATCCTCCTCCTCCTCCTCCTCCTCATCCTCATCCTCTTCCTGTGTGATGGGTGGGACAGAAGGAACACTGTCCGGATAAAGGGGGCCTTGAGAGGCAAGGAAGTCCTCCTCTTCCTGCCTCTGTTCTGCCTCAAGTGCCCTGTCCATTATCCCACGCAGCGTATGCTCCAACAGGTGGACAAGAGGTACAGTGTCACTGATGCATGCACTGTCACTGCTCACCATCCTCGTGGCCTCCTCAAATGGTGAGAGGACAGTGCATGCATCCCTGATCATGCTCCACTGACGTGGGGAAAAAAAACCAAGCTCCCCTGACCCTGTCCTGGTGCCGTAGTCGCAAAGGTACTCATTGATGGCCCTCTGCTGCGTGTGCAGTCGCTGCAGCATGGCCAACGTTGAGTTCCACCTGGTGGGCATGTCACATATTAGGCGGTTCTTGGGCAGGTTCAGCTCCTTTTGCAGCTCAGTCAGCCGAGCACTGGCATTATAAGATCGGCGGAAATGCACACAGACTTTCCTGGCCTGCCTCAGGACATCCTGTAAGCCTGGGAACCTGCCCAAGAACCGCTGCACCACCAGGTTGAGGACGTGAGCCATACAGGGCACATGGGTGAGCTGCCCCTGTCGCAGGGCGGAGAGGAGGTTGGTGCCATTGTCAGAAACGACCATTCCTGGCTTAAGCTGGCGTGGCGTCAACCACCTCTCGGCCTGCCCCTGCAGAGCTGCCAGAACCTCTGGCCCAGTGTGGCTCCTGTCCCCCAAACACACCAGCGCAAGCACGGCATGGCATCTTTTTGCCTGCGTACTTGCGTAGCCCCTTGTACGCCTACGGAGCACCGCTGGTTCCGAGGACAGAGCACTGGAGGAAGAAGAAGAGGAGGGGGGTGGAGGAGAGAGGTGTGTCACAACCAGTAGCAGTAGTAGCATTTTGGAACAACCTCCAACACTACTGCACCTTGTCCTGCATCCCTCCCAGCTGCCAATAGAGTGACCCAATGGGCCGTGAAAGAAAGGTAACGTCCCTGTCCATGCCTGCTGGACCATGAGTCAGCGGTAATATGCACCTTACCGCTGACCGCCCTGTCCAGCGAGGCATGGACATTGCCTTCCACATGCCGGTAGAGAGACGGAATCGCCTTCCGTCAGAAAAAGTGGCGTTTGGGAACCTGCCACTGAGGAACCGCACATTGAACAAACTCACGGAAGGGGGCTGAGTCTACCAACTGAAAAGGCAGCAGTTGAAGTGCTAGCAATTTAGCCAAGCTAGCATTCAACCGCTGGGCATGTGGATGGCTGGGAGTGTACTTCTTTCGACGGTCCAGCAGCTGGGGCAGGGAAATTTGCCTGGTAGAATCGGACGTCGGTGTACTGCAAGTACTTGGTCGTGACACACCTAATTCTACATCTTCAGTCCTCTCAC
Organism: Lithobates sylvaticus; assembly: GCA_028564925.1. Lineage (NCBI taxonomy): Eukaryota > Metazoa > Chordata > Amphibia > Anura > Ranidae > Lithobates > Lithobates sylvaticus. Next base: position 158,162,015 of record CM053033.1, read on the forward strand.
AGCAGCTTTCAGAGAGGACTGAAGATGTAGTGGGGATGGAGATCCCAGCTGATGAGGAGCAAGGAGAGGTCCGCTTAGTTCTTTGGTGTGGGTCTTTTATGTGTGCTTGCCAACGAGCTGCATGGCAGGTCGACATATGTCTGCTCATGCTTGTGGTGCCCAAACGGCTGATGTTTTGGCCACGCGAGATACGCTTGAGACAAATATTGCAAATAGCAGTGGTGCGATCTGATGCACTCGTCTCAAAAAAGGCCCACACCAAAGAACTTTTCTGATAACGTGCAGAGGCAGCGCCCTGCACAGGTGGAGCTCTGCGGTGTTGTACAGTTGCTGTGCTGGCCTCTAGCTGGCCTCCAGGGGGCATCCTGCCTCGTTGGACATGTGACGCCGCATCCTCCTCCTCCTCGTCCTCCTCCTCATCCTCTCTCCCTTCAGGCACCCACGTGGAGTCAGTGACCTCATCATCCCCTCCCTCTTCACCACTAGAGCAAACCTGGCAGTAAGCTGCAGCTGGTGGAACAGTACTGCCAGATTGCTGTCCTTCAGCATCCTCTCTCTCTGCGCGCACACTACTGACTTCCTCAAGCTGGGTATCATCATCCGAGCCTTCGAATCGTTGGGCATCCTCCTGGAGCATGTACCCAACACTGTGCTCAAAGAGTTCGGGGGACTCCTCAGGAGGACATGGTGGGTCTAGGGAAGGGGTGGCTGATGATGCCATTGAGTACGCGTTGGCAGCTGCTCTGCCAGTACCCTGAGCCTGGGTGAGAGAGGATGAGGAGGATGAGGAGGGCTTGGTCATCCATTCTACCAAGCCTTCAGCATGATGCAGCTCCACATGTCCAGCTGCCGAAAACAAAGACGCGCGTGTCCCATGGCCACGTGCTGATGACGATGCACGACCACGTCCACGGCCACGGCCACGTCCACTAGAAACAGAGCCTGCCTGCCCTGTGTTCTTGCCTCTGCACGCTCTGCCTCCCCTTGGCGGTCTTCCAGCCATTGTAGTCGGTAGTCCTGTGGGTGCTGCTGAGAAGAAAATATAGGAGCTCTGTGTGATGCCACTAACACACAATTGAAGTCCTATGGGTGCTTCTGCAAAGAAAATATAGGAACTCTGTGTGATGCCACTAACACAGTACAAGTCCTATGGGTGCTTCTGGGAAGAAAATATAGGAACTCTGTGTGATGCCACTAACACACTAGAAGTCCTATGGGTGCTTCTGGGAAGAAAATATAGGAACTCTGTGTGATGCCACTAACACAGTACAAGTCCTATGGGTGCTTCTGGGAATAAAATATAGGAACTCTGTGTGATGCCACTAACACAGTACAAGTCCTATGGGTGCTTCTGGGAAGAAAATATAGGAACTCTCTGTGATGCCACTAACACACTAGAAGTCCTATGGGTGCTTCTGGGAAGAAAATATAGGAACTCTGTGTGATGCCACTAAAACAGTACAAGTCCTATGGGTGCTTCTGGGAAGAAAATATAGGAACTCTGTGTGATGCCACTAACACACTAGAAGTCCTATGGGTGCTTCTGGGAAGAAAATATAGGAACTCTGTGTGATGCCACTAACACAGTACAAGTCCTATGGGTGCTTCTGGGAAGAAAATGTAGGAACTCTGTGTGATGCCACTAACACAGTACAAGTCCTATGGGTGTTTCTGGGAAGAAAATATAGGAACTCTGTGTGATGCCACTAACACACTAGAAGTCCTACGGGTGCTTCTGGGAAGAAAATATAGGAACTCTGTGTGATGCCACTAACACAGTACAAGTCCTATGGGTGCTTCTGGGAATAAAATATAGGAACTCTGTGTGATGCCACTAACACAGTACAAGTCCTATGGGTGCTTCTGGGAAGAAAATATAGGAACTCTGTGTGATGCCACTAACACACTAGAAGTCCTATGGGTGCTTCTGGGAAGAAAATATAGGAACTCTGTGTGATGCCACTAAAACAGTACAAGTCCTACGGGTGCTTCTGGGAAGAAAATATAGGAACTCTGTGTGATGCCACTAACACACTAGAAGTCCTATGGGTGCTTCTGGGAAGAAAATATAGGAACTCTGTGTGATGCCACTAACACAGTACAAGTCCTATGGGTGCTTCTGGGAAGAAAATATAGGAACTCTGTGTGATGCCACTAACACAGTACAAGTCCTATGGGTGCTTCTGGGAAGAAAATATAGGAACTCTGTGTGATGCCACTAACCCAGTACAAGTCCTATGGGTGCTTCTGGGAAGAAAATATAGGAACTCTGTGTGATGCCACTAACACAGTAGAAGTCCTATGGGTGCTTCTGGGAAGAAAATATGGGAGCTCTGTGTGATGCCACTAACACACTAGAAGTCCTATGGGTGCTTCTGGGAAGAAAATATAGGAACTCTGTGTGATGCCACTAACACACTAGAAGTCCTATGGGTGCTTCTGGGAATAAAATATAGGAACTCTGTGTGATGCCACTAACACAGTACAAGTCCTATGGGTGCTTCTGGGAATAAAATATAGGAACTCTGTGTGATGCCACTAACACAGTACAAGTCCTATGGGTGCTTCTGGGAAGAAAATATAGGAACTCTCTGTGATGCCACTAACACACTAGAAGTCCTATGGGTGCTTCTGGGAAGAAAATATAGGAACTCTGTGTGATGCCACTAAAACAGTACAAGTTTTATGGGTGCTTCTGGGAAGAAAATATAGGAACTCTGTGTGATGCCACTAACACACTAGAAGTCCTATGGGTGCTTCTGGGAAGAAAATATAGGAACTCTGTGTGATGCCACTAACACAGTACAAGTCCTATGGGTGCTTCTGGGAAGAAAATGTAGGAACTCTGTGTGATGCCACTAACACAGTACAAGTCCTATGGGTGTTTCTGGGAAGAAAATATAGGAACTCTGTGTGATGCCACTAACACAGTACAAGTCCTATGGGTGCTTCTGGGAATAAAATATAGGAACTCTGTGTGATGCCACTAACACAGCACAAGTCCTATGGGTGCTTCTGGGAATAAAATATAGGAACTCTGTGTGATGCCACTAACACACTAGAAGTCCTATGGGTGCTTCTGGGAAGAAAATATAGGAACTCTGTGTGATGCCACTAACACAGTACAAGTCCTATGGGTGCTTCTGGGAAGAAAATATAGGAACTCTGTGTGATGCCACTAACACACTAGAAGTCCTACGGGTGCTTCTGGGAAGAAAATATAGGAACTCTGTGTGATGCACTAACACAGTACAAGTCCTATGGGTGCTTCTGGGAAGAAAATATAGGAACTCTGTGTGATGCCACTAACACACTAGAAGTCCTATGGGTGCTTCTGGGAAGAAAATATAGGAACTCTGTGTGATGCCACTAACACACTAGAAGTCCTATGGGTGCTTCTGGGAAGAAAATATAGGAACTCTGTGTGATGCCACTAACACACTAGAAGTCCTATGGGTGCTTCTGGGAAGAAAATATAGGAACTCTGTGTGATGCCACTAACACAGTACAAGTCCTATGGGTGCTTCTGGGAAGAAAATATAGGAACTCTGTGTGATGCCACTAACACACTAGAAGTCCTACGGGTGCTTCTGGGAAGAAAATATAGGAACTCTGTGTGATGCCACTAACACAGTACAAGTCCTATGGGTGCTTCTGGGAAGAAAATATAGGAACTCTGTGTGATGCCACTAAAACAGTACAAGTCCTATGGGTGCTCCTGGGAAGAAAATATAGGAACTCTGTGTGATGCCACTAACACACTAGAAGTCCTATGGGTGCTTCTGGGAAGAAAATATAGGAACTCTGTGTGATGCCACTAACACAGTACAAGTCCTATGGGTGCTTCTGGGAAGAAAATATGGGAGCTCTGTGTGATGCCACTAACACACTAGAAGTCCTATGGGTGCTTCTGGAAAGAAAATATAGGAACTCTGTGTGATGCCACTAACACACTAGAAGTCCTATGGGTGCTTCTGGGAATAAAATATAGGAACTCTGTGTGATGCCACTAACACAGTACAAGTCCTATGGGTGCTTCTGGGAATAAAATATAGGAACTCTGTGTGATGCCACTAACACAGTACAAGTCCTATGGGTGCTTCTGGGAAGAAAATATAGGAACTCTCTGTGATGCCACTAACACACTAGAAGTCCTATGGGTGCTTCTGGGAAGAAAATATAGGAACTCTGTGTGATGCCACTAAAACAGTACAAGTTTTATGGGTGCTTCTGGGAAGAAAATATAGGAACTCTGTGTGATGCCACTAACACACTAGAAGTCCTATGGGTGCTTCTGGGAAGAAAATATAGGAACTCTGTGTGATGCCACTAACACAGTACAAGTCCTATGGGTGCTTCTGGGAAGAAAATGTAGGAACTCTGTGTGATGCCACTAACACAGTACAAGTCCTATGGGTGTTTCTGGGAAGAAAATATAGGAACTCTGTGTGATGCCACTAACACAGTACAAGTCCTATGGGTGCTTCTGGGAATAAAATATAGGAACTCTGTGTGATGCCACTAACACAGCACAAGTCCTATGGGTGCTTCTGGGAATAAAATATAGGAACTCTGTGTGATGCCACTAACACACTAGAAGTCCTATGGGTGCTTCTGGGAAGAAAATATAGGAACTCTGTGTGATGCCACTAACACAGTACAAGTCCTATGGGTGCTTCTGGGAAGAAAATATAGGAACTCTGTGTGATGCCACTAACACACTAGAAGTCCTACGGGTGCTTCTGGGAAGAAAATATAGGAACTCTGTGTGATGCACTAACACAGTACAAGTCCTATGGGTGCTTCTGGGAAGAAAATATAGGAACTCTGTGTGATGCCACTAACACACTAGAAGTCCTATGGGTGCTTCTGGGAAGAAAATATAGGAACTCTGTGTGATGCCACTAACACACTAGAAGTCCTATGGGTGCTTCTGGGAAGAAAATATAGGAACTCTGTGTGATGCCACTAACACACTAGAAGTCCTATGGGTGCTTCTGGGAAGAAAATATAGGAACTCTGTGTGATGCCACTAACACAGTACAAGTCCTATGGGTGCTTCTGGGAAGAAAATATAGGAACTCTGTGTGATGCCACTAACACACTAGAAGTCCTACGGGTGCTTCTGGGAAGAAAATATAGGAACTCTGTGTGATGCCACTAACACAGTACAAGTCCTATGGGTGCTTCTGGGAAGAAAATATAGGAACTCTGTGTGATGCCACTAAAACAGTACAAGTCCTATGGGTGCTCCTGGGAAGAAAATATAGGAACTCTGTGTGATGCCACTAACACACTAGAAGTCCTATGGGTGCTTCTGGGAAGAAAATATAGGAACTCTGTGTGATGCCACTAACCCAGTACAAGTCCTATGGGTGCTTCTGGGAAGAAAATATAGGAACTCTGTGTGATGCCACTAACACAGTAGAAGTCCTATGGGTGCTTCTGGGAAGAAAATATGGGAGCTCTGTGTGATGCCACTAACACACTAGAAGTCCTATGGGTGCTTCTGGGAAGAAAATATAGGAACTCTGTGTGATGCCACTAACACAGTACAAGTCCTATGGGTGCTTCTGGGAAGAAAATATAGGAACTCTGTGTGATGCCACTAACACACTAGAAGTCCTATGGGTGCTTCTGGGAATAAAATATAGGAACTCTGTGTGATGCCACTAACACAGTACAAGTCCTATGGGTGCTTCTGGGAATAAAATATAGGAACTCTGTGTGATGCCACTAACACAGTACAAGTCCTATGGGTGCTTCTGGGAAGAAAATATAGGAACTCTCTGTGATGCCACTAACACACTAGAAGTCCTATGGGTGCTTCTGGGAAGAAAATATAGGAACTCTGTGTGATGCCACTAAAACAGTACAAGTTTTATGGGTGCTTCTGGGAAGAAAATATAGGAACTCTGTGTGATGCCACTAACACACTAGAAGTCCTATGGGTGCTTCTGGGAAGAAAATATAGGAACTCTGTGTGATGCCACTAACACAGTACAAGTCCTATGGGTGCTTCTGGGAAGAAAATGTAGGAACTCTGTGTGATGCCACTAACACAGTACAAGTCCTATGGGTGTTTCTGGGAAGAAAATATAGGAACTCTGTGTGATGCCACTAACACAGTACAAGTCCTATGGGTGCTTCTGGGAATAAAATATAGGAACTCTGTGTGATGCCACTAACACAGTACAAGTCCTATGGGTGCTTCTGGGAATAAAATATAGGAACTCTGTGTGATGCCACTAACACACTAGAAGTCCTATGGGTGCTTCTGGGAAGAAAATATAGGAACTCTGTGTGATGCCACTAACACAGTACAAGTCCTATGGGTGCTTCTGGGAAGAAAATGTAGGAACTCTGTGTGATGCCACTAACACAGTACAAGTCCTATGGGTGTTTCTGGGAAGAAAATATAGGAACTCTGTGTGATGCCACTAACACAGTACAAGTCCTATGGGTGCTTCTGGGAATAAAATATAGGAACTCTGTGTGATGCCACTAACACAGCACAAGTCCTATGGGTGCTTCTGGGAATAAAATATAGGAACTCTGTGTGATGCCACTAACACACTAGAAGTCCTATGGGTGCTTCTGGGAAGAAAATATAGGAACTCTGTGTGATGCCACTAACACAGTACAAGTCCTATGGGTGCTTCTGGGAAGAAAATATAGGAACTCTGTGTGATGCCACTAACACACTAGAAGTCCTACGGGTGCTTCTGGGAAGAAAATATAGGAACTCTGTGTGATGCACTAACACAGTACAAGTCCTATGGGTGCTTCTGGGAAGAAAATATAGGAACTCTGTGTGATGCCACTAACACACTAGAAGTCCTATGGGTGCTTCTGGGAAGAAAATATAGGAACTCTGTGTGATGCCACTAACACACTAGAAGTCCTATGGGTGCTTCTGGGAAGAAAATATAGGAACTCTGTGTGATGCCACTAACACACTAGAAGTCCTATGGGTGCTTCTGGGAAGAAAATATAGGAACTCTGTGTGATGCCACTAACACAGTACAAGTCCTATGGGTGCTTCTGGGAAGAAAATATAGGAACTCTGTGTGATGCCACTAACACACTAGAAGTCCTATGGGTGCTTCTGGGAAGAAAATATAGGAACTCTGTGTGATGCCACTAACACAGTACAAGTCCTATGGGTGCTTCTGGGAAGAAAATATAGGAACTCTGTGTGATGCCACTAACACAGTACAAGTCCTATGGGTGCTTCTGGGAAGAAAATATAGGAACTCTGTGTGATGCCACTAACACACTAGAAGTCCTATGGGTGCTTCTGGGAAGAAAATATAGGAATTCTGTGTGATGCCACTAACACAGTACAAGTCCTATGGGTGCTTCTGGGAAGAAAATATAGGAACTCTGTGTGATGCCACTAACACAGTAGAAGTCCTATGGGTGCTTCTGGGAAGAAAATATAGGAGCTCTGTTTGCTGCCACTAACACACTAGAAGTCCTATGGGTGCTTTTGGGGTGCAATGCTGTGCTAACAGCACTGCGGTTGGTACTACTGAAATACTGTACTAACAGTAAAACACGCACCAGACTAATCCCCAGCAGCAGCTAAAAACACACTAACCAGCAGCAATGGACGATCAATGACAGGTAGCAATGGTTTAGCAAATAAATATCCAATGGTTTAGCAAAGTAGAGCAAATCTTTCTATCTGAATGAATCTAGCAAAGACACAGAATCAGCCTGATCTCTCCTAAAGCCGGAACTCATGTGACCGGCGCCGACGGCGTGGCGGCCTTTTAAATGGTGGGGCGTGTACTAAAGCCCCTGAGCTGTAATTGGCTACAGGCGTCCTGCCTGTAGCCAATTATGGCTCTCCGAGTTTCCGGCGCTGTGATTGGCCAAGCATGCGGGGTCACAGTGCATGCTTGGCCAATCATCAGCCAGCAATGCACTGCGCCGGCCGCGCCGGCCGCAATGCATTGCGGGGCCGCTCGCATCACACGAATGTGATGCGAGCGGCCAAAATAGTTCTGGGCTCGCCGAGCGAGCGAACGCCCGGTGCTCGATGCGAACATGGGTTTGCATCGAGCACCGGGCCCATCCCTAGTGTAGATATTTCTGTTGATCTCTGCACCCAAGATAATGTAGCGGCCATGTGGATCAATATACTCCTGTAATAAAGAAAAGGTTACAGAATCTCTAATAGCAATCATTACACCATGTCTCTTGGGGTCGTCATTTGCATAAAAAACTTTTGGGTATTTTCTGTGAGTACATTTAGGTGGATTATTCTTGGCAACATGTGTCTCTTGTACACAGATGATGTCGCAGTTCTTTTCTAAGGCAGATTTCCAAAGCGCCCTTCGCTTATAGGGACTGTTAAGGCCTCTCACATTGTGTGACATTTGAATTTTAATGTTCATGTTCAAGTTGTAGAAAAGCAGTGTGCTGCCATCTAGTGGAGAAGTTGGAAAGTTCTCTGAGATATGCAGTATAATTAGGCATGTGTATGAAGAGGTGTGTAACTGCATGAACAGACAGCAGTATAGAAACAAAAACAAAATAAAACCAAAGAAAACCAGAACTAGACCTTTGTCGGTCAGATGGAGAGCAGGATATGTGGTTCATCCTGCAGTTGAAATCTGGGGGGAAATAAGTGTTCGGAAACAGCCGAACAGCGGTTGCATATTTAGGTGAGTTAGGGTGAAGGCACTGGGGAAAAGAAAGAAAAGTATGGTGCTTTTGAAGAAAAAGGAATAAGGTCAGAGTGTCATTGTTTTCATTTACTCATCTGTTTCTTCTTTCTTGGTGATGGTAGTTGCGCCGGTTCTGGAGAGGGTCAGGGTCCGCAGCTTCTGCATCCGCAGGTAGAAGACGCCATTTCCGCAGGAGCTCCAAACCTTTTTCTAAAGAAGAGATGACATGAGGTTGATTATTCCAGTCAAGCATTAGTTTGGCAGGGAAACCCCATTTATACAGGATTTTGTGATTACGCAATATTTTGGTGATTGGGACCAGATTGTGTCTGGCCGACAGTGTGGCTTGAGATAAATCAGCATAGAGTGCAATGCCAGTGAAAGGATCAGGGAGGGATGGATGTTGTCTAGCATAGCGCATAAGTTGGTCTTTCACGTGGTAAAAGTGAATTCTTGCAATGACGTCTCTGGGAACTTGTTCAGATAGGAAAGAGGGTTTTGGCAGTCTGTGTGCCCTGTCAATTATAACGTCCGCAGGCCCTAGGGCAGGGAGGGCCGTGGTCATTAGCTTTTGAATATATGCAGTCAATTCAGCCGGTTTAACTGTTTCAGGTTCCCCTCAGAATTTAACGTTATTCCTGCGTGCTCTGTCCTCGATGTCCGCTATTTTGAGGCGCATCGCTTTAAGTTCATCTTCAGCAGTGAAATGGGCATCCACAATTTCATTATGTGCAATAGTGAAATCCTCCATTTTGTGTTCAACATAGGTTGCTCTATTACTGAGTGCTGACATGTCTGCCTTAGTGGAATGCATAAAAGACACCATGTCTTGCTGGAGGGCCCCCCTTAGTGTTTGTAATATCTCTTTCATGGTAGTGTCCATGATAGATTGGCCTGAGGTGGGGAAAGCATCCAGCTGCTGGGCATATGAGGAGGATTTCTCCATTGAATCCTCAGCAAGGCCTGTGTCATCTGTGTGATTCCCCTCTATTATAAGCTTCCATTTTTGCTTAACTGGGCTCACAAATGGGGATAATGGCAGTGGGGTCATATTAGGATGTGACTCACCCTCGGATGGCTGCTGGCTGGATTGATTCAGGGCAGATTGTGCTGTGTAGGCCGCGGCCTGACGTTCCCCGCGGGCGCCATCTTGGATTATTACACCGGCCGCTGGAGGAAAGAATTCGGTCAGTTTCCTCGGGCCATCACGTTCCTTTCATTTCGCCGTGCTCCTGGGTTGTTCCCCTGGCAAAATTCGGGCTGAAAACTCGCTGTGAGCCGCTTTATGTATACCGCTGTGTCAGAGCGCTCTCTTCAGCCGTCCATGCGCTCTGGCCGCCGGCCCCGCCCTGAGCGTGCCGTTTCTAACGGCGATCATGCCATGACGCCATCGTGGCTCCGGCCAGTCACTTTGCTGGAGCTGCGATACCCGGAAGTCACTCCGGGATAGATGGCGGTGTCGGAGGAGATGAACGAGGGCCGATGCAGGGGCTTTGATCTCAGGTAAGTAATTCATAATGAGCTAGTATGCTATGCATACTAGCTCATTATGCCTTTGTCTTGCAGGGTGTATTTTTTTTTTTCAGAGGCTTTACTTCATCTTTAATATGGCATTTGTTTTAGGTAAAACTGCGTTATTTATTTATTTTGCTCTAAGGTTTCCCTTTATAAAAAACATGGAATTGTGTTTCAGGGCTAGAATTTTGGGGTTGTAATTTTTATTTTATGTTGATAGGGCCTTTTTAAGTTTGGGGTGCTCAAAGCATAGCATTCCGTTGTTGACCATCTGTAACTGTGTTTTGTTCACAACATGCCACTGTGGTAGGAACGGTGTGTAGGAATAGTGTTCCTACACACCACCTTACATGATATGATTCACATTTGGTAGCAACCCCCCCCCCCCCCATCTCTATTGATAAAAAGTGTTAATAAGTGCCGTACACACGGACAGCATCGGCTGGTTCAATAGAAACCGTCTGACATTCAGCCTGTGTGTATGGCAGTTGGTCCGACAGAAGGGGCATGACCGAAAAAAGTCTGATCAGCGCTCTCAGCTCAGCAGGGGTTAAAACTGTACTAACATCAGATTGTTAGTACAGAGGCTCTTTCCGAGCTCTTCAGTTTTTTTTTTTTAATTTAGCCCGCTGGGGTGAATGAAAAAAACAGAACTAGGCTTTAGGCATACACCAATTAGGCCAACTATCCCTAATTAAAATTGTTCTGTTGCTGGCCAGTTTCACACTACTTTTTCGGTCTCTTAATTCTTATAGTAAAAAAAACTGTCTGTAGTCTTTGTCACTAGTTCATTTTGGCCTATTATACCTGATTAAAACTATTCTGCTACTAGCCAGTTATACACTGCTGTATCTTTTGCAGTATCTTGATTCTTGCAGTAAAGCTCCAGCATGTGCACTTTATCTCTAGTAAATTTAGGCATAGCCTTGCTCTTTAAAATTGTCCTAATGGCCAGTTTATACTTCAGTGTAACCACTTCAGCCCCGGAAGAATTTACCCCCCTTCCTGACCAGAGCATTTTTTACGATTCTGCACTCCGTCGCTTTAACTGACAATTTTACGGTCGTGCAACGTTGCACCCAAACAAAATTGATGTCCTTTTTTTCCCCCAAATAGAGCTTTCTTTTGGTGTTATTTGATCGCCTCTGCAGTTTTTATTTTTTGCGCTATAAACAAAGAGTGACAATTTAAAAAAAAAAACACAATATTTTGTACTTTTTACTATAATAAATATCCCAATTTTTTAAATAAAAAAAGCAAATTTTTTCTTAGTTTAGGTCGATATGTATTCTTCTACATATTTTTGGTAAAAAAAAATTGCGTATATTGATTGGTTTTTCGCAAAAGTTATAGCGTCTACAAAATATTGGATAGATTTATAGCATTTTTATTATTATTTTTTTTTCTAGTGGCGGCGATCCGCGATTTTTATTGTGACTGCGACATTATGGCAATTTTGACACATTTTTGGGACCATTGGCATTATTACAGCGATCAGTGCTATAAAAATACATTGATTACTGTAAAAATATCACTGGCAGGGAAGGGTTTAACACTAGGGGCGATCAAGGGGTTAACTGTGTTCCCTGGGAGGTGATTCTAAGGGGGAGGGGACTGACTAGAGGAAATGACAGATCGTGGTTCCTAGCTAATAGGAACACATGATCTGTCACTCCTGTCAGAACAGAACAGGGAAGTGTGTGTTTACACACATTCGTCTCTGTAATGTGTCTCCTGCTCATGATTGCTCATGGCCGGCGGTCATCGTGACCATCGGCCACGAGCATTGGCGCCCCTGCTGTGCAGCGGGTGCATGCGTGCCTGTTATCTCGGCCCCACGAGCCAACGTATAGCTACGACGGCTCACGCAGGGGAGCCAACCTGCCGCAGTATAACTGCGGAGGCTGGTCGTGAAGCGGTTAAACACCCGCCTGTGCTCCTTTTTATTTTTTTCTTCATTATTAAAAATGTCCAGCTGCTGGGCAATTTTACACTGCTGTATCATCTGCAGTCTCTTACCTCTTAATGAGAGCTTGATAGAAATTGGCCTGGGACGGCGACAGTATGGCCAATTTCTAGCTGCCATTCAAAGCAACACGTCGTAGTCCCCGAACCACGGGCTGTTTAGCAAGACCGGCCGGCTCGCCATATCGTCCTGCTTTATCTGAAACATTGTAAGTGTTAATTTTGCTGTTATTCTTAATTAATAAATGTCTTAAAGTGGGGTTGCGGGCAAAAAAAAAAAGTGGCTTAAAAATCATAAAAACATGTAAAAAAAATTAATTGAAAAAAACATTTTTACTCACCTCTAAATGCCTGTCCCTCGTAGTCTGCCACCTTCATTGCCCGGGCTAAACGTCACTTCCTGTAGGCGCCGCACAGTCATCTGGGACATGTCATGTGTCCCAGATGAGTCAGCATGCGCAGTGGGTGCCCAGCTGTGAAGCCACAGCCGGGTTCCCACATTAAGAATGCCGGTGCCGCAAGCGGAGCGGGGAACGAGGGGGGGTCTCGTTCCCCCGCATCGCTGCACCCCGGGACAGGTAAGTGTCCGATTATTAAAAGTCAGCAGCTGCAGTATTTGTAGCTGCTTACTTTTAATTTTTATTTTTTTGTTGGCACTCCTCTTTAAGGGTTTTACACTATGTGAGTGTCTCTATCCCTTCCGGTATTGGTTCGCTTCTTACCACCCTGATTGACCCGGAGCTGACCCCAATTGGAGACACTTCCTGACTGGCAGTGGTTGCATGAGAGATATCCCATTCGAGCCCAAAGGAATTCGTGTTTGTGCTAAGCATCCCTGGCTGGGGTTAGAGCCATCTGCCCTTACGGGTCCCCTGTAACAAGGGACCATTCAGTTCCGGTAAGCAGACAAGCGTGTCTCTGTGGTGGAGGTCTTTTCACTCTTCGGTGTGCCGTGAAAGTCACTTCTCATGATTATTTCAGAGGACCTTTAAGAGATTTTTTTTTGTTTTTGTTTCTTTGGCTTGGGACATTATTCGTTGCCAATTGGACTTACCATATACTATTAGACTCACTAATTCCATTGCTATATTGGAGATATAGATGTGGTGATGCAAACACAGTTTGGTGTTTATTATTAATTGTACACAGATGCAAACACAGTTTGGTGTTTATCATTAATTGTACATCTTAGGCGTTATTATTATTATTTTTTATTGAAGTCATTACTGATTCTGGCTATGTACACAAGAAAATTGATGGTATAGCTATATACATCTTTGCACAATATTACTTCTTATCACTGTATTTATTATTTTGGTATAACACATTTTATATTGATTTATAATGAGTGTGTCAATCTATTTTTAGCACAGCTCCTTCCTTTTTTCTATTTTGTTTGATGTAGTATAACATTTTGAGCAGCAGCTTTTTTTTTTCACGGATAGCGCAATTTTTTTCTTCACTATATTTTAACAAACGCAACACAGGTCTCTCTTCTGTACTCCTGGCCCCTCCCTCCTGTTGAGTGCCCCTACAGCAAGCAGCTTGCTATGGGGGCACCCGAGCTGAGCCACAGTGCTGCATGTCCATTAAGACATGGAGCAGTGGCCAGACCCCACCCCCTTTCTCTCCACATTGGCTGACTGACTGACAGCAGCTGGAGCCAATAGCGCCGCGCTGCTGTCGCAGCCAATGGGGAGGGGAGTCTCAGGCAGCCAAGACACTACTACAACATCGCTGGATCTAGATGGGGCTCAGGTAAGTATTAGGGGGGCTGAGAGGGGCTGCTGCACACAGAAGGCTTGTTATCTTAATACATATCTCCCAGACCACGGGCTCTTCAGGCTCACTTAGCCTTCTGTCACAGCACCTTTATTGTATGGGCCCACCCCTGACCTCCAGATATGGTTCTCCCAGCACCCTGGGTTCGTTTTAGGAATTCAGACTCCCTCAAATCCCCTTTGTAGATTCGCTAGTCACCTCAGCTTTCTCAGTCTCTCCGGACCCGCATAGCTGTCCTGACTCTCCCAGTCCTGTGGGCAAGAAGTCCTCCCAACATAGGGTCTCGTCTGCCTAAAAGATCACCTTCTTCTGGCTGGAGTATACCACTATCTTTACATAATGGCTGTTTCTCTGAATGGAGGGAGCTGCCTGGAGCTGTCCCTCCTCTCTGAAGCCATCGCTGGGAGCTAATCATGTGACAGGACTAGAGCACCTAGGGAATAGCTAAGTATAAGCATCTTCCTTTCACAGGTTAGTCAGAATAAGAGTAAGAAGGGGATGGGAGCAGGTTTAAGCATAGTTAGGAAAAGCCAAGACTTACACTTTGATTAATTTCTCTACTTATTTCTGAGTTTGTGGTTCAAGAAAGGTGACTGCATGTCCAAATGACAGATTTTTAAAAGGAGGACTGTACCTTGAATCTATAATAAGCTTGGGAATGACTGTCTCTATTTATCTGTCCATAAGTGGAATATAAAGCCCATATAATTTCATAATAGTTCAGGGAGAAATCTGTCAGATAAAGGGTTAACACCAGCACCAAAAAAAAAAAAAATCATATTAATTTATGAGTGTTATAAACCGGCCTTTTCATATTAGATCAAGCTATATTTTAATATTAATGACCTTTTAAAAGGAAATCAGCAGGATACTTGATGTAGACCTATGTTCAAAATCTAGTGAAACAATGCAGAGCAAATTATCGTAAGAACATTTCTGCATACAAAAAAAAAATACTTCAATAGAGAATGCTAAGCCTCTTGTTTTCATAGAGGTACCAAAAGGGCCATTTACCATGAAATCTCATTGGGTTTCTGTTAAAAGCTTTTAACAATTTTCACAAACATCTTTAATATGTACAGGTTGTGGGCCTTTACACAATTATGCAGTCCTTTTAGCACACAATTCAATGCATACATTTTTGTGCATTAAAGCATGTTCTGTTAAAGCATATTTCCACTTTTGCAGTCAAACTTGAGACAACCCCACTGTATGTTCACATTCATACAGCATGTCTAAAAAAGTTTTTTTAAATATTCTTACCTTTTAAATTTTTCTCAGGAGGTGTCAAGGCTGACTACAAAATGTTTTCTTTAATAATATTAGAGTGAGCCTGTCCCAAGTCTGTCCTCATTAACAAACAATTCAGGACGCCCAGCCTCTACACCTTTAGCCCTTTTAGGACAGATGTTCAAATCTACTTACAACTAATTATATAGATCTCCTAGCACAGAACATACAGGGTTAATTATCCTCTTGCCGACTGCCGCACACCGATGTACGTCCCTACTTTGGGGACGGATATCGTTGTTATGGCAGCAGCTAGCTGCCATAACCCTGGTATCCCTGTGTTCGGCCGGCGGTCGGCTACAAGATAAAAGTGGTCTCTGCAGCAGATTCACTGCAAGATCACTTTTATCAGTGGCGGGAGAGGACCCCCCCTCCCGCCGCGATCCGGTGCCCTCCGCTGCTTACCGGAGCCATCAGCAGCGGCGGAGTCGATCGCGTCTGTCTCCTAGCTATGATGAAAGTATACAAATAAATGGCAAGACAAATGATACGCACTGAGGTATTGTCTTCCAGAGATTTGCAGCAGCGCTGTTGTTTAAATTTCTCAATTCAATGTGAAATACAGTGTTATACAAAAACTCACTAAAGCCCCATACACACGGTCGGATTTTCGCATGGATTCTGTCCGATCGGACAATGTTGTCGAAAAATCCGACCGTGTGTATGCACCATCGGACAGTGTACGTCGGATTGTCCGACGGACAAAGTCCCATCTCCTGCTGGATAGATTTTCCGACAACAAAGTCCGATCACACCAAATCCGATCGTGTGTATGGTAGTCCGACGGACAAAGTGCTACGCATGCTCAGAAGAAATTCTGTGACGGAAGCGCTCGGTCAGGTAAAACTACCTTTCCTAATCGTCACAACACATTCGTCACGCTGCAATGTTAAAATGTCTTTAATGCAGCGCATTCTCTTTTTCTTTACAATGCAAGAAGAATGACATGTTTTAGCTGCTCCTATTCACCCGCACTTCTCACAAACTTAGTTCTTTATTAGTTTTCAGGATTTCTACACTACATGTTTATTTGTACTCAGATCGTAAAAGAATCTTTGTTATTTTTTTTGGATGCTTTGTCATTTTTTTTTTTTTGCTGGAAGACATATTTTAAGGAGCTTTTATTTTTTTTGGAGGGGGGTTGTGTCTCAACTTAGCAAAACAACTTTATTAACATTTGTATTTGTTGCTTAAATTTACCAGGAGTTTGTTGGTGCCCCTTGTTAATTATACTTTATGATTAGTGAAATGTACCTGCCTACTCACAAATAAACTGTCATTGTAGAAAAGTAAAACACATAGGCAATGATTATTTCAAATCAAAAAGACCTTTATTTAGGTGTCAGCAACAAACCAAAGAGGAACGCAGCGATGAAGAAACTTGGGGAATTTGCAAAGCCTTGGCCCCCCACGGCAACCATCATTTTTGAAGCGTCGAAAATTGGGGGCCTGAGGAGTACCTATCTAAATAATAAGGGAGTGCAATCTGGTTCTGAAGTCCAAAACATCCGGAACTGCAGCAGATGCCATCTAGGTCCCCAGGCTCTGGTCCTACGAGAGGCCCCATCTTCTCTCAGACCAGACTGAATCCAGGTCGTCACTCTCAGGTCTTCCTTGTACGCTTCCTTCCACGCCGTGGTGCTGGTGGGGTGGCAGAAGGAGGAGGAGGAGGCGGAGCAAGGTCACTATGGCAAACATGTGTGAGTGGGGTAATCCCCCAGCCATCCCCTCATTTAGGACTTTGAGGATGACATCCTCACACATGCTGCGTTGCCCCACCTCCATACCCTTCATTTTAGTGGCAACCAAGGAGGCAAAGGCCTCCTCGTAGGTGGGTGTGGCATATAGGGAGGCTGAAGCATCTCGGATCAGCTGGAGCGCTGACTCTCCCACCTCCCCCATCCTTTTCGCCCCTTCTGTAGGGAAGGCGGAGGGGAGGGACTTGGGAGACAATCAGGCTCCTACGCCTACCCCCCTGTTGGCTGCCACTACCCACCTCTTGGCTGCCACTAACCCCTGCCTCCTCCTGACTGCCACATTCCACAGCCACCTCCTGGCTGAGGTCTTCCTGTGTATGAAAAAGGGACATAGTTTGAGTTATTTGTTCATCAAAAACACACAATTTTCATCTAGTGACTGTTGCAAAATGTTTACAAATAGAAAACCATACAATTCTCAGCCCAGCAGTTTAGATTCTTGCCCCAAATGTCTCCAACACTACTGTCTGTTGATATGTCAAACACGTTAGGAACTAAGCAATTGGGGATCCTGAATTAACTGAACATCATTTATTATTCCCAAAAATGGTAACAAAACTACTATACCTGGCTCAAGCTGGGCTCCACCACATCTTCCAGACTGGAAGGCCCAGGTTGGTCCTCGGAAGCCTCATCAGGGGTGGCGTGCATGGAAGGACGCGTGCAAGGAAGAGTCGAGAGTGACTTCCTGACATTAGCCTGGTCTTTGAGAAAATGGAGCCTGTCATAGTACCAGAGCGTGGGGGCATAGACATCATCTGCTGCAGCTCCAGATGCTTGGGACTTCCGGACCTTATTGCGCTCCCGGAAATAGGTAGTCCTCAGGTTAGCAATTTTTACTCTTAACTTCGCCACGGTTGCCGTGGGGAACGTTGGCTTTATAAATGCCACAAGTTTCTGCATGGCTGCGTACCTCTTTGGTCTGTTGCTATAGTTGCGGTGTTTTGCCTGCCATAATAGGGGCTTTTGCCTATATTTATCAATGAAGAGGGGGAGAAAACTCGCATGGTTGAAGCCCTCCATAATCTCTGCAAGACACAACACCACACCAAACACTATAAATAATGTCAGTCAAAAGTCTCCTAATCTTCTCCATAAAGAAGCCTCAAGGTCTAATCAGTCTAGGCTAGTTATGTACCAACGTCAAATTGTACCTTATAGCGATCGTCTCGTGCGTGAGCTTTCTCTCCCCTCGTCTCACAGATCGTGGCTACGACACAGGCGTGTGACGTTTTATATACAGTGCGCATGCGTCAAACTCCGCCCGCCCCTGACGATCTTTCTCGTCTATTCCCCACCCCTTCTCTTTACGGCGCAGTGGGGAGAGCACATGGCGGGGACACAGCAGGTGCGCCCCAAATATCCCACCAACGAGGAGGAGAACGAGGAAAGGCCGAATGCAGAAACGTCCCGATCCCGGAGCCTGAAATTTAAGGCCTCCAATATGTCATTTGGAGAAATGTTGGAGATGGTGGACATATTAAAGAGGAGCGACTATGATGGGAAGTATGGGCCTTACCTCAACCCCAATGTCCGCAAGGCCAAGATCATGTCTAAAGTTGTGAGGAGGCTGTACAATCATTTTGGGGTACAACGATCCAAGGAGCAACTGAGGAAACGCTGGTCAGACCTGAAACTGAGGAAGGCTGATCAGTACAGAAAGATCAAGCGAGTTCTTCAAAAAAGTAAGTAGTTGTGTTTTGTGTTTGATTTCTTGCTTGCATACTGCTCCATGTGTTTTTCTTTTTCCAAAGTTGTACATTCCAAAATGGCCACTTTCAGGTTCGTCTGTGCATTCGATCGTACTCAACCTCGATCTTTCTGCCACTGTCATGTTCGTGTGTGTCCATTCGATCGTACTCAACCTCGATCGTTCGGACACTTATAATACAAGGTTTGTTGTTTTTTTTGGAGAAAGGAAGTTTGTTCTCATTAGAAATGTCATCAAGAATGTAAAGCCAATTTATTCGATGTAAAGGAGAGGTCACCCAGTAGCTGATTACCCATCTGGACTCTAGAGCACTAGTGCTGGGACACCCAAACCCACTTTTTATTATGCTTTTCTACACATGTGCTCCAGTGGATACTAGAGGGGGGTCTCCATCAAAAAAAATTCTACCAAAAAGCTAATCAGTTTTGCACCTTTAAAAAGTGACTCCATTCATGTTGTTGTCATTTGTAACTGGCCCAAAAAAAATATTGTCCCTCACTTTCAAGCAATGTTTGACATTTCCTATTTCTGCCATCAATAGATTGTGTTGCTAAATCTTCCTTTTGTACCTTCTCATAGGGGAGGGAAAACACGTGACGTCAGAGGAAACCACCAAACCAACACCTCCCAAAGAAGGGGAAAGACCAGAAGCAGAGGAGGAGGAGGAGGAGGAGGAGGAAGGAGAGATCATAGAAATTGGAGAACTTGTCACCACAACAGGTGAGTGTGGGAGAACACAGCTACTGGTAAGCTAATCAATGTATGCCTGCCTCATTTCCAAGACATTTTTTTGGTTTTTGTTTGTTTTTAGGTGACGTGGATGTTGTGGAAGAAGAATCGCACTTTACCACAGAGAGTGCCCACGTACTCATCGGGGAGATAATGGTCTGCAATAGAGATCTAGATGACATAAAGCAAAACATCAATGATGTTCAACAAAAATTGAAGAACATCATTGATGTTTTAGGAAAAATCTGAAAACGCACCAAGTAATTCACACACATTTGTGGCTGCTTCTGAACACATTTGCAACTTAAGAACTGTGTGAAATTTAGAACATGCACACATTGTGTCCACATGTGCTAGCTCCCATCATGGTGGATGAATGCCAACGTTTTTTTGGGGGTGCAACCACTTTCCGAACTACTAAAGTGGTTGTGGTGAAGGGGTTGCACCCCCAAAAAACGTCCGTTCATCCCCATGATGGAAAATGGCACTTTTGAAGATTCTAGGCATGTGTTTTAGCATCTAATGACCATTTTCAGAACCAAATTGTGTGCATGTTCTAAAATTCCAGTTTCCAGGGGTGACCCCCCCATGTGATGAAGGCAAGATCAAACACACTTTGAACATATAGTCATGTCTGATCTTGGCTTCACTTTAGAAAGTTGATCTTTCCGAGTTCCTAGCTTCTGTTTTGCTCCATGCCTGGTTTTACCAAATGCTGAATGTTTGTAAACAATGTTGTAAATAACCCAGATCTTGTCAGTTTTGGCAAGAAGTTTGTAAACGCACTTTTGAATGTGTTGCAAGGAAACTTTTTTACATTTCTAAATGTGTGGCTTCCTTATTTAAATACAAACAAGCATTATGTATGTCAAATGTAAAGGATTTGGGGGGCAATGGGTGTTATTTACTAAAGGCAAGTCCAGTTTGCACTGCAAGTTTCTTTTCCAGGGCACTTTTGCACTGCACTTGTAGAGCATAGTAGATTTGACTTATGTAAATGACACCCACAGTGCAAACGCTTCATCTGCGACAAAGACGAAGGGGAGTCCTTCAGCATTCTCCTCTGGAGGTGGCAAGCACAGACTGGCACTTTGGAGACGCCAGTAGAACTCCGTGTGCGCAATGGCACCACCATCCGAGATCCGGCCGTTCATCCCCACGTCCACATACATAAACTCGTATGTCGCCGACACCACCGCCAACATCACTACACTATTAAACCCCTTGTAATTATAATAGTAGGACCCCGAGTTGGGCGGTGGGACGATGCGGACGTGTTTCCCATCAATTGCCCCTCCGCAGTTAGGAAAGTCCCAATGGCTGGCAAAGTGGGAGGCCACAGTCTGCCATTCCTGTGGCGTGGAAGGGAACTGTGGAGTGAAACAAGAAAAAAAAATTAGTCACTTTGCACATAAACATTGCAAGCAGATTAGACAATCAACATCTTGGAACAAGAGCATACTTTAAAATTTGAGGCTGGAAAGTATTTGCACAGAAAAGTAGAGGGTCCCCTTCGCAGATTACTCACCCCCCATCAATCCCCCCACTTCTGATGGGCCATTGGCAATAACTAGGGTTTTTGGGGGGGGGGGTGTTGGACAGGTAACCCTCTGCACTTCATTGATTGCCAAATGGCTCAATAATGTGTGCTAGTTTGGCCAGACCCTCCTTACTTAACACTATTGGCAGCCCCCAGGAAAGATAAAATAACATTTCAAACCCCCCCCCCCCAAAAAAAAGGAACGCACATTTGGACATTCTGAAATTACCAAGCAAGCTAATAGGAGGGAAAGAACACCAAAAAAGAGGAAATGTAAAGTATGGAGACAGCCCCTTGCACTACATGCTTTGCTGAATTCATCCCTAAAGATGCCCACTATAAAGAGGTAAGTATATAGTGTGTATTGACCTTGGGAAAACCAGCAGATAGAGGATTGGTACCATCTGACAGAGCAGTTGGGGGAGGGGGTTCCTAATGAGTTTGCCCCCCCCCCCCCCACACAAAAAAAGGGGCTCTACATGAAGTAAACCACACAGCAAACATTTGTGCATATTTTAGGGGGTGTTTGGGGGCAAACAATACTATGCAGCAGACAAAATACATTGCTTAAGTGACTAGGCCATAGGTGTCTATTGGGCCAGAAGAGCATGCTGGGGAGGTAAGTGAAGGGAAAAATGCATGAAGGAGAAAAGGGGCACAGCATATTAGAACATATTGCAAGCATGGTAATTCTGGAAGGAGGACAAAAATAAAAGTCATTAGCAAACAGAGCATACATAGAATGGAATAGTGAAGGAGAAATGTTACCTTAATACAGTCCTCCTGCAGGACCTCGATGATGGCAGAACAGGTCTCTGGAATAATGATTCCCAGGGCCTGGGGAGAGATACCTGAAGAGAACTTCAAATCCTGAAGACTTCTCCCTGTCGCCAAGTACCTCAACGTAGCAACAAGCCTCTGCTCCGGAGTGATGGCTTGTCTCATGCAGGTATCCTGCTGGCTGATAAAAGGGTTCAGCAAAGCCAAAAGACGGTGAAAAACGGGGTCCGTCATCCGGAGAAAGTTCCTGAAATCATCAGGATTATTCTCCCGGATCTCACGAAGCAAAGGCATGTGCGAGAACTGATCACGCTGAAGCAACCAATTCTTGGTCCACATACTCCTCGTCATGGACGGGTCTTGGCTCAAAGCTAAAAGCCCGACACCAATTCTGCGTACAGCACGAACTCGGCGACGAGTACGCACGGGAAACATCGCTCACAAGCTCACAAAAGGTCGGCTGGTCAGAACGGACAAACAGAAAGCACCGATAAACAGCAGGGCCTGAAAGAACGAAATGAATACCAGAAACGAGCAGACAATAAGCAGTGAAAATCAAAGCGTCCTATATCAAGATATAGGCCGCAATGACCAACAAATGCGAACTGACTACACGCACTAATAAACAGATATGCACGACAAGCACAAACTGAAGAGCAGTAACGATCTGAGTCAGAAAACTGAGAAGCGCGAATCTTAAGTCCCCAAACTTCGACTAACTCGCGATAAACACGGGATCAGCAGAAGGAGCCCAACGGGTGCCTGACGTGGTGCTGAACTTCCCTTTTCTAGTCTCGTGGAAGACGACTTACGTCACGACGTTCTTGCAGACCGGAAATTCCGACAACGTTGTCCGACCGTGTGTACGCAACAACAACATCGGACAAAGTACGACGGACAGGATCCGACCGACATGGTCCTCGGATAATCCGCGCGTGTGTATGGGGCTTAAGAGTGTTAATTTATAGTGGATAAATAAATAAATAAATAAATCAAAGTGAGTATAAAAATAAATAAATAAATAAATAATTGATCCGTCAATTAATTTCAATCCGTGTCCTAAAAGTGAATATAAGTCCACGTGTACGGAAATTAAATCAGATAAGATGAATCAGCAATATTCCAGTTGTGACAGGTCTAGATTGATGTGAAACACAGTTCTATGCCGATATTTTGTGACCAATTTGAGCCATCCACCACAGACTTCACCACGTGAGAGGATCGTCCCCTTTGGGGGTACACTCACCAGAAATAAAAATTATGCAAGCCTGTAGTTAATACCAGTATATCAGCCTTCTCCTCCAACATCACCAGATCAAATTTCCACCAGCGCGGTCATTAATCAGTGTATCAGCCTTCTCCTTCAGCATCACCAGATCAAAATTCCACCAGCGCGGCCATTAATCATGTGTAAAAACAAATGTTGGGCCACATAGCGTAATATTGCATAAACTATTTATTGAAAAAAATTCCCCTTTATAATACAAATATTCCCCTCAGTAAGTTCAGTGTACCAGAAATCAAAAATTTGAAAGCATTGGGTAAATGTATGACGTGTACTGTGCCTGTGCTGCTATTCTCCGCCGGATATGGTGCCTGTAGTTCCGCTGTATGGAACAGCGGCGTCCTTCCTGTCCGGATCGATGGAGCGCACGCAGTGGAACGCACACGTCGTGACGCCACTTCCTGTTGACCTACGCACTGACGCGTTTTGTCACTTCCGACTTCTTCTCGAGGGCCTCACGTGGACTTATATTCCCTTTTAGGACACGAATTGAAATTAATTGACGGATCAATTATTTATTTATTTATTTATTTTTATACTCACTTTGATTTATTTATTTGTTTATTTATTTATTTATTTATGCACTATAAATTAACACTCTAAGTGAGTTTTTGTATAACACTGTATTTCACATTGAATTGAGAAATTTAAACAACAGCGCTGCTGCAAATCTCTGGAAGACAATACCTCAGTGCGTATATTTTGTCTTGCCATTTATTTGTATACTTTCATCATTTCATCAATTTAAGCGGCTGCTGTAATAATGAATGTATAGGATCTTCCATACATTTACATTTGAAAAATAATTTTGTTCATCACAAATTATTTTACACAACATAACCATATTTATTTTTTAAATTTTTACATATATATATTTATTAATTTATTTATATATTTATTCATCTATCTTACACTCGTATCACTTTGGGATTTTAGTCACTTATCATCTCACATATTGCAAGTATATACATCCCTGTAGCGCAGAGCGGTGTTGATTTTAGGAGGGCGGTACCATCAAACACCATTTCACATTATTGTCTCCTAGCTATGTATGGAGACGAGTGAGGGGAAGATGGCCCCCACCCATCTCCATACCATAGCAGGGCGGAAGCGACGTCAAAACTTCACTTCCGCCCCTACTTCTTAAAGGCACATTTTTTTTTTTGAAATTTTTTTCAAAATGACAAGATTTTTTTTTTTTTTTTTTGCATTTAAGTCTAAATATAAGATCTGAGGTCTTTTTGACCCCAGATCTCATATTTAAGAGGACCTGTCATGCTTTTTTCTATTACAAGGGATGTTTACATTCCTTGTAATAGGAATAAAAGTGACACAATTTTTCTTTTCTTTTAAAACAGTGTAAAAATAAAGGTAAAAAAAATAAGAAAACATTTTTTTTTTTAAACGCGCCCGTCCCGCCGAGCTCGTGTACAGAAGTGAACGCATACGTGAGTAGCGCCCGCATATGAAAACAGTGTTCAAACCACACATGTGAGGTATCGCCGTGATTGGTAAAGCGAGAGCAATAATTCTAGTCCTAGACCTCCTCTGTAACACAAAACATGCAAGCGGTAGAATTTTTTTAATTTTGCTTATGGAGATTTTTAAGGATAAAAGTTTGTTGCCATTCCACGAGCGGGCGCAATTTTGAAGCGTGACTTGTTGGGTATCAATTTATGTGGCGTAACATTATCTTTAACAATATAAAAAAAATTGGGCTAACTTTACTGTTGTCTTATTTTTTAATTCAAAACAGTGTCTTTTTTGTAAAAAAAGTGTGCTTGTAAGACCGCTGCACAAATCCGTTGTGACATAAAGTATTGCAACGGCCGCCATTTTATTCTCTAGGGTGTTAGAATTTTTTTTTTTATAATGTTTGGGGTTCTAAGTAATTTTCTAGCAAAAAAAAATTTTTTAACTTGTAAACACTGAGTCTGAAAAAGAGGCCCGGTCTTAAAGGGGTTAAGGCAAACATAGCTGCCCAGCCCACTCAAACTACTTTGGATGTTTTCCTTGCTGGAGGGTCCAGAATAGAGTATCTAAAAATATATGTATTGTGCCGCTCCAATAAGAAACATGCAACAACCTGGTGGCTTCAATGCTGCTGGGTGCCAGGATCCAAAAGGACTTTTCTAGCCTGCCAAAACTATGTATCAAAGAGAACAGGGAGCTTGCACACCAGTTGCCAGCCCAATCACTGTGTGTAGAAAAACACTTCAGCTTGTCTCTTCCCAAGCCTCGCCCTTCTGTAGCGTTTCACCCTCCCATGGGCTTAGTCATAGCTCTAGCTTAAGTCTATGACTAAGCCAGCGGCGTTGCAAGGGGGGTGCGGGGGGTGCGGGCCGCACCCGGGTGTCACCCGACAGAGGGGTGACACCCGGCATGGCACTGGATTGAGAGAGGCACCGCGGCTCTCTCCTCCTCCTCCGTCCACTGAGCACTATCTCTGCTCAGCGATGTTCGGTGAGGAGGAGAATTAATTGTGAGGCACACAGGCAGCTCGGGTTCTCATAGCCCAGTGCACGGCGCCTGCATGTCCTCGGGGAAGCGGCACTGCAATCCCCTATTATTGTGACAGGCAGGCAGAGATGCCGGCTGCCTATCACAATTACACTCCTCGGAGCCAAGGCTCCTCCTCCACACTGACGGGACACAACAGGAGGAAGAGCCTAGGAGGAGGGACAATGGACATCCATGTGGACAGAACCACGCTGATCTGAGGTCTGTGAATGTAGGGGGGAGAGATGTATGCAATGTCACTATGGGCAGATATACACAGGGGGTACATTATGGAGATTACACAGGGGGTACATTATGGGGGATTACACAGGGGCTACATTAGGGGGATTAAACAGGGGGTACATTAGGGGGATTACACAGTGACAGGGGGTACATTATGGGGATTACACAGGGGGTACATTAGGGGGATTACACAGGGGGTATATTATGGGGGATTACACAGGGGGTACATTATGGGGGATTACACAGGGGGTACATTATGGGAGATTACACAGGGGGTACATTATGGGGGATTACACAGGGGGTACATTATAGGGGATTACACAGGGGGTACATTATAGGGGATTACACAGGGGGTACATTATGGGGGATTACACAGGGGGTACATTAGGGGGATTACACAGGGGGTACATTAGGGAGATTACACAGGGGGTACATTATGGGGGATTACACAGGGGGTACATTATGGGGGATTACACAGGGGGTACATTATAGGGGATTACACAGGGGGTACATTATGGGGGATTAAACAGGGGGTACATTATGGGGGATAACACAGGGGGTACATTAGGGGGATTACACAGGGGGTACATTAGGGGGATTACACAGGGGGTACATTAGGGGGATTACACAGTGACAGGGGGTACATTATGGGGATTACACAGGGGGTACATTAGGGGGATTACACAGTGACAGGGGGTACATTATGGGGATTACACAGGGGGTACATTAGGGGGATTACACAGGGGGTGGTTACATTAGGTGGATTACATGGGGGTACCTTTGGGGGATTACACGGGGGGTGGTTACATTAGGGGGATTACACGGGGGTACTACACAGGGGGGGTTACATCAGGGGGATTAAACTGGAAGGGGATTACACTGTTACATTGGGGGGTATTTAGACTTGGGGCTCAGTCTAATATGCTTGAGTCTATTTTTTGTCCCAGTCCAGGCCTGGGTGACACCATTAAGAAGGAAGTGATATCCGACTGTGATGATGTCACACCCCCATCCGTGACAGTGCATGGATTGGCGCACTGGCATAAACCACGACATTTACAGGGGCTGGTTTGGCGTGCGCACCATGCACTAGCCTGCTCAGTGTCTACTGCTCTGTCCTCCTCCTGCTGTCACTCCGCAGTGGCAGGACAGAGCACTATGGCAGGCTCGGGGGGAGAGCTGTGCTGATGCGCTAGCCTGCTCAGTGCCCCGGATTGCTCAGTGACGGGGGGTGACACCATATTTTATTGCACCAGGTGACACCAACCCTAGTGACGCCACTGGACTAAGCCCATGGGAGTGTGAAACGTGTCAGGGGGCCGTGGCTTGGGAGGATAGAAGCTGAAGCTGTTTTTTTGCACATTATGATTGGGCTGGCAACTGGGGTTTTCCTATTCTCTTTGATGCTTAGTTTCAGAAGGCTGGAAAAGGCCTGTTGGATGCTGGCACCCAGCAGCATTGAAGCCACTGGGTTTGTTGCATGGTCGTGCTTGGAGCAGTGCTCTTCATTATTTCTTGGGGTCATAAAAAAATAAAAGCTGCAATTTTTAAGTATTTTTTTTAAGTTATGTTATGTGAATGGGGACATGTAACGCGTATAAAGTAGGTATTATCCCAATTTAGCTGCAAAAGTTGAAATACACTTTAAGGCAGCCTATTTAATTTAAATAGGCTGTTAACACATCTTAACACATGAAAAACATTCATGTACAATATTTCACTCATTTTGTAATGCAGCAAACCATAACAAATGGAGTGCGCATTGAGGTTCAGGTGCAATAATTTCTACTGGGGTGTCCCTCTTTTTGGTCTGATGTATGTAGATAAAAAATGTACAATGTACTATTTAAAGAGGTAATAAACCCCAAAACAAAAAAATTAATATATTCCAGCTTGTGGTGGCTGCATTCGTTTTCTGTTTAATTTTTATTTATTTTTCCTTTACCGATTAAGTGGCAAATTAGCCACAAAAACATGTCATTGGTGCTACCGATAAATGTCTGTTCAGTATTTCTGGTGATGACTGACGCATAAACCCCTGAGGGTTTTTTCTCGCCACGCGCGATTTCTACCCACCGGCCTAAGATCTCTCATGAGAACAAAGGGACAGGTCTATTAGGAATATTCTCTACATGCCAAACTGAAAGGCTGCGTTTACCATAAATTTGGTGACTCGCAACCTTTTCCAACTTAAGTGCTTTTCCTCTTTGTCAAATCATTACACATTTAAAAATAGGTACCTTTTTTTTATTTTGTTCTCATGTCTCTCCTCTTCTTTTTTTTCCGGGGAACGTCACAGAATTGTTTTCCCCACCATAGCTTGATCTGTTAAAGATTGTTGAAAAATAAGACTTTTGGCTGGATCAGCATATAAAATAATGGAAAAAAAATGAAAACCAATGTCGTGAAAGGGTTTAACCCCTTTCACAACAGCCATAGGCATAGATACTGCTTCATGGAAGTGAGTTTTTATACGTTGGACTGCATATATGGGCTGCTGCACATTGTACTTCCAGCACAGACGCCGGGCTCTTAATCAGAGCAACATTTAGCAACCAGAAAGCCCGGTTCGCAATTACCTGATCTATGTTCTATCCTCTGATTGGCTATTATAGTGATTGGCTAGTGCTGTTATGGTGAACCGTTCTACTTCTAGTTCGTCTCTGCTTCTGCCTACCATCATCCTCCTGTGCCAGGTGCTGTCCGTCTCCATGCATCGCTTCCTGCAAGTGTCATATTTGCGAGTGTTGCTGCCAGTCCCTATGCTGTCCCTTCTCCTCTAGATCCGTTCACTCTCACTAGGCAAGAGCTCCCTGTCCAGTGGGTTTCTGTTCCTAACCTACCCACACGCAAATGCGCATGAACTGCAGTAATGCCACGTACACACGGTCGGAATTCTCGTCGGAAAAAGCTCTGATGGTTTTCCTGTCGGAATTTCGACGGAATTTCGCTCAAACTGTCTTGCCTACACACGGTCACACCAAATTCTGACGGTCAGTAACACAGCGGAATAAAACACTTTCGACAGCACTATAAAAGGGAAGTTTAATGCTTCCGAGCATGCGTCGAATTGTTTCCGAGCATACGTCGGAATTTTGCGTGTCGGAATTGCATACACACGGTCGGAAAATCCGATAGAAAGGTTTTCTGTCTGAAAAATTGAGAACAGGTTCTCAATCCAAAGTCCGTCGGAAATTCCGACAGAAAAAGACTGATGGGCATACACACGGTCGGAAAATCCGTTGAAAAGCTCCCATCGGACTGTTTCCATCGGAAATTCTGACCGTGTGTACGCGGCATGAGTCTGTGCTTTTTATAAGCACTGCACTCACTAAACATGGCCGCAGGGCTCATCCAGGGCAGCGGCACTCGGACACAAAGCTCACCCGATGACACGTATGGAGGCCTAGAGCAATGTACAGTACCTTCAGGCTTACTGCATGGTGTTTGCAACAGTGTTACCTGTATAGGGAGGTCAACCTACACCTGCCTACACAAAGAAAAAGTACTTGTGGGCTTAAGTAATAATTTTTGCATATGAATGTTTTCTTACTAGGGGCTTGGTGGGGATGTGTCATTTGACTATGGTGTCCCTCTTTCTCTTCTCTTAATTTAGAAATTTGGGACGTATCCATTCACATAGATGTACATAATGTATTTAAGGTATGTAGCCTAAACCAACAGCTAAGAGGAGTTAATTTACTAACAAAAAAGGTGAAAAATGGTTCCCTATGATGTAAGGTGGTTCTGGCCAGCTCAGTAGATTGCTTTAAGAAAGGCCTGAACTCTTTCCTAAATGTACACAATATAACCGGGTACTAACATTTATAGGTAAAGTTGATCCAGGGAAAATCCGATTGCCTCTCGGGGGTCAGGAAGGAATTTTTCCTCCTGCTGTAGCAAATTGGATCATGCTTTGCTGGTGTTTTTCGCCTTCCTCTGGATCAACTGTGGGTATAGGTTTGGGTATATGGGATTGTTTGATATTATTTTTTATTTATTAATTTTTATGGTTGAACTAGATGGACTTGTCTTTTTTTAACCTAAATATGTAATTATAGCAGTAGTATGTGGTAGAGATCAATCCTGTACCATAACAGTGCTGTGTGATCAGTCAGGGTTAATCACTACTACTTTCTACGCTAAACTAATTTCTAACAGTATATGTTTTTTTTGTTTGAGAAAGTCTATTTGTTCCAAAATTTAATTTAATTTGTTGTATGGACACTCATTTGAAAATCTACTATGTCCAGTTTAAAGGGTTAGTTTAGCTTTACCAAAAGAACTGCCTATGTGGAAAAGGGGTGCCTGTAGTTAAAAACAAACTGTGCAGCTCTAACACCCTTAATATTGATGTAGGTAATTTATGTATCCCACAAAGCCTGACTGTAATACTCCCAGGATGTTGCTAGGACAGTGCTAAGTGAGGCCTTGCCTTTACTGCTTTCCTCCACCATCACAGGAGTGAGCTCTTAAATGGTGAGTTGAGTTGAGTTGAGCGGAATCTTAATATAGCGCGGTCTTAGCCGAAGGGTCCCGCGCAAATGTTTAGCTCAGAGCTACTGCATCAGGGGAGAGAAAGTGCATGTGAGGAGGTTTGAATTCGAGAAATAGCTCATTCCTGTAATGGTGAAGGTGAACAGTAATGACTAGGCCTCACTCAGCAACGTCCTGGGATTATTCCGGTCAGTCTTCAGGATGTATGTAAATGGTCTACTATAGCAAAGGCATTATTCAACTTTGGTCAGCGCTGCACAGTTTGTTTTTATTTACATCCCTTATCTGCATAGGCAGTTTTTTTGTAAAGGTGACCAACCCTTTAAGGCAATACATTTCTGATGCACATGTGTTACAGCACACCACAATAGACTGTAATGCACTGCTGTGTGTTGTGTTCAAAACAATTTAAGCCAGAGGGCTTTCACACTGAAGCGGTGCACTGGAAGGACGTCAAAAAAAGTCCTGCAAGCAGCATCTTTGAGGTGTTTTAGGAGCGGTGTATGCACCTAAAGCTCCCCTGCTCATTGAGATTAATGGGCAGCGCTGCTGCATTGGCACTTTGCCGGAGCTTTTAACCCTTTTTTGGCCGCTACCGGGGGTTAAAGACGCCCCGCTATCGGCCAAAAATTGCGGCTAAAACAACGGCAAAGTACCGCTAAAAATAGCCGCGCTTCACTGCCGATGCCCCCAATGCCCCAGTGTGAAAGTGCCCTTACAGATTTGATAGAGGAGGGAAAGGAGAGGCACATTAGCAGTACTTTCACTTTTAAAGGGGTTGTAAACCCTTGAGGTTATTCACCTTAATGCATTCTAATGCAATTGTGAAGTGTGGCATGTTGAGTATCAATTTACTCGGTGTAACATTATCTTTCACAATCTAAAAAAAAAAAATTGGGCTAACTTTACTGTTGTCTTATTTTTTAATTTAAAAAAAGTGTGCTTGTAAGACCGCTGTGCAAATACGGTGTGACAGAAAGTATTGCAGTGACCGCCATTTTATTCTCTAGGGTGTTAGAAAAAAAATATATAATGTTTTTTGGGGTTCTAAGTAATTTTCTAGCAAAAAAAAAATGTTTTTAACTTGTAAACACCAATTCTCAGAAAGAGGCTTGGGGCTTAAGTGGTTAAAATCATATATTCACTTTCACATTCTCTTTCAAATATTTCTAGCCTACTCTTATTAATCTGAAAGATCTTGAAGTTTGTAAACTTGCTTTGTGAAGATCCCCACATATTTACTTTATTGAATTCTGTGACATGTATTTACTATGCCCTGTATGTAGTCACTGCTGTGTCACACATTGCACAGAGTATGCCTTCTGAACTCTAGAGGTGCTGGGAGCAGGGCCGCTGATAGAAATCATGGGGCCCCATACAGCCTACATGACGGGGCACCCTTCAGCCCCGCCCCTGGTCCCTCCTTCAGCCCCACCCATGGCCCTGCCCCTGGCCCCTCCCCAGACCCACCTTGAAAAAAGTGCAGGTTTGTCTTCAAGTGCTATTTATCTTTCTCCAGCCAGTTATAAGTTTGATTATCCAAAATAAATACTGTTTTTAGATGAGAACAGACCTCCTGTCAATGCCATAACACATGCAATGCCTGCAGAGAGACTGCAGACATACTACAAGAGACGGTCAGAGACTGCAGACATACTACAGGAGATGGTCAGGGACTGAAGACATACTACAACATACTACAAGAGACTGTCAGAGACTGCAGACATACTACAAGAGACGGTCAGAGACTGCAGACATACTACAGGAGATGGTCAGAGACTGCAGACATACTACAAGAGACAGTCAAAGACTTCAGACATACTACAGGAGATGGTCAGAGACTGCAGACATACTACAAGAGACGGTCAGAGACTGCAGACGTAGTACAGGAGATGGTCAGAGACTGCATACATAGTACAGGAGACAGTCAGACTGCAGGCATAGTACAGGAGACGGTCAGAGACTGCAGACATGGTACAGGAGATGGTCAGAGACTGCAGACATAGTACAGGAGATGGTCAGAGACTGCATACATAGTACAGAAGATGGTCAGAGACTGCAGGCATAGTACAGAAGACGGTCAGAGACTGCAGACATACTACAAGAGACGGTCAGAGACTGCAGACATACTACAGGAGATGGTCAGAGACTGCAGACATACTACAAGAGATGGTCAGAGACTGCAGACGTAGTACAGGAGATGGTCAGAGACTGCAGGCATAGTAAAGGAGACGCTCAGAGACTGCAGGCATAGTACAGGAGATGGTCAGAGACTGCAGACATAGTACAGGAGATGGTCAGAGACTGCATACATAGTACAGGAGACAGTCAGAGACTGCAGGCATGGTACAGGAGACAGTCAGAGACTGCAGACATAGTACAGGAGATGGTCAGAGACTGCATACATAGTACAGGAGACAGTCAGAGACTGCAGGCATGGTACAGGAGACGGTCAGAGACTGCAGACATGGTACAGGAGATGGTCAGAGACTGCAGACATAGTACAGGAGATGGTCAGACTGCAGACATAGTACTGACTGTCTGTCACTCACTGAGCAAGTGTGCAGTCCTCACACAGACATGGTCATCTGTGCTGCCTGGCCTGTGTGCGCAAATTGGATTGGTTGATTTTTTTCCCCCACCGGACCGCGCCAATCCGGATTGCGAATACAATTAGGCTGCGACCTGGCTGCCAGCAGTGTGCCAGGTAAGGTGCTGTGCCAGGCACTTCCAGCCAATGAGGTGCTGAGCACGGCGTGCCTCAACGTGACATCATTACATCATTCCCTCCCCCAGTCCCACCCACAACAGAGCAGAGGAGCCTGCAGTCCCTGGCTGTCCCACACGGCATGGAGCTGAGAAGGTAAGACGAGGGAAGAGATGGGGACGGACGGACCAGTGTGTGATTATATCAGCAGTAAATATGAGCAACAGTCTTGTGTGATCCCCTTTCCCTAATATTATATCAGTAGGAAAAAATAATATATACAAAAGCAGCAGTCTTGTGTGGTCCCTAATATTATATATCAGTGATATATAATATTGGGGATCACAAAAGACTGCTGCTTTTGTATATATTATATTCACTGCTGACCACAAAAATAGTTCAATCTTTTCAGGTGTGCCGCAAATTTTTTTTTGATCTTCTTGGTGCGCCGCAAGACAAAAAAGTTTGAGAAACACTGGTTTAACTAATGATTTTTTGTATAATTTGCCTTTAAGGTGGCGTGGCAGGGGGTGTATCCTATGCCTACATACATTTGCTAATAGGTGTCCCTCGTTCCCATCTTAAAAAGTTGGAAGGTATGTATATGTGGTCCTTGGAAATTGTAAACAGCAGAGGAGAAGCTTGTATGCAGGGAATCCAGGAACCTGTTGAAAGAAATGGTCAGAAGACGGGCAGCCCTCACAACATGAAATTAGATTTCTTAAAGCGGAGCTCTGTCCTGGGGAAAAAAAATTTTTTTTTTTAAAAGGCAGCAGCTACAAATACTGCAGCTGCTGACTTTTAAAAATCGGACACTTACCTGTCCCAGGGTCCAGCGATGCGGGGGAACGAGGCCCCCCCTCGTTCCACGAGCCGCTCGCTGCGCCGGCACTCCTAATGTGAGAACCCGGCTGTGGCTTCACAGCCGGGCACCCACTGCGCATGCTCGAGCGGCGCCGTGCGCCGTGATTTGACGCTCAGTCATCTGGGACACGTGACAGGTCCCAGATGACTGTGCGGCACAAGGGGGAAGTGACGTTTAGCCCGGGCAATGAAGGTGGCAGACTACGAGGGACCCCATAGCAACAGGCATTTGGAGGTGAGTAAAAAAAAAAAATTTTTTCCAATTATTTCTTTTTAATTTTTTTTATGATTTTTAAGCCCCTTTTTTATTTTTACCGCAACCCCACTTTAAGTAAGCTTGTACTCAATTTTCAAATAGAACTATTGTTACCATTATTATTACAATGCTGATGCTATAAAATGATAGTGAATGCCGTAGCCATACAGTAGATTTTTTTTTAATATCTTGAACACAGAAGTTTTGTTGATCCAAAGTTGGTGGGCAGGCTTGGTGATGGTCATTTTAGAGTCTTCTGCCTTGACTGACATTCTAATCATCTGTGGCAGTTCAGGGGCACCGTGACAATGTAATAGCCAGATCGAAAATAGGTAAACCACATTTTCACAGTCCCAGAACTTGGAGCCCTGTCCCCAGGACAGCTAATAGTTCTCATACATTCAGCAGCAGTTTTCCACTTATGCCCCGTACACACGATCGGACTTTTTCTGATCGTGTGTAGCGAATTCCGACAGACAAAGTGCCACGCATGCTCAGATCACATTACAAGACCAAAGCTATTGGCTACTAGCCTCTACGTAGTCCTGTCGTACGCAACGAACGCCACCACGTTCAGAATGATCGGATTTTCCGACAACTTAGTCCGACCGTGTGTATGCAACACCAGTGTCGGACAAAATCCGTCGAAAAAAATCAGACGGATTTTGTGGTCGGAGTTTCCGACCGTGTGTACGGGGCATTAGGTGGAAAAAAGAGAATCAAGGTTCATATTTGTTCAAAGCCTGGAAAATCACTTCCTGTATGACAGAAACCCAAACCTAAACTCTCATGTTGCACTGTTGCACAACAATGACTTTTGTCTTTTTTCAAACTCAGCAAAAATGGTGCCCTCCAGGAATAATTGACATAAACATCAAGAAACAAGGAAGACTAATCTCAAAGAACTTTCTGAATGAGATACAGTATAAATAGGGACCTGTCCTAAACAAGAATGTGTCCCTATCCCAAGTTGCTCTTGGGCTGTAGTTATCCTAAAGCCCCATACACACGCTCGGATTATCCGAGGACTAGGTCCGTCGGATCATGTCCGTCATACTTTGTCCGATGTTGGTTTTGCGTACACACGGTCGGACAAAGTTGTCGGAAAATCCGATCATTCTGAACGTGGTGACGTTTGTTGCCTACGACGGGACTACGTAGAGGCTAGTAGCCAATAGCTTTGGTCTTGTAATGTGATCTGAGCATGCGTGGCACTTTGTCCGTCGGACAACCGTACACACGATCGGATTTGGTGTGATCGGACCGTGTTGTCGGCAAATCTATCCAGCAGGAGATAGGACTTTGTCCGTCGGACAATCCGACGTACACTGTCCGATGGTGCATACACACGGTCTGATTTTTCAACAACATTGTCCGATCGGACAGAATCCATGCAAAAATCCGACCGTGTGTATGGGGCTTAAGCCTGGATTGGATTGATAGTTTGTTTTCTGTAAGTTCTCCTCTAAGCTCAAGTCATTGTTTGCGTCTGTGAATTCTGTTTGGGAGTTTCCCTGGCAATGGTGTAAGGGGATTCTATAGCCTAAGTATGAATATTTACGTATCCATGCCCAACCACTAGGAAGATTATTGCTAGTGTGTATGCTGGGGTAGAATGCAAA
This sequence comes from Lithobates sylvaticus, assembly GCA_028564925.1. Lineage (NCBI taxonomy): Eukaryota > Metazoa > Chordata > Amphibia > Anura > Ranidae > Lithobates > Lithobates sylvaticus. The sequence continues at coordinate 158,197,735 of CM053033.1, forward strand.
TATATGAGAGGACTGCTTGGAAGCCCATTTATCCCCAGGCTTTGCCTAGGAAGGATGTGTGTGAAGCTGTTTTCTAACCCCCAGCAGGCCTGCTGCTTGCTTACATGTGCTTTGAGAAGGAATGCCAAGTTTGGGGTCTGAAGATCTTGCACTGCCTTGCTGAAGGGTATATCCAGCAGCAGTAAAGGTGAGGTCTAGATCAGAGCTCCAGGCTGTGTTGCCAACCTACGAGTTTGAATTTACTGACATGACACCCAAAATCTACTGGCATTTCCAAAATTACCGTATTAAGTGCAAATTTCAGTACTTGGGCTGCAAACAATTACAATATGCAATTAACAATGTGATTTAAGGTAGACATTAAGGCAAAAAACATATTCTTAATTTATTTGCGATATACAGTAGTAAGTAAGTAGCTCAGGGACAGGACGGCAAGAAATTAGATTGGGGGGCACACACGAATGAAATTGACTTACACAGTGACACTGACACGTCACCTCCTGAGTCACAGTGACAGTCTCTCTCCAGGTGGTCCCTTTAGTCCACTCTAGTCCAAACATCTGACAGTCCTGCTCCAGGCTTGCCTTGTTCCCGTCCCACAGACCCATGCAAGAGGCCTCTGCCACTCTGGTGAACTCCCTTGCACCATGACATCACACTACACGCTCAGGCACAGCCTCTGCCAGACCCTCACCCTAACGGCACTGCCCGAGCACATTATAGCAGACACTCGGATGGTCTCAGCATGTGTAGTTATGAGCTGAGTGTCACAGTCATATTTTTTTACTGGCAACCTTTTCCTGTTACTGGCATTTACTGTGAGTAGGGATGGGCCCGGTGTTCGATTCAAACCCATGTTCGAATCGAACATCGGGCGTTCACCCGCTCGGCGAGCCCAGAACTATTTGGGCCGCTCGCATCAAATTCGTGTGATGCGAGCGGCCCGCAATGCACTGCGCCAGTCGCAGTGCATTGCTGGCTGATGATTGGCCAAGCATGCTTGGCCAATCAAAGAGCCAGCGGCGAGGAGAGCAATAATTGGCCACTGGCAGGATGCCTGTGGCCAATTATAGCTCAGGGGGTTTAGTACACGCCCCACAGTATAAAAGGCCGCCGCGGCGGCGGCCTCGCATATTGTGTTGTGTTCCAGTGTCAGTGTTATGTACTGCTGACTGCTGACATTATGTGCTATGATTCTGGGGATTTGTGTGTGCGTGCTGTTAGTACAGCATTGCAGTATCACATCTGGGGGGTGTCTATAGGTTGCCTGTGAAGGGGGGCATGTTTCCTGTGCTTAGAACTGTCCCTGCAAAAAGTGTTATTTTTGCAGGAAAAAAAGCTATTTAAAATGACTCGCGGCTAATGTATTGACGGCTCCCGTAACACAGAGAACAGTCATTCATTGAAAGCCATTCATAAAAAAAAAGTCATTGATAAAAAAAAAAAAAAAAGCGTGGGAGTCCCCCCAAATTCAATAACCAGGCCCTTTAGGTCTGCTATGGATATTAAGGGGGGACCCCAGACATAAAAAATGGCGTGGGGTCCCCCTCAAAATCCATACTAGACCCTTGAGGTCTGGGATGGATTTTAAGGGGAACCCCAGCCAAAAAAATGGCGTGGGGTCCCCCTCAAAATTCATACCAGACCCTTATCCGAGCACGCAACCTGGCAGGCCGCAGGAAAAGAGGGGGGACGAGAGCGCCCCCCTCCCTCCTGAACCGTACCAGGCCACATGCCCTCAACATTGGGAGGATGCTTTGGGGGTCTGAGACCCCCAAAGCACCTTGTCCCCATGTTGATGAGGACAAGGGCCTCATCCCCACAACCCTGGCCATTGGTTGTGGGGGTCTGCGGGCGGGGGGCTTATCGGAATCTGGAAGCCCCCTTTAACAAGGGGCCCCCAGATCCCGCCCCCCTACCATTTCACCAAAAAAGTGTCAAAAATTGTAAAAATGTCAGGAGACGGTCTTTGACAATTCCTTTATTAACCACTTTCAGACCGGACCAATTTGCAGCCAAAGGACCAGGCCCCTTTTTGCGATTCGGCACTGCGTCGCTTTAACTGACAATTGCGTGGTCGTGCGACGTGGCTCCCAAACAAAATTGACGTCCTTTTTTTTCCCACAACTTTCTTTTGGTGGTATTTGATCGCCCCTGCGGTTTTTTTAATTTTTGAGCTATAAACAAAAAAGAGCGTCAATTTTGAAAAAAAAAACGCATTATTTTTTATTTTTTGCTATAATAAATATCCCCCAAAAATATATAAAAAATATTTTTTTTTCCTCAGTTTAGGCCGATACGTATTCTTCTACATATTTTTGGTAAAAAAATCGCAATAAGCAATTATTGATTGGTTTGCGCAGAAGTTATAGTGTTTACAAGATAGGGGATAGTTTTTTAGCATTTTTATTAATAATTTTTTTTTGTGACTGCGACATTATGGCAGACACATCGGACGGCTTAAAGGCACGGACGGCTTAAAGGAGGGACTTATATGTACGCCCTCCTGCCTGTCCGTGCCATTCTGCCGACGTAAATCGTCGTGCGCCGGTCGGGAACCGGTTAAAATCTTCTTTCTTCTGGTCTTCCTTTCTTCATCCTTCGGTTTCTTCATCTTCTCCTTCCGGCATCTTCTTCCATCTTCTTCTTCCATCATCTTCTTCCTCCGATCCGCTTCTTCTTGCTCTGGTCTTCTCGTCCGGCATCTTCTTCCATGGCGTCCGCGTCTCTTCTGGGCCGCTCCGCGCAATGGGAGGCTCCCGCTGTGTGAGGCTTCGCTCCGTCTGACAGGTCTTTTATAACGGAGGGCACCTGGTGCCTCCGCCCCCTCTGACGCACAGGGACGTCATGGGGAATTCCCTATGGCTTTCCCCATGACGTCAGAGGGGGGCGGGGTCACTAGGTGCCCTCCGTTATAAAAGACCTGTCAGACGGAGCGAAGCCTCATGCAGCGGGAGCCTCCCATTGCGAGGAGCGGCCCGACAGAAGAACAGACGCCGACGCCATGGAAGAAGATGCCGGACGAGAAGGACGAGAAGACCAGCGCAAGAAGAAGTGGATTGGAGGAAGAAGAAGATGGAAGAAGAAGATGGAAGAAGATGCCGGAAGGAGAAGATGAAAGAACCGAAGGATGAAGAAAGGAAGACCAGAAGAAAGAAGATTTTAATAAAGGAATTGTCAAAGACCGTCTCCTGTCATTTTTACCATTTTTGACACTTTTTTGGTGAAATGGTAGGGGTACTTTTGTGCCCCCTTACCATTTCACACAGGGGGAGGGACAGGATCTGGGGGTCCCCTTGTTAAAGGGGGCTTCCAGATTCCGAAAAGCCCCCCGCCCGCAGACCCCCACAACCAATGGCCAGGGTTGTGGGGAAGAGGCCCTTGTTATCATCAACATGGGGACAAGGTGCTTTGGGGGTCTCAGACTCCCAAAGCATCCTCCCAATGTTGAGGGCATGTGGCCTGGTACGGTTCAGGAGGGAGGGGGGGCGCTCTCTTCCCCACTCTTTTCCTGCGGCCTGCCAGGTTGCGTGCTCGGATAAGGGTCTGGTATGGATTTTGAGGGGGACCCCACGCCATTTTTTTTGGCTACGGTTCCACTTAAAATCCATCCCAGACCTCAAGGGTCTGGTATGGATTTTGAGGGGGACCCCACGCCATTTTTTATTTTTTTTTGGCTGGGGTCCCCCTTAATATCCATAGCAGACCTGAAGGGCCTGGTTATTGAATTTGGGGAGACCCCCACGCTTACGGGAGCTGTCAATACATTAGCCGCGAGTGATTTTAAATAGCTTTTTTTCCTACAAAAATGACACTTTTTGCAGTGACAGTTCTAAGCACACGAAACATGCGCCCCTTTACAGGCATACTATAGACACCCCCCAGGTACGAAATTTAAAGGAATATTACACTTTTATTGTTTCAATTTAAGCATTATTAAAATCACTGCTCCTGAAAAAGTCCATTTAAAAAAAAAAATAGCATTGATACATGTCCCCTGGGGCAGGACCCAGGTCTCCAAACACTTTTTATGACAATAACATGCATATTAGCCTTTAAAATTAGCACTTTTGATTTTGAACGTTCGCATCCATTGTAACTAATAGGGTTCTAATGCTCGCAAGGACTTTAGGTCAGTTCGCGGGTTCTGGTGCGAGCCGAACGGGGGGTGTTCGGCTCATCCCTAACTGTGAGTAAGAGACTTATCAGAATTCGTAATAAGGGGGCAACCAGAAACCTTCTCTGGATACATTGTAGTGCATCAGCTGGTGTGAATGCACCCTAAGTTAATTATTGGTGATTTCCAGAATCTGTGCAAATGTTTTAGATGGAAAGTCTGATCGTGCGTACCGGGCATTACACTTGCACACTTTGTACACCTGCACAAAGTCTGGGATTTTGTAGGATTTGAGTCAGGTGTATAAATAACCACTTATACCAAGCAGAAGCTAATGATCATCAATATCATATGTAGCGCTGACCCCCGAAAGAGCTACTGATTTGATTTGGGCCTGCACTCTGCTCATAACCCCACTAACTTGACTCAGTCCCCTTGACACAGCTGTGGTGCAATACAATACAGTACAATATAATATAACACAGTATACCTGTATTGTCCTTCAGGATCCACTGGCTCCACCTGCTGGAAGAAAGCAATACTCCACACAACGGGGTACATAGAATGACAGAACAATGAATTTTGATATAACAATTACAAACAATATAATTACCAGGGAGCTCCCCCTACTTTTATAGCTATGCGTGAGATCTCACTTAAAGTACTCAGTCCTTATACTTCTCATCTTCGCTAGCTAGGATAATTCCTTGTGATTTATAATTCAAGGGTTAAAGTAATTCAAGTTGAGTTAAAGATGATCCTGGTATAACTTCAGTAACTATGATACAAGGCTTGAGATGCAATAGCAGATAGGCCTTATGCCTGCCTAGTGTCAGTTACTATACTCCTCCTCCGTAGGACTAATAATCCCAGCCAGGCCTGTATATAAGTCTGACTAGGTGCAAAAGTCAATAAACTGTGGGCCTCAACCTGCTCACCAACTGGATCGTTGCTCTGTATGGTAGCTTTGGTCCGGTGATTGCAGCTTGCTTCTGTGTCAGCCGGCTCCGTCACTCCGTTCCGCTCTGCTGGGTGAACCAGGTCTTCCGATGCTCAAACGAGTGTCTCTGGATCTTCCCAATCTGGTCACTGTGTCTCTTGCACCGTCAGGTCACTCACACAATCGAGTGGGGTTGCGCGCCGCAATGGCTGTAGGCCGCTTCCTCCGGGAGGCCTCCTCACAAGTTCTTATAGGCGGGCCATGCGTTCCCAAGAGAGCTAAGATGGCTGCTCGGGCTCCTTTTATGTCCTACCCAGCATGCACTGTCAGAGAGGGTGTCCATAGGTAGGTCTCCTGGCATCTTGGGTAAAAAGGTCAACTCTCAAAGTAAATGACAGTCACTTCCTGTAATCAGCTTAGTGCTTTGTGAAAGCAAAAATCACTTAAGTCCACTATCTGTGTTTGGCCGCTAGATGGCGCCAAATACTAAGCCATAGAAATGTCCATAGACTTCTGTTATGTTAATAAAATTCAGTAGGCAAGGATACCCGCGCTACACATATGTAGGTTGAAAGATCATTGAAACAGATACAGCTGTGTAGGAGTCCTAAAACTGGGTAGGAACAGCCAAGCTCTGTTACTAAGATGAAGTTGTGGTAGACTGTTTCATATAACAGGACATATACAATGGCAAGACTGAGCACACAATGAAGTTATACCGCAACAAGGTCTCTCCCAGGGAAAAGTTTTAAAGCACACTGGGGTTCAAGATGTGGTGTTCAAGCTCTTTTGAAGAAGCACAAAGAAACAGACAACGTTAAGTCAGACAACCGTAGACGCAGTGGTAATGTAGCAGATGAAAGACGCATCATGATAACTTCCCTTCGACAATCAAACTATTTGGCTGTAATAGGGGGCAGTTTTCTTTGCCAATGGGCTGGAGAGTGGTACAATAATAAATGTCTGCAGTCAACAAAAAGCATTATGGAGGTTTCTTGCAAGTTTGGGGCTGCATTTCTGCAAATGGAGTTGGAGATTTGGTCAAGATTAATGGTGTTCTCAATACTGAAAAATACAGGCAGATACTTATCCATCATGCCGTACCATCAGGGAGACGTGTTATCGGCCACAAATTTATTCTGCAGCAGGACAATGACCCCAAGTATACAGCCAATATCATTAAGAACTATCTTCAGTGTAATGAAGAACAAAAGTCCTGGAAGTGATGGTTTGACCCAACAGAGCCCTGATCTCAACATCATCAAGTCTGTCTGGGTTTACATTAAGAGACAGAAGGATTTGAGGCAGCCTACATCCACAGAAGGTCTGTGGTTAGTTCTTCAAGATGTTTGGGACTGAAGAATTGATGCTGTTCTGAAAGCAAATATTGGTTTGATTTGGATTTCTCTTCTGTTCATTTACTTTTCATTTTGTTAAATTACAAAAACGCTTCTATTTCTAAAAAACATTCCTAATTTACAGCATTATTCACACCTGCCTATAACTTTTGCACAGAACTGTATATACTGTACAATAATAAAATGTGAGCCCATTGAAAATAACTGTTTTTCTGCAGTAATTTGCCATTAAATGTGCTCTGATACTCAATTTACAAACACAATGTGCGTAAGCTGATAACACACAAGCCATTCTAATTTCTCATGTCTTTAGTGAAAACATCCATTAAACATTCACAGTGCTGGAGAAAAAAGTAAGTGAACCCATAGGCTAATTACTTCAAAGAAAGCTAATTTTAGTTTTTTTTTTTTTTTTGTATTTTTAGCTATAGGTAAGCCTATAAATAAGGCTGTACTGTAAATAAATTAAAAGTAAATAGCTCCTAACCTGTACAGCTTAGGAGATATTTACCTGAGCAGCCCTGGTGATGTCACTGGCGCATGTGAACTGTGCTCTCAATGGACGGCGTGTCATCCATTGAGAGAGCTGTGCTCCGGCTGTGACTCCTGTGCGCATGCGCGGATGTGACAACATCGTGGCTCAGCCAATCAGATGGCCGCAGCCCGCAAACCCGGAAGAAAGACCGGTTGAAGATGAAAGCCCTGTCAGCGTGGCTGGAGAGCTTAGTTTTCAGGTACGTCTTTCATAATGTGCTAGTATGCGATGCATACTAGCACTTTATGATATTAACCTGCAGGGAGAACATTTTCTTTGTCTTTTTTGTTTTTTGCAACTTACTACCGCTTTAATGAAATGGGTTTGGAGGTGTGGTATAGAGCTACTTTGATAAGACACTCAAACATTTTGGAATTGCTTTTCATAAGAAACATCAACTGATGTGAGCCATGCCTTACAAAAAGGAACATGTTTTCTGGAATGATGAAACAAAAGTTGAATTTTTCAAGAAGAATACTCTGCATTATGTATGGCACAAAAAAGACACAGCTCACCAACATAAAAACATCCCAACAGTGAAATATGGTGGAGGGAACATTGTGATTTGGGATTGCTTCACTGCCTCAGGGCCTGGACCATTTTTCATCGTTGAGAGGAGAATAAATTCCCAATTTTACCAAAATATTCTACAAGATAATGTCAGGGTGGCTGTCCGCCAACTAAAGCTTAGTAGAAGTTGAATGATACATCAGGACGATGATCCTAAGCATCAAAGCAAATCCACCACAGACTTGCTTCAGTAAAAGAAAATGCACCTTTTGGAGTGGCCCAGTCAGAGCTCAGACCTTTAACCCTGTAGAGATGCTGTGGAATTACCAAGAGTAAAGTAACGTAAAGGTCTACTAATTCCAGTTGCTGTTCATCGAGGTCCCAGCTGTGGCAGAGCTGGGGGGGCTGCACCTAAGGTTGTCTTTACCACCTTGAGACTTTACCCGACGTAGTCAGTATGCAAAGTTTCAGTAGAAGGTATCTCGATGAAGCTGAATGGGCAAAGATGCTGGCCTTGTGATCCTGGTGACTGTGTATTATTAGGATAGCTGTGCCAAGTAGTCCCTCTCCTGAGGGGTCCCTACCACTGGCCTTCCTTAATTTGTCTCTAGGGGAACTGTAATCTGAAGTTTATCAGAAGTATTTTTTGTGGGGATAGTAACACAGAGAAGGGTGTTTTTTTATTGAACCTTATAGTATGGAGTATCCCATTACCCTGCAGTAATTTGCCAGAAAATGTAATTTGAGGATACATCTACATTTTCTAACAAATTACTGCAGAAAAAACTGTTAATTCCAAGGGGTTCACATATTTATTCATTTATTACATGTACTTAGTGTATATAGCACCGTAAATTTTACGCAGCACTTTACATATATATTGTACATTCACATCAATCCCTGCCCTCAAGGAGCTTACAATCTAAGGTCCCTAACTCGCATACATACACATACTAGGGCCAATTTAGACTGGAGGCTATTAGCCGACCAACATGTGTTTGGAGTGTTTGAGCAAAAAGGAGGAAGCCCATGCAGGCACAGGGAGAACATGCAAACTCCAGGCAGGTAGTGTCGTGGCCAGGCCTTTTTTTTTTTCAAACAATAGGTGCTGGAACTGCAAATCACATCAAATAGTGGGTGTGCTCAGATTTCACAAAGAGTAGGAGGATCTTAAAGGGGCATTAAATACCAGGATTGCATTGCATACAGAGCGCAGAGTTCAGGGGGGTTACACACAGAGTGCAGAGTTGTCACTTGTAAACACAGAAACCAGTTTTATGTGTTTACAAGTGATTGTGGTGAGCAGGCACCAAAGGGTCTGAGCCAGAGGTGGTGGAACTGAGTTCCACCAAGTTCCACCTGGAAAAAAGCCCTGGTCGTGGGTGAGTTTTAAACTGGCGACTCTAGTGCTGCTAGGAGGAAGTGCTAAACTTAGCCACTGTGCTGCCCCACACATTTTTTCTTGCATGTACAGTAAATATATATATAACTTTACATACACAAGCAGTACTTCATTAATGCATTTTACCACTCATTTATGAAACTAATGGCAGCTCTACAATATTTGCCACTTTTACAGTTAATAATAATAAAACCTTGTCTGAAAAGTTTTGGATTGACTTGATGACTTGATGTCAGATGTAAGTACGGGGCCTGGAGTTGTGTGTGTGTGTGTGTGACAGCAGAAGCGGCACATAATGACATGTAATCCCACACTTGGGCAGCATCTGTATCCTGATCTCCAGCAGACACTGAGATTTTATTTCACGCTGTAGTATCTGCACAGCTCAGCATGTCACCTCCGATATCCGTTCTCTGTCAGTCCTCGTTCACTCTCTGGCATTTAGTCACATTCTTATTCTTCACATCCAAAGTCCCAGCACTCACAGTGATGGACAATCACTTCTTACAAATCCTCAAACTTCAGCAGGAAGCCCCAACCCCATCCCAACCAGAAGACATTTGTACGATTAGTGTTTTCCCTTCTGCACATTAGAAGGATACAGCACATCCATATTTTATGATTTGGTGCAATAACTTTCCTTGAGATTTACTATATATTTTAAAGAAGAGAGGCATCATGATTTTTTTTCTACACTTCCATAGGGCAATTATTGATTAATTTATTTGAAATAATTGTTTAGAACGCATGACAGTGTTACTTTTTAGTGAATGAACCAGATGGATTAGGTTTGTACATTCAGAAGTTCAGAAGTTCTACAACTAAAAACAGAAGAAAAAAGATGTGGGAAAGTTTTGCAATCTTAGTATTTTTTCAAAAGATGAGGAAACAATCTGGGGGAAAAGAGATAAATATTCATTGAATATATTTTAAAGGTTAAGCTTTTAGCTATTTTATTTTAAACCATGCAAGGGACGATACTTTCAATGAATGAGAGGTGTCCCTTGTGCTGGTGGCTGCTCGTTTAATTGAAACCTTTGGTCCTATACACAGCTCCCAACTGTCCCTAATTTCGAGGGACTGTCCCTGATTTGGAACAATGTCCCTCTTTCCCCCTCATTTGTCCCTCTTACCCCCTCATTTGTCCCTCATTTTCGTCTGATCCATATAGCTGTATATAAAATGCACTTTTTATCTTTTAAAAAGTGTTTCCCAGTGCTAAACCTTTCTTCTAAATTGCTGCATTTGTACATTTTAAAAGCCAATATTAAGGAATAGTAGTGGTAAAAAAAAAGCATTGGTGGATTTAATTAACCTTTTTTGGGGTTTAATTCTCCTTTAAGGGCATGTGGCAGGGGGCGTGTCCCATGCCTACATACATTTGCTGGTAGGTGTCCCTCATTCCCATCTCAAAATGTTGGAAGGAATGCCTATACACCCCCCTGCATACTCCCGCAGCAGTAATCTTCCAGTGCTGTGGAGGTTAATATGAGCTACTGGACCTGCCACAGACATTAATCAAGACTACACCCACTTGTTGCCTCGTCCCAGCAATGAAAAACACTCTATGGATGGATAGACTGTTTTTTATTGCTGAAAGCTATAGTATAGCTTGTATGAATGGAGGAGGGTGCGGAAAGGGGTGCATAATGGACACTATTGACAAACTGAATAGTCAAGCGGCCCATATTAACCCTTGCAGCGCCAGAAGACTACCTCTGCAGTGGAGAGACAGCAACCACCAGCACAAGGTACACTTCTCATCCAATGTAAATATTGTACTTTGCGCTGAATTAAAGAAAATTGATAAAAATCGCAGATTGCCGCCATTACTAGTCATCACACACATAAGTTTGACTTGATGGACTTGTGTCTTTTTCAACCTCGCCTACTATGTAACTATGTATCTATTAAAAAAATAAAAATAAAAATGCCATAAATCTATTCCCTATTTTGTAGACGCTATCATTTTTGCGCAGACCAATCAAGTTACACTTATTGCGATTTTTTTATTTTTATTTTTTTACCAAAAATATGTAGAAAAATACATATTGGCCTAAACTGATGAAGAAATTATTTTTTTTTTAATTTTTTGGGGATATTTAATATAGCAAAAAGTAAAAAATATAATTATTTTTTCAAAATTGTTGCTATTTTTTTGTTTATAGTGCAAAAAATAAAAACCGCAGACATGAGCAAATACCAGCAAAAGAAAGCTCTATTTATGGGGAAAAAAGGACATCAATTTTGTTTGGGTACAACCTCGCATGACCGCGCAGTTGTCAGTTAAAGCAACTCAGTACCACTATTTACATAAGGCATTGCCCAAACCTACAATTTTCATAGACAGCCTCGGCAACAGTGTACTCTGGCACACATTTTTGGCTGTGGTATTGATTTTTTTCTTTCTTTTACAATCATCTGGACTTGCATTTCTTAGAATTACATGCATGGGGTATGCCTTATGCTGCGTACACACGGTCGGAAAAAGCTCTGATGGTTTTCCCGTCGGAATTCCGACGGAATTTCGCTCAAACTGTCTTGCCTACACACGGTCACACCAAATTCCAAAGGTCAATAACACCACGCCTTAAAAAACGTTTGACTGCACTATAAAAGGGAAGTTTAATGCTTCTGAGCATGCGTCGAATTGTTTCTGGGCATGCGTCGGAATTTTGCGTGTCGGAATTGCATACACACGATCGGAAAATCCGATAGAAAGGTTTTCCGTCTGAAAAATTAAGAACAGGTAATCAATCCAAAGTCCGTCGGAAATTCCGACAGAAAAAGACCGATGGACATACACACGGTCGGAAAATCCGATGAAAAGCTCTCATCGGACTGTTTCCATCGGAAATTCCGACCGTGTGCACACGGCATTAGAGTGGAACTGCACTCTAAATATTTGGCACTTTTTTTCCCACTTCTGGTCAGATAGCCGTGGCAGATCCACTGGACGTTCTCCTCCGCCCCTACAGTATTTGTAGCTGCTGGCGTTTAATTTTTTTCAAACAGGGCAAATAACACACAAACTTTTCACAAACTAAGCCTTCTTTGACTGACAGAAATAGCAGCCACAACAGATCTAAAAGTAATAGAAAGGTGTCCCCCTAAAATTTTTAGCTAAATCGTCAAGGGTATAGCTTGGTAAAAATGTGCCTGCGGCACAACAGTTTGATGGCATGGCACTTGAAAGGCTACAGATTTTAATACACAATACAGGTGTTTTCCTTCAGGGGTAAAAAAAAAAAAAGAGGGAGGAAAGAGGAGATGTGCAAGAAGATGTTAATGGGTGCAGCTGTAGTTTCATTTAAGGAGTTTTGAAATTAAAATTTTGCTCAGCTACATCTGCAGTTTGATAGTCATCAGTTTTCATAGTCATTCAGTTTAATGAATGTCTGATGGTGACTCCCAGAGTCAGGGAGAGCTGACATTCCTCCTCAGGGTGCAGGTTACTAGGCATGGTGGGTGTAGTGCAACATGAAAAGCTGGGCGCCAGTGTATTTCTCTTTGGAACATGGGAGGGAGGGTTAGGGCCAGTGTTGGTCATCTTACTTTAAAAAAGTAATTAGTTACATTACAAATTACTTCTCCCAAAAAAGTAATTGAGTTAGTAACTCAGTTACTACATTGAAAAAGTAATTAGTTACTCAGCAAAGTAACTGACTTTTTTTTTAATATTCTTAGGGGCTGGTCTAGCATTACTGTAAGCAAGGGGCGCGTTCCCCCCTGCACGTCTATTTCCCCCCAACACATATATCTGTTCCCCCTCTGTACCCCACTACACGTCTGTCCCCCCCCCCACACACATATATCTGTTCCCCCTCTGTACCCCACTACATGTCTGCCCCCCCCCCCACACACATATATCTGTTCCCCCTCTGTACCCCACTACACGTCTGTCCCCCCCCCCACACACACACATATATCTGTTCCCCCTCTGTACCCCCCTGCACATCTGTCCCCCCCCCACACACATATATCTGTTCCCCCTCTGTACCCCACTACACGTCTGTCCCCCCCCCCCACACACACATATATCTGTTCCCCCTCTGTACCCCACTACACGTCTGTCCCCCCCCCACACACACATATATCTGTTCCCCCCCTGTACATCTGTCCCCCCCAAACTCACGGATCGGATCGTTGCAGAGTCACGGATCGGATCATTTTTCGGATCAGCAAATAATAATTGAATTTGCAAAAACCTTTGAAAATTCCACCACCATAAAGCCCCCACTGTAATATCCACAATCTCCCCCACTGTAATATCCACGTCATCTCCCCAACTGTAATATTGGCTGGGTATAGCTGGGTACGGCTGGGTATCGCCGAGTATGGCTGGGTATCGCAGAGTATGGCTGGGTATCGCCGAGTATGGCTGGGTATTACCGCGTATTGCAGAGTGTGGTGGGGTGTGGCGGGGTATGGCCAGGTGTTGCGGGGTATGGTGGGGTGTTGCAGGGTATGGCGGGGTGTTGCAGGGTATAGCGGGGTGTTGCAGGGTATGGCAGGGTGTTGCAGAGTATTGCGCAGTATTGGCAGGGTGTTGCAGAGTATTGCGCAGTATTGGCAGGGTGTTGCAGAGTATTGCGCAGTATTGGCAGGGTGTTGCAGAGTATTGCGCAGTATTGGCAGGGTGTTGCAGAGTATTGCGCAGTATTGGCAGGGTGTTGCAGAGTATTGCGCAGTATTGGCAGGGTGTTGCAGAGTAGTGGCAGGGTATGGAGGGATGGCTGCTGCCATCCGATCTCTCCCCTCCACTGTACAGATCTGTACACAGAGGGGAGACCAGCGTCATCTTGACGCCGGTTTGTTTACAAAGTGATCACTCTGTCATTTGACGGAGCAATCACATTGTAAACGGCTGACGGGTGCACCAAGATGGCCGCCGCTCCGGAGCTAGGCCGGAGCGGTGGCCATCTTGGTGCACCCGTCGGCCGCCGCTCCAGAGCTAGGCCGAAGCCGCGGCCTTTCCTAAGGCCGAGGCCGCGGACGGCTCTGCGATCGCGGCGGGTAATTGCGGTAACGCCGCCCCAGTAATGGGAACAGCGTTACCGCAAGGGGAAGAGTAATCAGTTAGATTACTCGTTACCCTCTAAAGTAACGGCATTACGTAACGCCGTTTACTTTAACGGCGTTAGTGCCATCACCGGTTAGGGCACAGGATACCCTTAGGCAAATACAATAGTAACTTGGCAGACTCTGCACACAAAAATAGAACTAGGCAGACAGAAATACAGAAAAGGGCGTTTAACCACTTAAGCCCCGTACCATTTGGCTGGCCAAAGACCAGAGCACTTTTTGCGATTCGGCACTGCGTCGCTTTAACTGACAATTGCGCAGTTGTGTGACGTTGCTCCCAAACAAAATTGATGTCCTTTTTCCACAAATAGAGCATTCTTTTGGTGGTATTTGATCACCTCTGCAGTGTTTATTTTTTGCGCTATAAACAAAAATATTATTTTTTACTTTTTGCTATAATAAACATCCCCCAAAAATATATAAAAAAAACAATTGTTTTCCTCAGTTTAGGCCGATACGTATTCTTCTACATATTTTTGGTAAAAAAAATTGCAATAAGCGTTTATTGATTGGTTTGCGCAAAAGTTATAGCGTCTACAAAATAGGGGTTCGTTTTATGGCATTTTTATTAATCATTTTTCTTTTTACTAGTAATGGCGGCGATCTGCAAATTTTATTGTGACTGCTACATTATGGCGGACACATCAGACAATTTTGACACATTTTTGGGACCATTGGCATTTATACAGCGATCGGTGCTATAAAAATGCACTGATTACTGTAAGAATTACACTGGCAGTGAAGGGGGAGTGATTCTAACTGTTACGGGATGTGGGTACGAGTGACACGTCACTGATCATAGCTCTCGATCACAGGGAGCTATGATCAGTGACAGTGTCACTAGGCAGAACGGGGAGATGCTTGTTTACTAGTGATGGACGAACTTCTGACGGGACGTTTCGCGAACGCGATCTGCGAACGTGTCCAAATGTTCGCGGCGGGCCCCATTCATTTTAATGGCATGCGAACCTTAAAAACCTCCAGGTCATATTTGCAGTCACAAAATACTTACTAGCTGTTCACACATAGTCCCACAACATGGACACTGACATACCGGAAGTATTAAGTGAATCTGGGATTGACAACGACAAGTAATTCTTTTTTTATCTGTGAAATTTTGTAAATTCAGGAGCGCATGAAGGCCATGGAGGTGAGGCAAGGTCAGGCCAGGCTATGAAGGGGGTGCAGGAGATGATCAGTGCCACAGTCGGGGCAGCGCAGTCCTGTGCCAGTGTCCCAGTGTGCCAACTGTGCTTGAGCCCCTGACCCCTCCCTCTGCCCGGCCCTTACCCCCACCTATGCAGGGCTCCACTGCGGTGGTCCGGAGGTGCCAGTCCAGTGCTGATCCTCAGCCATGGTGCTGGCACTGCCTGCTGATTGGCTTCTCCGCTGCTATCTCCCTCACTGACACCAGCACCGTGATAGAGAGCACTGACACCAGTACCGAGCTAGAGAGCACTGACACCAGCACTGAGATAGAGAGCACTGACACCAGCACAGAGATAGAGAGCACTGACACCAGCACTGACACCAGCAACTCGCTGCGGGACCCAAAAATATGACACTGCTTAACCTCTTCAAACAGGAGGGTATGGGCATATAGTACAGTTTGCTTTTTTTCAACAAGTGAGCCAAAGATAGAAAAAAGGTCCGTGTGCTAGATCAGTGTTTTTCAACTCCAGTCCTCAAGGCGCACCAACAGGTCATGTTTTCAGGATTTCCACTATTTTGTACAGGTGATTTGATCAGTTTCACTGCCTTAGTAATTACCACAGCAGTTTCATCTGAGGGAAATCCTGAAAACATGACCTGTTGGTGCGCCTTGAGGACTGGAGTTGAGAAACACTGTGCTAGATTATATAAATTGTTTATAGAGTTATGCATATACATGGTCTACTGGTCACATGTGTTAAAATTCCTCCGAGATCCATGCCTCATTTATTTTTATAAATGTAAGGTAGTTAACACTGTCGTGAGCTAGGCGAGTGCGCTTATCGGTCACAATCCCCCCTGCTGCGCTGAACGTCCTTTCGGACAGGACACTGGATAAGGGGCAAGCCAAGAGTTCCATTGCAAATTGTGCAAGCTCTGGCCAGAGGTCAAGCCTGCCCACCCAGTAGTCCAGGGGTTCATCACTTCTCAGAGCATCCACATCGGCCGTTAACCCGATGTAGTCGGACACGTGTCGGTCTAGGCGTTCCCTGATGCTGGATCCGGATGACACCTGTCGATGGGTCGGCTGAAAGAATGATCTCATATCAGAAGTGACCAACACATCTTCAAACCACCCTCTTCTTGCAGGCGCTGTTGGATTGGTACCCACAACTCTTTCTCTGGGAGTGGAAATTCCTCTGCCAGCGCACGCAAAAGCAGAATGCAGCATTTCTCTAAGCAAGGCCTGGAAGTGCTCCATTCTGACAGCCCTCTGTGATGGTGGTAACATTTCCGCCATTTTTTGTTTGTACCGGGGGTCTAAGTACGTTGCCACCCAGTACTGGTCCTTGACCTTTATGCTTTTTATACGGGGGTCCCTCTTAAAACACTGGAGCATGAAGGCCCCCATTTGCACTAAACTGGTAGCGGTGTGGTGGCCTGGCTCCTGCTCATCATCCAGGATAATGTCGTCCTCCTCGTTCTCCTCCCCCCCCCATCCACGGACAACAACAAGGATCCCAGAAAGGTTTAAAGCATGCTCTGCTTGCTCCTCCTCATCTGCCCGGCACCATCCTCCTCTGAATCCTCTTCAAACTCCTGTTGTTGACTTGTCTCAGATAGAGTAGCCCCCCCTGGGAATTCATCCAGCATTGCGACTTCCTCATCTTCCTGCTCCTACTCCTCCACAGCTTGATCAATGACACGATGCAATGCACGCTCCATAAAGAAGGCGTAAGGTACAATCTCACTGATGGTGCCATGGCTGCGACTGACCAGTTTGGTGATCTCATCAAATGGCCGCAGAAGTCTGCATGCGTCGAGCATGAGCAGCCACTGGCGCAGTAAAAAAAACAAGTTCCCCAGAACCTGTTCCCCAGAACCTGTTCTGCCGCAGAGTTCGTATAGGTAGTCGTTAACTGCATGTTTCTGCTGGAGCAGCCTATCAAGCATATACAAGGTTGAGTTCCATCGCGTCGGGCAATCACAAGTAAGACGTCTGACCGGCAGATTGTTTCGCCACTGAATGTCAGGCGAGCCATGGCCGTGTAAGATCTTCTGAAATGGGCCGAGATTTTTCTTGCCTGCCGCAAGATGTCCTGGACCCCAGGGTATTTGATGCAATGATGCAATCGATGCATGACCAAGTTTAAGACGTGTGCCATGCATGGCACATGTGTCATTTTGCCCTGTTTCAATGCGCTAAGCAGATTGGCACCGTTGTCGTACACCACTTTACCAACTGTCAAATTGAGCGGTGTTAGCCACTGATCTGCCTGTGAACGCAAAGCTGAAAGGAGTGCAGGGCCAGTGTGGCTCTTGGCTTCCAGGCACAACAGACGCAGCACAGCATGGCAATGTCTCACCTGGCATGCCGAATAGGTTCTGGGGATCTTGGGCGGCGCAGCGGAAGAGACGGTAGCAGCGGAAAAGGAGGAGTCAGCCGAGGAGGAGAGGGAGGATGGAGTAGGAGGGGGGAGAAGAAGAGGCAGGCCTGCATGCAATCCATGGCGGTAAAACCAAATCTACACGGGTGCCACGGGTTACATGCTTGACGGCCGTCAGAAGGTTCACCCAGTGGGCAGTAAAAGTTATATACCTTCCCTGCCTGTGTTTGCTAGACCACGTGTCTGTGGTCAGATGTATCTTGGCACGGACACTGTGTGCCAGAGATACATTCACTTGCCGCTGAACATGGCCATATAGCTCTGGGATGCCCTTCTGTGAGAAATACTTCCTTCCTGGGACCTTCCATTGTGGTGTTCCAATGGCCACAAATTTTCGAAAGGCCTCAGAGTCCACCAGTTTATATGGCAGTAGTTGGCGGGCTATCAGTTCTGACAAGCCATCAGTCAACCGTTGGGTAATAGGGTTATCCGGCGTCATCATTTTTTTACACTCGAACATTCGGCCCTCGGAAGCCTGCCTTTTTCCAGAAAAACGTGAGGACGGCATGATGGAAGGTGGAGTGAAGGACAATTCTGAGGAGAGAGGAGAAGGAGAAGTAGAAGAGGCTGGACAGTGAGAGCCTAGAGTGTGGCTTTGTGGGTTCTGACGGCGTTGCTCCCACTGGGCTCGGTGATGGCAGCTCATGTGCCTTCTTAAGGTGGTCGTCCCTAGGTGAGTGTTGGGCTTACCGCGACTTATGCCTTGACTACAAAGGCTGCAGATGGCAACACTATTGTCAGCAGCGGACACATTAAAAAAAGCCCACACTGCAGAGCCATGTGCCGGCGTCCTGGGAGCGCCAGATGTGACCGTACATGGTTGATGCCTCGCTCCTGATACATTAGCAGTCTGGTTTGTCCCTCCTGTGCAATGTAAGTTCCGCCTGCTTCTCCTCCCTATCTGCTGGTCCATCTCTCCCTCTGAACTCCCCTCCTCTTCCTCTCTCCTCTTCCTCTCTTGTGGGCACCCACGTGACGTCCCTAGACACGTCATCATCGACGTCACCTTCCCCACCGCTATAATTAGAGATCTCGGAGTAGACAGCAACAGCGGGGACCAACCTCCTTGGGCTGATCTGGGTACTGTCGTCAGACTGCTGAGTGGCGGTTGTTGCTACCTCCTCCTGATCCAATGCCAAGAATGGCTGAGCATCGGAAATGTCTTGTGATGATGGATCGGAAAATAATTCTTGTGACTCAAGTGGAGGGTATATGGTGGTGTTGGTGGTAGTGTCTTTGGGGGTGCACACAGCAGAGAGTGAAGAGGGTGCAGATAGAGAGGATGAGGAGGGTGCAGAAGAGTAAGGCTGAGTAAGCCACTCAACCAAGTCTGGTGCGTCCTTTGACGTAATCGAACGCACCTTCTGCAACTTCCCACTTTGGCTCAAGCCTGGTGCTCCTGCCTTACCCCTACCACCCCTGTGGAAGGGCCTGCCTCTTCCTCTGCCTGTCATTTTTTAAATGACCCTGTGACAAAAGTCTCTAGAGAAGTGCAGTATATGTGGAAGAATGTATATAACACCCCGCTTCAATCTGTCGTTTTGGGGGGCCACTGGTCTATCACACCAGTTATTATACTTTGTTCTAATTGCCTTTGTCACTCTTTGTAGTATCGCTGCAGAACCGCTCAGCAGTCACAATGCTGCACAATAGAAATGCACTATACTATGCTTTCTGCATTTGAAAATATTTTATACGTGTATTACACCGCTATATACTGCACACCAAATAGTACGCCTATACCAGTCCTTAAAAGGACTTTTGTGGACCTATATTCGTTAGCGATTTGTGTCGCTACAATCTGTTCCCTGCGACACACAGCAACCTCTCCCTACACTGACAAAAGAGCTGCGGAACCGCTCAGCAGTCACAATGCTGCACAGTAGGAATGCACTCACTATACTATGCTTTCTATATTTTAAAGTATTTTATACATGTATTACACCCCTATATACTGCACACTAAATAGTACACCTATACCAGTCCTTAAAGGGACTTATTCATAGTTTCATAGTTAGTAAGGTTGAATAAAGACCTCGGTCCATCCAGTTCAACCTGAGTGAGTGTCTACAATTGTCCCTATCCCTGTACATTGCACACTCACATCAGTCCTTACCCTCAAGGAGCCCACAATCCAATGTCCCCATTCATATACTAGGGCCAATTTTTTTGGACAGAAGCCAATTAACCTACCTGCATGTCTTTGGATTGTGGGAGGAAACCGGAGTACCCGGAGGAAACCCACACAGGCACAGGGAGAACATGCAAACTCCAGGCAGGTAGTGTCGTGGTTGGGATTCGAACCAGCGACCCTTCTTACTGCTAGGTGAGAGTGCTAACCACTACACCACTGTGCTGTCCACTTTTGTGGACCTATATTAGTTAGCGATTTGTGTCGCTACAATCTGTCCCTGCGACACACAGCAACCTCTCCCTACACTGACAAAAGAGCTGCGGAACCGCTCAGCAGTCACAATGCTGCACAGTAGGAATGCACTCACTATACTATGCTTTCTATATTTGAAAGTATTTTATACGTGTATTACACCCCTATATACTGCACACCAAATAGTACACCTATACCAGTCCTTAAAAGGACTTTTGTGGACCTATATTCGTTAGCGATTTGTGTTGCTACAATCTGTTCCCTGCGACACACAGCAACCTCTCCCTACACTGACAAAAGAGCTGCGGAACCGCTCAGCAGTCACAATGCTGCACAGTAGGAATGCACTCACTATACTATACTTGAAAGTATTTTATACGTGTATTACACCCCTATATACTGCACACCTATACCAGTCCTTAAAAGGACTTTTGTGGACCTAATAGTAGATAGCTAGTGAATTACAGACTGTCCCTGCTCCAAACAGCAAACTCTCCTAAAGCCCCATACACACGCTCGGATTATCCGAGGACCAGGTCCGTCGGATCATGTCCGTCGTACTTTGTCCGATGTTGGTTTTGCGTACACACGGTCGGACAAAGTTGTCGGAAAATCCGATCATTCTGAACGTGGTGACGTTTGTTGCCTACGACGGGACTACGTAGAGGCTAGTAGCCAATAGCTTTGGTCTTGTAATGTGATCTGAGCATGCGTAGCACTTTGTCCGTCGGAATTCGCTACACACGATCGGATTTGGTGTGATCGGACTTTGTTGTCAAAAAATCTATCCAGCAGGAGATAGGACTTTGTCCGTCGGACAATCCGATGGAAACTGTCCGATGGTGCCTACACACGGTCGGAATTTCCGACAACATTGTCTGATAGGACAGAATCCATCGGAAAATCCGACCGTGTGTATGGGGCTTTACACTGAGAAAAGACAGCTGCAGAATCGCTCAGCACTGCAGTGAACTATAATATGCTTTCTATATTTGAAAGTATATTATAAGTGTATTACACCCCTATATACTGTACACCTATACCATTCCTTAAAAGGACTTTTGTGGACCTAATGGTAGCTAGTGAGTACAGACTGTCCCTGCTCCAAACAGCAAACGCTCTCCCTACACCTCTCTCCCTCTTCTATACACCTATACCAGTCCTTAAAAGGACTTTTGTGGACCTAATAGCTAGTGAGTACAGACTGTCCCTGCTCCACACAGCGTCCTATCCCTACACTGACAAAAGACAGAATGTAAAATGGCAGCCAGATCAGGTCTATTTATAAGGTAGGGGGGTATGTCCATGTGCTGAAATGTCTCAATTGGCTGTCCTGTACCCCATGATGGATGTGTCATGGGTCAAAGTTCTTCACAATGTAAAAGAATATGGCCGCTGCGAACATCGCCATAAGTCCGCCGGTTTGGCGAATCGCGAACGAGCAAAGTTCTCCGCGAACCGACCGCCGGGCGAACCGCAAGGCTATCTCTATTAGTCATGGTAGCCATTTGAAGTGCTGTCTGGATTCTCTCTAAACTGGATTACAAAGAACACAAATTAAGCTAAACTGAGTGAACTTTTTGGATTCAGCACATGTACCCCCATAGGAGTCGCTGATGTCCCTGGTTCCCTACTGCTGCACAGCCAGTCACATACCATTTTCCTTCATTCACTCCAACTCAGAAAACAGTCTGTAGCAAGGTCTCTGACCTTGTCCAGTCTAATGAGGACCTCCAAAGCCAAAGATAGCTGACATCCTTCAATATGTAGTGGGTCATGAGGCATATTGGGTGCAAAGATGGTGAAAGTCATTGGCCACCAGACACTTCTTGGATGTAAAATAGGTTTTATTTCTTTTGACAGTCCTTTTTGTATTTTTTGGGGGAAAGGGGGTTAGGGTCAGGACACCCTTTAAATAGTTATAGATTTGGGGGGTGTGACCGGATGTGAGGCGTGAGAGGACAATATCATCCGCGAATAGGGAGACTTTAAACTCCCTATCCCTAACTCTTATGCCCTTAATATTTGGGTTCTTACGGATTGTGGCTGCGAGTGGTTCTACGCATAGTGCGAAGAGCAGGGGTGAGAGTGGGCACCCCTGCCTGGTGCAAAGTGGAACATTTTTAATGTTCAAAGCAAACTCCCTTATCCATCCATCTCTCCATGCTTTATTTTGTTGAGAAATCACTTTGAAAAACACCCCCTAGCATTTTAAGCCAAGGCCATCTTGAGTAAGGTCAAATGATTTATGTAGTCTTTACTTTCTGGAATCCATCTCAGGCATACAAGCGGGAGGGTGTGCTTAGCTGAGACACCTCCTTCCCACCTCCAGATGAAAGAAAAAAAATGCCCATGAAGACTCACAGGATGTATGATGATATTTTGGCATAGACCAGGAAGCAACTAAAGATTTGTAGAAAAGTTTTTAAAACAAGTAAATATAATATAGCTTCCTATCTTTTTACTAATGCTAGCAGCATACTTTAAATCGGTAATGCTGATTAAGAAAGTTTAGTTAAGATCATGGTTGGTTGCAGAGATTTTACTGCAATGCCCTAAATCTATATTGTGACCAGTGCAGGGTCAATCTTTTTTGAATAAGATAAAGAGGCAACCAATTAAATATACAGGGGCCAAGTCTGCACGCCAAGTGCTATGTGGATAGAGGGTTGCAGTCAATAGCAAATGGATGAAGTATGCTCAATCTCCTGTGGTGCACTAACAAATCGAGTCACTGATTTCCTTTCCAATAATGCCATAGCCATGTCTCGTATAATGAACATACTGGATAAACAACATTACCATCTACATGTCAGCCATGGGCAGCATGCAGAGGATAGATAGTTATCAAAGTGGTGATTGTGGAAGGCTCAGACACCTACATGTTACTGGCCACGTTCAGACCTTGGCTAGATAACTGATTGGTCCCCTGAGATCACACTAACGCTACAGACATCTGCTAAGTACATAGCAGCATACTCTTATCCAATACTTTATAATAAATACGGCCTGTGTCAGACTGCATTTTCTGCTTTTTTTGTTTTTACCGTGAAAAACTGTAAGACACTAAATATTCACTTCAGGAGCCCTTACCTCCTTTCAGGACACAAATGATTCAAATGATTCTCCCCTCCGTTTCAGCAAATGAAATGAGCCAGATGTAGATTTGAGCACTATTATTCTGTGCCTTTTCATTAAGGGATGTGCTGGGCTGTCATCAATAGAATCTTAATTGAAAGTGTGATTGCTGAAAAAGGCTTTAGAAAGATGGGAATTATTAAACCTCAGTCTTGACACTACATTAAACAATTAATTGAAGGAAACTCAACCCCTGCTCTCTCTCACGTGAAACGACTTCTTTGTATTGTATTGTATTGAGCTAGGAATTAAAATGTGAAGTTCTAAAGGGAAGGCAAGTGGCTCCTGTAATTGCTGCTATTCTAGAACACAGTTCACGATCACTAAATGGAAAATATGAAATATAAAATATAGTTTTTCTTTTCTTCGTGTAAAGCACAAGATGTATTTAAGCAAATGTGCTGCATTTTCACCTGTTTTAAAAAAAAAGGCTAATGAGCTTATCAACCAATAATTGTTCCAG
The DNA here is from genome assembly GCA_028564925.1 of Lithobates sylvaticus. Classification (NCBI taxonomy): domain Eukaryota; kingdom Metazoa; phylum Chordata; class Amphibia; order Anura; family Ranidae; genus Lithobates; species Lithobates sylvaticus. The sequence goes on from CM053033.1 coordinate 158,221,268, forward strand.
AGTGCCTACCCTGCTGTGATTGTTCCGTGAAATTCTAAATAAAGTGCAGTCAGTGGAAAGCCACAGAATTGTAGCAAGGTTCTGCTAAGCAGGTAGGTTTGCTACACATGTTAAGGTGTGGTAGGCGTAGGGGTGCCATTAAAAATGAATGGCAACTGCGGTGCGTTTTAGTGCATGCCAAGCTGCATGGTGCTCAGTACCATGTGGTTCAGTGCAGCATGATATAAAAAAAAGGGGTGGGGACTTCTTTCCCCATGTTTCTCTCGGGTAGCCTGGCCCATGCAGCCCACAGCCTGCACAGATGTGAACCGAGGGTAAGTAAATATTGGTACCACTGACAGTGAGGCGATAGACTTGGTATTCAAAACTCCAGGCAACCAGCTTTGACTGAAAGACTTGTTGTCAAGCAAATAAAACATATAGACAAAGTAACAGTTCTTTTTCTAAATGGTGACTAGTGATCATTCTCTTTCTGTCCCTATCTACTGCAAAACCTGATTATTTAAAGTTTTTACTGCATCCTTGGTGTTAAACTATTATATAAAAAGACCTGGTGCTGGATCCCAAGAGAGGTAAGTGTGATATTACCCCCTCTTTTATGGTTTTAAGGGGGTGATGATGGGCATCTCCACCCATAAAAGTCCTGGTTTAATTGAAATAAAAAAATGTAATTTGTTTACCATGAGGGTCCACAGATCAGGGCCAAAGCCCTTCTAGTCAATTAGGTACTGGTGTTTTTCACAAGCAATCTTGGAGTCCAGGATTTGGGGAGCCTCAAATTCTTGAGATGCATTGGCTAAGTAATAGCTAGAGATGAAGGATAAACAAAGGGTAAGATAATCTATTCAGAACTAGAGGTTTGAGCAGTGAAACATGGTAATGAATTTGTAGCAGACTGGATTGATTCAAGGTGGCACTGAAATGTTGGTGACAGATGAGGTGAGTTCTTTTTTGCAGGTGAGACCTCTATTGAGGAAACTCTTGAAAATGAATGCCTACTTGTATAACCAGGGTGACCAGGTCATTGAGCGTAGTAAGAGTTTTGCAACCAGCCAATTAATTTTCAATTCTCTCAGATGTAACAAATGGCTGAGCAGAAGGAGGGTGAGAGCCAAAGACACACAGGAAATTGTGACCGACTCTCTATGGAGCCGGTTCACATATCTCCAACGGTGGCTGTGAAGCGGCTTGCACCGGAGTCCTGTGTGTCTTTGGCTCTGTTTCAGGCCTGAATTCAGGCAAAAATTCGTCCCTGATTCATCCCTGAAACGGAGAACAGGGACGCACCGGATCCCTGCCGCATCTGTGACGGTGTGAACCCAGCCTTAATTAACTGCACAGTTTGCTAAAGTGCTGTGTATCATAAACAGCTGCCAATTTATTTTTAAATAAAATACTTGTTTACACCTATTTCATCCTTTTACAGGAGGTGACAGAGGTGAGAGTGGTCAAAAAACTGTTGGATAATTATTTAACTGATGTCCGCATTTAGTCCATTATCTTTTGTGACAATTAGGCCCCTTTCAGACGTGAGGACAGTATGTCCGTATTTCATCCATCCGTTTTCGGATGAAATACGGACATACATGCATCCCTATGGGATAGCGGGTGTCAGCAGATGAACATCCGCTGACACCCGATTATCATCCGTCCCCGCTATGGTCCGATTTTTCTATCTGTCTGCAGAGCGGATCACATGAACATGGACAAACGGTCTGTGTTCATCCGATCCCCCCATAGGGGAGAGCGGAGATCTGACAGGGCTGTCATGGCACGATGACATCCTGTCATCCTCCGGCTCAGCGGGGATCAACGGAGCGATCCCCGCTGAGCAAGCGTTTGTTCACGGGGCGGATCATCACGGAATCTGTTCCGTGTGAAAGGACCCTTAGAATTATAATTTTTCAAAAGTTTTCCTTTTCTGAGTAGTTTAAAGTTTCCTTTAAGAGCTAAAACATTCATGTCTTCCATAAAGTGGTCTGGTTTTAAGAAATTATGTCCCACAGGAGTGCAAAAATCATCTTCCTTATATTCTTTAATAGTGTGTCTTGTTTGTAAATTCTGTGCATTTTCACCAACTTGAGATCCTTGCTTGTATTTTTTGCATTGGATGAGGTACACAACATTACAGGAGGTACAGCTGTAATATTCAAGGTCCCTGTTTTTGGGTGTGATTCTTGAAACCCTAATTGCATTAGATCCTACCTTCGCTAACCAAATTAAAAATGAAATGGAAATTATACAAAGGTGAATGCAAAAACGTCCCATGAATAAAAAACAAAGAAAAAACCCCCATGACTAAAGGATTCATCAACCTTGGTCCTTACAATTAAAATAAAGACACAGACTGGTAACATGGGTTTTATATGGCCAGAGCAGCCAATTTTTTATTAACCAAAGAAAAAAAAAACATCACATAAAACATACCCGTAAGTGCAAATTCAACAAAGTAATGCCCAACAACAAGAGGTCTTTGGGTGTCTTTAAGGCACAATTTTAACTGCAATGGTCTATGTCCTCAGACGCGCCCCAACCGGCTCAAAGACATTCTGACATCAGACATACTTCCATATTTCCCTCCCCCAGGGGACCTAGCTCCTGGGAGAACCACTGCAGAAGTGGAAGCGCCATGCCTTAGATGGGCCCCACTAATTCTGTAACCATGTAATTCCTCACTGATCTCCCAAAGATCCCTTGACCCGCCACATGAGCTTGATTGAAAACCTCATTCAAACGAATCCCTCCACACCTGCGGCGCCCCAAAATACCCCCTACTTAAGGCCCAAAGAACAGATGTCGATGCCCATCGCTTTCAGGTGAACACCAGCGTCCCGCCAATAGCAGACGGACTGATCCTCTAGCTCCTGGTGCCGAACCACTATGCCCCTGAGTCGGGCCACAAACCTGCCAACCTCCCTGTTCAGCTTAATTCTTGCTTTGTTCAAGCGACCAATGGAGCGCGCAAAACCGCAAACTTTTCTAGCCACTATAGTCACTGTATCCGACCATACAATGATGCATCCGGGGAAATCGTTGTGATAGTGTAGCACAGATCTCAACTGGGTCTCCGCCGCCTCCCGTGGGATGGCTTACCAGTGTCCTCCATTTTTGAAGAAGACTCCCCGGGTTGGGACTTCCCTTTCTTAAAACATTTGGCGTAACTCTGGGAGCCCCCGCAACTGGAGCACTCATGGCAGAAACGACAGGCTGTGCCAAAACAGCATGACCCCTCGTTGAACCACCAACAAGCTCCTCTTTTTTGGGATGGCTGAACCGCTACAGAAAACACCCCTTCACAAGACTCTTTACCCTGCTCCTTTCAACATCTGTCTCCAATCAGGTAAGGTCTCCACCCCTACCCTCCACACTGACCTAGCTGACCCTTCCCTGACCCTGTTCCTCCCCTAGTCATGCAGCCCCTCTGTCCATTTTCTCCTCCAGGTCTCACTGAAACTAAACCAAGAGTAGACTCTTTGGATACAACCCAACATCTATACTTCCATCTATCAGTGACATGGAAGCCAATTCAGACCATATACAATGTGGATATTTGTGAAATCGTGGATCTTAAAATCCTCAATCTGTCAGATCACAAACTTTATGAACCAGAAATAACTTTTCAAAAGCCTTACATTCTGACCAACCACCAAATTGGATAATTTTAGTTATTCTTAGATATGGAGAAATTATTCAGAAGGCTAAGGCTCAAAGCACATTTTCACAGAAATAAAAGAAATCCTATTATAATAGAATGTGACAAAAAGAAAGTGCAGCAACTTCACACCTCCATAAGGACCTAACCCCAAACTGGACACCTATATTCCTTATCTTGTTGTTGCCTAGAAAACCCCACCTTGAGGGACAATTCTCTTTTTTCTGATATCACTCAGGGTGTGTAGCACTTCCTTCTTCTTTTCCCAAGTGTCCTCTGGTCTACAAACTGAACACCTATATCAACAGCTTCAGAGTTACTTCCCTGATATCCACCCACCAAAAAAGCATTTTATACAACCTTTCACCACTGGAGCGAAACACTATACTTGATTTAAGAAATAATCAGGCCGTCAAACTAGCAGATAAAGGGGGAGCGTTTTTTGTGATGGATGCAAACAAATATGTACAAGAGGACCAGAGGCAACTGACAAATGCTGCTTACTGTAAGAAACTGGATTATGATCTGACCCAAGATTTTACTTAACAATTAAAAGGTCTCATCAAAACACTACCAACCCACCTACATTCATAATTTATCAGTGTGCTATTGGATAATTCAGAAATTGGGAACTTCTAAATGCTGCCCAAGATCCACAAGCCAGAAAATCTAGGCAGACCCATCATAACGGGTACGAACACGCTTACTGAACCAATCTCAGGTCTTGTAGAAAAGGCGTTAAAATCATTAGTCACAAATACTGTTAGCTTCCTAATCATATACAACCAATTTTCGGAACAGGATCAAGAATATACAGCAATTGCCATCAAACTACTAGTCACTATGGATGTAGAATCTCTCTACAGTAACATCCCTCACAAGGATGAGATTGCTCCATGGCACAGATTTTGTATCATCCCTGCCAAATCACAAATACAGAGCAGAGGATGTTACATAGTACATTGCATTATTCTAACACACTACTTCACTTTCAATAATGATATCTATTTACAGTTTATGGGTACTGTTGTGGGAGTTAAAATAGCACGTCAATATGCTAACTTATTTATGGCTGACCTGGAGGACAGATTCCTTAACAACATCCAACAAAAGCCATTTACAGTAAATACTATTTCTGTATCAATGATATTTTCATCATATGGACAGAATGTGAAGAAAATCTAAAATAAATTTTACTCCTTGATCACACATTTCATCCATCAATAAAACTAAAATAGCACTATTCAAGCACACATGTCAATTTCCTAGACACCACAGTATCCACTTCAATATACAGGCAATCTGACAGATGCAACTATCTGCACAGTTCCAGAACACCAAACGGGCCATCATACACAGCCAGGCCATCAGATACACCGAATAAGCTCAGACCTAGAAGATAGAAATAAACATCTCAGAATACTAGCAGACTCCTTCCATAAGAAAGGTCACAAGGACAAAACTATCAATGCAAGCATAAAAATGGCTCTGAAAACCTGAAGAGGAAAGAGAAAAGAGAAAATCTCCTTCAATACAGAGAAAAAAAAACATAACTGTGTAACTCTACTAACCACATACAATCTAGCACTAGATGGGAGAAGAAAGATAATCAAAGATTTGCAACCCATCATAACTAGGGTTGAGCGAAACCGAACTGTAAAGTTCGGGTCCGTACCGGACTTTTGGGTGTCCGGCACCCGAACCCGAACTATTGGCTGTAAGTTCGGGTTCGGGTCCGGTGTTCGGCGCTGTATTGGCGCCTTTTTAACAGCTTTAGGGCAGCCAATGGATGATCGTTTCACTAGTGTGCCCTAGAAGCCATCACAGCCATGCCTACTAATGGCATGGCTGTGATTGGCCAGTGCAGCATGTGACCCAGTCTCTATAAATAGTACACACACAGCACACAGCGTCATTCTGTTACACAGGCACTGTTAGGCAGGTTCCTGTGCTGCAGATAGATAGATAGAGTTAGTGTGCTAAAGTCAGTCCACATTCCTGGAATTTTATTCTAATTAGTTAGATCAGTGAGCGATCTAGATAGCTAGAGTAGGGAGGGAGTTTCTTTATTTTGCAAAAGAAAGAGGCAGACATAATTATTGAAGAGATTCCTAAAGCAATTGTACCCTGGCTGGGGTGCAGTGCACAGTCACAGTAATGCCTCGTACACACGTAGGGACTTTTGCCGGCGGACCTAGTCCAGCGGACAATCCCGCGGGACTTTCCAGCGGGGTCCGCTGGACTTTCCGAGGGTGTGGACTTGCCCACACACGCACGGACTTCTCCAGCGGATAATCCGCCGGCCAAAAGTCCGCGGGACTTTTGAAAATGAACGGACTTGCCCACACACGGAGCAGTCCGTTCATTTCGAACGTAACTTCAGGTTACGTAGCTAGCGTAGGCAGTAAATGCCGCCGCGCTAGCTCCGCAAGCTGGCATGGATTTAAAGGGAATCCCCACGCCGAAAAAACGGCGTGGGGGTTCCCCCCAAATCCATGTCAGACCCTCATCCGAGCACGCAGCCTGGCAGGCCAGGAAAGGGGTGGGGACGAACGAGCGCCCCCCCCCTCCTGAGCCGTACCAGGCCGCGTGCCCTCAACATGGGGGGTGCCCTGGGGAAAGGGGGGCCGTGCGGCCCCCCCACCCCAAAGCACCTTGTCCCCATGTTGATGAGGACAAGGGCCTCTTCCCGACAACCCTGGCCGTTGGTTGTCGGGGTCTGCGGGCGGGGGCTTATCGGAATCTGGGAGCCCCCTTTAATAAGGGGGCCCCCAGATACCGGCCCCCCACCCTATGTGAATGAGTATGGGGTACGATGTACCCCTACCCATTCACCTAAGGTGTAAAATGTAAAGTACAAAAACACACACACTTTTGAAAAAATAGTTTATTGCACTGCTCCGGGGGTCTTCTTCCGTCTTGGGGGTCTTCTCGCCGGACTCCTCCGCTCTCTTCTGCTCTTTTACCTAGCTCTTTCACGAGGGGAGGAGTCCGGCTACCTTCTTCGTCGTCGCCGCCGTCGTCTGGGGGTCTCGATCCGCCTTCGGGGGTCTTCCGGGGGTCTCTTCTGTTCTTGCGGCGGTCGTCGTCTTCCGCGCCGCCAGCGCCTTCTCCTTCTTCTTGTCCTTCTTGTTCTTCTTCTTCTTCCGATGTTGACCCGACGCTCTCTCTGCCCGGAATGCCTGTGCCGATCTGCGCTCGGACTTATATAGGGACATGGGGGACAGGGTCACATGCACATGTCACATGGTGACCCCGCCCCCTTGTGTTGTCACAGTCCCGGAGGATGCTGGGACTGTGACATCGCAAGGGGGCGGGGTCACCATGTGACATGAACATGTGACCCTGTCCCCCATGTCCCTATATAAGTCCGAGCGCAGATCGGCACAGGCATTCCGGGCAGAGACAGCGACGGGTCAACATCGGAAGAAGAAGAAGAACAAGAAGGACAAGAAGAAGGAGAAGGCGCCGGCGGCGCGGAAGACGACGACCGCCGCAAGAACAGAAGAGACCCCGGAAGACCCCCGAAGGCGGATCGAGACCCCCAGACGACGGCGGCGACAAAGAAGAAGGTAGCCGGACTCCCCTCGCTCGGTAAAAGAGCTTGGTAAATGGCGGGGGAGTCCGGCGAGAAGACCCCCAAGACGGAAGAAGACCCCCGAAGGCGGATCGAGACCCCCAGACGGCGGCGACGACGAAGAAGGTAGCCGGACTTCCCCCGCTCGGTAAAAGAGCTTGGTAAATGGCGGGGGAGTCCGGCGAGAAGACCCCCAAGACGGAAGAAGACCCCCGGAGCAGTGCAATAAACTATTTTTTCAAAAGTGTGGGTGTTTTTTTTTTTACTTTACATTTTACACCTTAGGTGAATGGGTAGGGGTACATCGTACCCCATACTCATTCACATAGGGTGGGGGGCCGGTATTTGGGGGGCCCCTTATTAAAGGGGGCTCCCAGATTCCGATAAGCCCCCGCCCGCAGACCCCGACAACCAACGGCCAGGGTTGTCGGGAAGAGGCCCTTGTCCTCATCAACATGGGGACAAGGTGCTTTGGGGTGGGGGGGCCGCACGGCCCCCCTTTCCCCAGGGCACCCCCCATGTTGAGGGCACGCGGCCTGGTATGGCTCAGGAGGGGGGGGGCGCTCGTTCGTCCCCACCCCTTTCCTGGCCTGCCAGGCTGCGTGCTCGGATGAGGGTCTGACATGGATTTGGGGGGAACCCCCACGCCGTTTTTTCGGCGTGGGGAGTCCCTTTAAATCCATGCCAGGTCACGGAGCTAGCGTGGCGGCATTTACTGCCTACGCTAGCTACGTAACCTGAAGTCACGTGCTAAATGAACGGACTTGCCGATGAGCGGCAAGTCCGTTCATTTCAAAAGTCCCGCGGACTTGCCCACTAACGGCGGGATTATCCGCTGGACTGCCAAGTCCAGCGGATAATTTGAAAACAAAACTTCAAACTTTAGTCCGCCGTACTTTGGCGCCAAAAAGTCCGCCGGCGCCCACACACGAGGGGATTATCCGCTGGACTTCAGTCCAGAGGATAATCCCGCGGGATTGTCCCTTCGTGTGTACGCGGCATAACAGTGCCATGAGGCCAGTGCCAGACAAAATCTAAACGTTTTACCTGCAAGCTCAGTGCAACATTACTGCACTGCATATACTAAGAGATACACCACAGTCTGTGTGTATTCTGCTATTGGAAAAACATTGCATAAAAATTGAATTTTGCTTTTTATTTTTTTTTCCCAATAGCATTTTCTGCGTGTTCCTACATACACGCTGTAGACACTAACCGTATATTCTGATATTGCAAAAACATTGCAAAAAAATAAAATTTTGCAGTGTTTTTTTTTCTTCCCAATAGCATTTTCTGCGTTTTCATAAACGCTTTACATATGCCGTGTAGTCTGATATTGCAAAAACATTGCAAAAAAATAAAATTTTGCAGTGTTTTTTTTTCTTCCCAATAGCATTTTCTGCGTTTTCATAAACGCTTTACATACTATCCGTGTAGTCTGATATTGCAAAAACATTGCAAAAAAATAAAATTTTGCAGTGTTTTTTTTTCTTCCCAATAGCATTTTCTGCATTTTCATAAACGCTTTACATACTATCCGTGTAGTCTGATATTGCAAAAACATTGCAAAAAAATAAAATTGAGAGAAAAGAAAAGAGATTGTGTGCACCGATGCCCAACCACTTATGTTTCATGATGAGTACATGGGAGGACCAACGCAGCACGTCTCGGATGATGACGAAACACAGGTGCCAACTGCTGCTGCTTTCGCCATTGTGCAGACCGACAAGGAGGGCAGGGGTGATTTTTGGGTGGAAGATGATGTGGAGGACGATGAGGTCCTTGACCCCACATGGAATCAACGTCATGCAGGTGACCAGTGTAGTTCAGAGGAAGAGGCGATGGTTGCACAGAGCCACCAGCACAGCAGAAGAGGGAGCAGGGTGCAAAAGCGGAGCGTCCGTCCCCTAGACAGTACGTCTGCTACTGCCCAACGCAGCAAGGGACCGAGCACACCAAAGCCAGGTGCAAGGAGTTCCCTAGCGTGGCAGTTCTTCAGACAATGTCCTGATGACAAGACACAAGTGGTTTGCACGCTGTGCAATCAGAGCTTGAAGCGAGGCATAAACGTTCTCAACCTGAGCACAACCTGCATGACCAGGCATCTAAGTGCAAAGCACGAGATGCAGTGGAGTAGACACCGCAAAAACCAAGAAAGGTCTCTGGCTCCTCCTGCTTCCTCTTCTGCTGCAGTCTCGGCCTCTTCATCCACCTCTGTAGTGACAGTGACACCTGCCAACCCGCAAACAGAGGATCTGCCAGCAACACTACCACCTGGGTCACCAATCATCTCCACAATGTCCCATGGAAGCTTTCAGCTCTCTATTTCCAAAACACTGGAGCGGAAGAGGAAGTACCCCCCTAGCCACCCGCGATCCCTGGCCCTGAATGCCAGCATTTCAAAATTGCTCGCCTTTGAAATGCTGTCATTCCGTCTGGTGGAGACGCAGAGTTTTCAAAGGCTGATGTCATTGGCTGTCCCACAGTACGTTGTGCCCAGCCGCCACTACTTTTCCAGACGAGCTATCCCTTCCCTGCACAACCAAGTGGGGGACAAATTCAGGTGTGCACTGCGCAACGCCATCTGTGGCAAGGTCCACCTAACTACGGATGCGTGGACCAGTAAGCACGGTCAGGGACGTTATATCTCCCTAACAGCACACTGGGTAAATGTAGTGGCGGCTGGGCCTGAGGCGGATAGCACTTTGGCGCATGTCCTTCCACCACCGAGGATTGCAGGGCACTTCAGTTTGCCTCCTGTTGCTAACTCCTCCTACTCCGCCTCCTCATCCTCTACCGCCTCCTCATCTGGTCAGCGTAACACCTTCACCACCAACTTCAGCACAGCCAGGGCTAAACGACAGCAGGCAGTTTTAAAACTTTCCTGTGTGGAGGGACATGGAACAACAGACCGATGAGTGGTTGGTGGCAGTGAGCCTCAAGCCCGGCCTGGTGGTGTGCGATAATGGGCGAAATCTCGTAGCAGCTCTGGGCCTTGCCGGTTTGACGCACATCCCTTGCCTGGCGCATGTGCTGAACTTGGTGGTCCAGAGGTTCCTGAAGAATTACCCTGATATGCCAGAGCTGCTGCAGAAAGTGCGGTCCGTCTGTGCGCACTTTCGGCGTTCTCACCCTGCTGCTGCTCGCCTGTCAGCTCTGCAGCGTAACTTCGGCCTTCCCGCTCACCGTCTCATATGTGACGTGCCCACAAGGTGGAACTCCACCTTGCACATGCTTGCCAGACTGTGCCAGCAGCAGCAGGCGATAGTGGAGTTTCAGCTGCAGCACGCACGCGTGAGTCGCTCTGCGGAACAGCACCACTTCACCGCCAATAACTGGGCCTCCATGCGAGACCTGTGTGCCTTGTTGTGCTGTTTCGAGTACTCCACCAACATGGCCAGTGCCGATGACGCCATTCTCAGCGTTACTATCCCAGTTCTTTGCCTCCTTGAAGAAACTCTTAAGGCGATGATGGAAGAGGATGTGGCACAGGATGAGGAATTGAGGAGGAGGAGGAGGAGGAGGAAGAGGGTTCATTTCCAATGCTTTCAGGGCAGTCATTTACAAGTGGCTACGAGGCTGGGTTCCTGCACCAACAAGCGCCAGGTACACAATTGTCTGGCAGCAAGGGCACAGTTCTGGAGGATGACGAGGTGGAGGATGAGGAGGAGATGGAGGAGGAGGAGGAACCATGTTCACAGCAGGGTGACACCCAGACCAGCTCATGTCCATCACTGGTGCGTGGCTGGGGGGATACAGAGGACACAGACGATACACCTCCCACAGAGGACAGCTTTTCCTTGCCTCTGGGCAGCCTGGCACACATGAGCGATTACATGCTGCAGTGTCTCCGCAACGACCGCCGAGTTGCCCACATTTTAACTGGTGCTGATTATTGGGTGGCCACCCTGCTGGATCCCCATTACAAGGACAACGTGCCGTCCTTAATTACCTCACTGGAGCGTGATCGTAAGATGCGCGAGTACAAGCGCACGCTGGTAGACGCGCTGCTGGTGGCATTCTCACTTGGAAGCGGGGGTACGATGGAAGCACAAGGCGAAGGCAGAGGAGGAGGAAGAGGTCGCCAACGCAGCCGGGGCACCGCCAGCACCTCGCAAGGCAGGGTTAGCATAGCCGGAATGTGGAAAAGCTTTGTCGGCACGCCACAACAACCAGCACCACCAGCTGAGATGGAACGTCTTAGCAGGAGGCAGCATTTCACCAACATGGTGGAGCAGTATGTGTGCACACGCGTACACGTACTGCATGACGGGTCTGCCCCCTTCAACTTCTGGGTCTCCAAATTGGACACATGGCCTGAGCTTGCCCTTTACGCCTTGGAGGTGCTGGCCTGCCCTGCCGCCAGTGTATTATCTGAACGTGTATTTAGCATGGCAGGGGGCGTTATCACAGATAAGCGCAGCCGCCTGTCCAGAGCCAATGTGGACAAGCTCACGTTCATTAAAATGAACCAGGCATGGATCCCACAGGACTTGGCCGTACCTTGTGCAGAATAGACACATATACCGGTGTTCTGACGAAAACTGTCTTGCCATCGGATAGTGTCCGGCCACTTACTGCGCAGGTGCAGTGCTTGCGCAGTACGGAGGACAAGGAGATTCACAAAATCTCCAAAGATGAACGTCGCCTGCGCAGTAAGTGCAGGTTCAAGCCTGACCATCCAAGTGGACATACGGTAGCACATAGTAACAGGGCCCCTCACGGGCTCGCTTGGCTAGGCTTCAACCTCGGATGATGTGGCTTTAACCTGGAGTCACTGTGCATCGTCTTCGGAAAGTTTCAAAATCCCCTTGTCCTACGTACTGAGCAAGCGCAGTACAGGGCGGACACTATGCGACGGGGGACAGAATTCGACACATCATTCACCACTAGCCTTACCCAGCCATTGTTGTATTTTTGAACCAGTGTTGGCTACCTCGTCCTCCTCCACCGCCGCTTCCACCTACACCGCCACATCCACCGCCACCTCAACCTCCTACTTCATTTGAATTTCGTCCTCCTAGGTCAAGATTATAATTTTTTCATTTTTTTTTTATTTCCAAGTATTTTATTTTCCCACTATCTTATCCATTAAATTGAATAATTTTTTCCAGAAAGTGCGTATTCTGGGGTATTCCCAGCATATGTGCGGCATCGTGCCGTTGAGATTCTGAGGTTCTTAATGACTTCCTGTACCTCTTCTGCTGAGAAGGGGGCCTCCCGCATTTTTTTTTTTTTTTTTTTTTTTTTTATGTTATTTTAAGTTATTTCCCTATCCACATTTGTTTGCAGATCACTTGCCATGCTCTTAACAACATTTTGTTGCCATTTGCAGCCCTCTAGCCCTTTCCATTACCTTTTTACAGCCATTTTAGTGTTCAAAAGTCCGGGTCCCCATTGACTTCAATGGGGTTCGGAGTTCGGGGTCAAGTTCGGGTCAAGTTCGGTCCCGAACCCGGACTTTTTTCTGAAGTTCGGCCGAACCCGCCGAACCCGAACATCCAGGTGTCCGCTCAACTCTAATCATAACCAAGGATAAAATGCTGAAAGAAATATTCCAACAACTCCCAATGCTGAATTTCAGGCAACCACTCAACCTCAGACTATTTAGCAAGAAACTTAATTCTGATTATAAAGCCACAAATAAAGCAACCAAACCTTGCAACAAAAATGCTGCAAACTGCGCAGCCAGATCAATCCATTAAAAAGTATTACACACAAAAGGGAGTATTACAGTATTACAGGATCAGATAGCTGTACCTGCAGTAATGTTGTGGTAAAGATGTGCTAACCTGGTACCATGGAAGTAAGAACTGTGGACCAATTTTGTGATGAATCTTCTTTAGGCTAAGGCCCCATTCACACCTGAGCGTAGCATTTTCAGACAGAAAATCGCGATTTTGCAGCGTTTTTTACCGCGATTTTGCAGCGTTTTTTACCGCGATTTTGCAGCGTTTTTTTTACGGTGTTTTGCCGCAATTTTGTGCAGGGAAAAAGGTCACCAATGTAAAAAGAAGAAAAACGCCCAAATCTGCCTAAAGAAAAAAAAGTTCCAGAACTTGTTTGAGCTTCAGGCGTTTTTGAGCTTCTGGCTTCAGGCGTTTTGGAGTGGAGATGTGAAACATCTCCATAGATAATAATTGATTTTTTCCCCTCCAGCGTTTTGTAGCTTCAGGCTTCAAGCTACAAAACACCCAGGTGTGAATGGGGCCTTAGAGGTATTGAAATACCTTTCCCACTTAGAAACATAATTATGATATGAGGGTCTAGGAATTAAAGGAATTAAGGTGAGGATAGGCAATAGAAATGAGTAGGGTAGAGAGGGGTATGAAAGCAGATGCATTAAAAAACAGACAGCTGGACATCCAGAGTCGTGTTACATATGAGAGATGAGCTCCAATGTCTTATTTGTAGACATTGGATTTAGATTGTATACAATCTTAACAAATTCTGTTTTGAGTGCTTTAAATTTATCTATGAAGTTCAGCCAACTGCAGATAGTTCCATTGTCTAAAAAAGAATGTGTGAAAATGTAGTTATGAGAGGTCCACCAACTGAATGGGTTGGGATTTGACGCAAAGGAAGTATTGGTGAATTCGAAGAAATGAATTTGCTGCAATATTTATTGACAGCCCAGATCCCAACCTAAGTGATTAGTGCTGCCTTGAAGTATTTGTAAAAGTTTAGAAGACCTAGACCCCCCTGACAGTTGTGCATACGTTGGGTACATTTCTCTTCTGGTTCCACACAAAATCTATTGCATAATTCTAGAAGGAGTCAATAATATGTCTTGGGCGTGGGATAGGGTGTAAAAAATTTATTTTTTTATTTTAATTCTTTATTTATGGATATGCAGTATGAAACCGTATTATGACAAAACAGTAATGTCCTGAAAAAGGTTATCTGTTTTAACATAATAAAAATTCACATACTAAAGGGTAATAGAGGGTAATAGTCACAAAGCACATAATGTACCAATCTGTAATATAATAATAAATCACAACTAGCACTTCAGGACAATAAAAAAACTGAAGAAAAAATGATTGCCATGTAATAAACAATATTTGAAGGAACAGGGATCGAATAAACTAACAGAGGATCAGATCACCTACAGACACCTCTCTATCCACAGGGGTCCAGTCAGAGGTGGCTCTTTAACCACTTCAGCCCCAGAAGAATTTGACCAGGCCATTTTTTGCGATATGGCACTGCGTTGCTTTAACTGACAATTGCGTGGTCATGCGACGTGGTACCTAAACAAAATTGACGTCCTTTTTTTCCCAGAAATAGAGCACAGTCAAAATATATGGATGTCCATGAAACAGACATTGATATTTATCTTTTTTCTGATTGGGGGGGATTTACAGTAACTGCAAATCTGTTCAGTTTTTAAAGGAAGATGAATGAAAGGTGCAGTTTGGCTGCTATTGGAATATTGTTTCCAAAAACAAGAAATTAATACATTTACCTCCGTTGTGTTCTTTCTGCGATATAGCTCTCCAAAAACTTTATCTGGAGTCAGAGGTGGATCCAGAGTCTAGTCTCGGGAGGGGCAATGAGCCTCCCATTGCGCGGAGCGGTCCAGAAGAGACGCCAACGCCATGGAAGAAGATGCCGGACGAGAAGACCAGAGCAAGAAGAAGCGGATCGGAGGAAGAAGATGATGGAAGAAGAAGATGGAAGAAGATGCCGGAAGGAGAAGATGAAGAAACCGAAGGATGAAGAAAAGGAAGAAGGAAGACCAGAAGAAAGAAGATTTTAATAAAGGAATTGTCAAAGACCGTCTCCTGTAATTTTTACTATTTTTGACACTTTTTTGGTGAAATGGTAGGGGTACTTTTGGACCCCCTTACCATTTCACACAGGGTGGGGGCCGGGATCTGGGGGTCCCCTTGTTAAAGGGGCTTCCAGATTCCGATAAGCCCCCCGCCCGCAGACCCCCACAACCAATGGCCAGGGTTGTGGGGAAGAGGCCCTTGTCCTCATCAACATGGGGACAAGGTGCTTTGGGGGTCTCAGACCCCCAAAGCATCCTCCCAATGTTGAGGGCATGTGGCCTGGTACGGTTCAGGAGGGAGGGGGGCGCTCTCGTCCCCCCTCTTTTCCTGCGGCCTGCCAGGTTGCGTGCTCGGATAAGGGTCTGGTATGGATTTTGAGGGGGACCCCACGCCATTTTTTTTGGCTGGGGTTTCCCTTAAAATCCATCCCAGACCTCAAGGGTCTGGTATGGATTTTGAGGGGGACCCCACACCATTTTTTTTTGGCTGGGGTCCCCCTTAATATCCATAGCAGACCTGAACGGCCTGGTTATTGAATTTGGGGGGACCCCCACGCTTTTTTTTAAACAATTTTTATAGATGACTTTTTTTTTAGATGACCAGGTACGAAATTTAAAGGAATATTACACTTTTATTGTTTCACTTTAAGCATTATTAAAATCACTGCTCCTGAAAAAACGTCCGTTTTAAAAAAAAATATTTGCATTGATACATGTCCCCTGGGGCAGGACCCAGGTCCCCAAACACTTTTTATGACAATAACATGCATATTAGCCTTTAAAATTAGCACTTTTGATTTTGAACGTTCACATCCATTGTAAGTAATAGGGTTCTTATGCCCGCACGGACTTTAGGTCCGTTCGCGGGTTCTGGTGTGAGCCGAACCCGGGGGTGTTCGGCTCATCCCTAATCCCTAGTGATAGGGTTATATCAATGTTAAATATTCTATGAATTTTAGTGATTGGGTTACATTTACTTAAAGCTTATCTACACATTGTGAGAGGTGATTCTAGCAGGGGGTGCATTAAAAAATGGTGCCTACAGGCTACAGTGATTGAAATCTAGCCCTGGCAATATTATGATTAGTTCTGGGAGATTTATATATAATTAATGCTGATCAACCACAAAATAAAGCTGAGGATTACTGAAATTACATAAAACTATTCTCTGTTTCATAAAATAAAAACCAAGGATTACTGGTTCAGTATCTTAAAAAAAAATCTAATAAAAATTAGCAACTTTAGACTCATTTGAGATAATAAAGACACTCTCCCATACAGTGCTTTGAAAAAGTATTCATACCCCTTGACATTTTCCACATTTTGTCACGTTACAACCAAAAACGTAAATGTATTTTATGTGATAGACCAACACAAAGTGGCTCATAATTGTGAAGTGGAAGGCATTTACAGCTGTAGGTCTTTTTGCCCATTACCAGATTTGCACATCTAGAGAATTACATTTTTGCCTAGTCTTCTTTGCAAAATAGCTCAAGCTCTGTCGGATTGGATGGAGAGCGTCTGTGAACAGCAATTTTCAAGTCTTGTCACAAATTCTCAATTGGATTTAGGTCTGGACTTTGACTGGACCATTCTAACACATGAATATGCTTTGATATAAACCATTCCATTGTAGCTCTGGCTGTATGTTTAGGGTAGCTGTCCTGCTGGAAAGTGAACCTCTGCCCCAGTCTCAAGTCTTTTGCAGACTCTAACAGGTTTTCTTTTAAGATTGCCCTGTATTTGGCTCCATCCATCTTCCCATCAACTCTGACCAGCTCTACTGTCCCTGTTGAAAAAAAGCATCCCCACAACATGATGTTGCCACCACCATATTTCACGGAGGGGAAGTTGTGTTCAGGGTGATGTGCAGTGTTAGTTTTGCGCCACACACAGCATTTTGCTTTTAGGCCAAAAAGTAAAACTTCTTATGGCTTTCTTATGGACTTCTTATGGCTTTCTTTCAACAATGGCTTTCTTTTTGCCACTCTTCCATAGAAGGCCAGATATGTGGAGTGCACGACTAATAGTTGTCCAGTGGACAGATTCTCTTACATAAACTGTGGATCTCTGCTTCTCCTCCAGAGTTACCATGGGCATCTTGGCTGCTTCTCTGATGAATGCTCTCCTTGCCAGTCAGTTTAGGTGGATGGCCATGTCTTGGTAGGTTTGCAGTTGTGCCATACTCTTTCCATTTTTGGATGATGGATTAAACAGTGCTTCATGAGATGTTCAAAGCTTAGTATATGTTTTTATAACCTAACCCTGCTTTAAACTTCTCCACAACTTTTTTTTTTGAAAATCTGTCTATTGAGTTTTAAAACAAACTTCTCCACAACTTTATCCCTGACCTGTCTGATGTGTTCCTTGGCCTTCATGTTGCTGTTTGCTCACTAAGGTTCTCAAACCTCTAAGGGCTTCACAGAACAGCTGTATTTATACTGAGATTAAACTACATACAGGTGGACTCTATTTACTAATTAGGTGACTTCTGAAGGCAATTGGTTCCACTAGATTTTAGTTGGGTGTATCAGAGTAAAGGGGGCTGAATACAAATACAAATGCATACCACTTTGTGTTAGTCTATCACATAAAATCTCAAAAAATGGTATATAATAAAAATGGTATATAATATTTTTGGTTGTAGCATGACAAAATGTGTAAAATTTCAAGGGGTATGACTACTTTTTCAAGACACTGTATTTCCATGTATCTATAAGCATTTAAATATATATACACAAAACTATAATATGCTGTTTGTAAGTGTGTGTGTGTATGTATGTATGTGTGTGTGTATATATATATATATATATATATATATATTCTCTCTTTTTTTTATTATTATTATTTAAATACATATACAGTATATATAAACACACTATTCTAATATGGTGTTTGTTTATATGTGTGTATGTGTATATATATATATATATATTATATGCTATCTGTAATATCGCACAAAAAAATCCTGATTTTCTTTGTTTTGCCAACAAGCGAATAAAAAAAATACATATTTTTTTTCATTTGAAATATTAGTTTAATAAGACATGAGAATAATATTAGGGATACAATCGAGGCTCATTCATTATTTATACGAGTGGTGTGATTTAAAGGAGGAATTCGTAACAAAACAGCATCTCACTCCTTATATATTAAAACCAGAAAATACAACGTACGCCTAGAGAGTCTGTCCGCTGATCTGGGATGATGTGATTTAACATACACACTTTATCAAGGCTGGCCTGCTTCATGGAGGAAATTGTGTCTTTTATGTAGAGATATAAATAAGCAAAGCTCATAGCAACTTTAAATTACTTCTAATGTGTTTTACTTATGCTCCCTCAAGAACAATACATGACAATAGCGGGGATATTCAGAGTAATAACATTGGAGCATTTGGAATTTTTTAGCAGTATACTGATAATGTTTTTGTCGCTGTCAGGGAAACGCAGAGGTATTGACAGACGCTAGTATGATATTAAGCAGTATATGGTTCAGAATAGAGGGAATCTAACAGTATTGGTGGAGAAAAGAAGTGTTCTTTGGCTGTCTTGAGAGACTAACATTGCCAACGACAACATTGCAGTTATTATATTATTATGTGTTGAGCAGCAAAGTCTAGTTGTAGATTGCTTGTAAAGAGTTGCTGTATACTTATTTAATAAGGCAAAGTGCAAAATTAGCATTTCTCGCCCTGTGATCTGACTCTATAAACTGAAATCTAAACTGAAATGCACACCCCATCTTATTTAATACAGTACTATTCAGATGATGATGTGCTAAGTAATGATCATCATCATCATAATATATATATTAAATAAGTTAGGGTATTTATATATTTCAAATCTACTCAAAACTTATCAATTTGTGTTAAGAGTGTTAGGTATGTGTACTTAAGCGCTAGAATGGGTATTCAAAGACAGAACGGCAACAATATTTTTAAGATAGCCAAATGATGATGCTGCAACCCATATATTAGTGTTCTCACACGTAGAAGAAATGGTTTTTAAAATACACACACAATGTTAATAATTATGTGAAATGGGTGCGCTCTCAATCAACCTTAAAAATCGTGTAGATCTGATTAAAAATTGCTTGTGCAATGATACTATTCAAATTTGTGTTAAGACCATTGGCATTTAGCAGCAACTTGCTTCTCCAGACTACAATTTGTCTGGGTAAGATTTCATCTGCCATTTTTTTTAATCGCCTCCGTACACTAGGCATTATTTTCTCATCTTTAAAAAACGCAAAGTGGTATGTTGATTTCTCAGTCCTACTGCCTACTTCCCTTTTCATTGGAATGAAAGGGATATTTAGTGGTGTTGGCCTAGCTACGCTCCCTGCTCTTTATATAACGACGGCTGCATTAGGTTATAAAAGAAGTACTTTTTCTCAAATTAATAATTAAACATTTTAATAATAAATTAAATGTTCAGGGGCTGCAGGTTGTTAGGAAAAAACGGAAACTGTATACTAATCATTCCATAATTTTCCTTTCCTGTCGCATCATGGCATCACACATTGGGTAGTGACTGTGCCCCCACAACCTGATAGGACTGGTTAGCTAAAAGTTCTAAAGAGGAAACCACCACAGCATTCTCCTTTTTTTCCTTAAATCAATACTTTCTAAGCACCCAGCTGTCTGGCGAGTTAATTCCCAGGGTGTGCTGCCATGATGCGACAGGAAAACGGAAAATTGTATACACACCTTTCCGTAATTTTCCTTTCCTGGCGCATCTTCTTGGCCGCACACAGACTCACACTCATTTGAGATAATAGATACGGAGAATGCTATGGTGGGTTCCTCTTTAGAACTTGTAGCTAACCAGTCCTGTCAGGTTGTGGGGGCGGAGTCACAACCCTAGTGTGTGCTGCCATGAAGATGCACCAGGAAAGGAAAATTATGGAAAGGTGCGTATACAATTTTCATTTTTTTTCCTAATAACTTGCAGCTGCAGCCCCAGAACATTTATTTATTAGAATGCCTATCATTGTTGTGAATGGGTGATGAATTCATTTAAAATGGATCAATGACCTAAACAGAATGCTAAGTGTTTTTGCTTAGTTATTGTATAGGATAGCGGGGAGGTTTCCTGGACAGCAGGTATATTTCCCCGCTGTTTGGGCTCTCTTTAAGAGGATGACTTGTATGCAGTTGGAGTACTCATGGGTTCTAACACATGCAGTGGGAGGGGTTCTGGGGTAGTCCCCCAGGAGAAGACTGATTTACAATGTTCTCAGGATTGGTAAGTTCTTCTTTGGGACCCAGAATTGGGAGGTTCGGAGAGACTTTTGGGTGGAAAAGAACCCCCAAACCCTGATTTATTGGAACTTTGCTCACCTGCAAGAGAGGCCTAAAGAAGAACATAAAGCTACAAGCCACTGTCTATGAAGTGCAGTGTGCAGCAGTACTCAGATTTGTGGACTGCTTGTGACTAAAACTCTGCATAATGGTTGCAGAAGAAAGCTCCTCTCTGGGAACCCCTGAGGCAGTAACCCTGTTAGGGGACAAGTTGGTAAATGGTGAACCAAGCATTTGATTTTTTTTTTTTTATACTAGGAGTATTGGCTGTTTGCTTTATTTTTGCTGATGGAGGCTGTTTTTGCTTGCCTGTTATGCAAGTTCAGTAAAGACTGTCACTTTTACAAGCTACTTCCTGGTGATCTCAAGTTTGCATATTACATTTCTAAAATGTCTTTTCTCCAGGATGGCATCCTAGAACAAAGAGGAGATTCTCATTGATTGGTGTTAAATAGGGATGAGCTTTATGTCCGAGTCAAACTCATGTTCGTCTCGAACATTGGCTATTCGCCAGTTCGCCGAACAGCGAACAATTTTGGGTCTTTGTGGCAAATTCGAAAGCCGCGGAACACCCTTTAAAAGTCTATGGAAGAAAACAAAAGTGCTAATTTTAAAGGCTTATATGCATGGTATTGTCATAAAAAGTGTTTGGGGACCTGGGTCCTGCCCCAGGGGACATATATCAATGCAACAAAAAGTTTTAAAAACTGCCCTTTTTTTCGGGAGCAGTGATTTTAATAATGCTTAAAGTGAAACAATAAAAGTGTAATATTCCTTTAAATTTCATACCTGGGGGGTGTCATAGTTATATAGTTAGCTAAGCTGTAAAAAGACACAAGTCCATCCAGTTCAACCATAAAAAAAAAAAAAAAAGAAATAATAAATAGAAAAAAAAATATATATTGTATAATCCAATAAACCCCATATTATACCCACAGTTGATCCAGAGGAAGGCAAAAAAAAAAACAAAAGAGCATGCTCCAATCTGCTACAGCAGGGGAAAATAAATCCCTTCCTGATCCCCCTAGAGGCAATCGGATTTTCCCTGGATCAACTTTACCTATAAATGTCAGTACCCAGTTATATTATGTACATTTAGGAAAGTATCCAGGCCTTTCTTAAAGCAATCTACTGAGTTAGCCAGAACCACCTCTGGAGGGAGTCTATTCCATATTTTCACAGCTCTTACTGTGAAGAAACCTTTCCGTATTTGGAGATGAAATCTCTTTTCCTCTAGACGTAAAGAGTGCCCCCTTGTCCTCTGTGTTGACCGTAAAGTGAATAACTCAACACCAAGTTCACTATATGGACCCCTTATATATTTGTACATGTTGATCATATCCCCCCTTATTCTCCTCTTCTCAAGGGTGAATAAATTCAGTTCCTCTAATCTTTCCTCATAGCTGAGCTCCTCCATGCCTCTTATCAGTTTGGTTGCCCTTCTCTGCACTTTCTCCAGTTCCCCGATATCCTTTTTGAGAACTGGTGCCCAAAACTGAACTGCATATTCCAGATGAGGTCTTACTAATGATTTGAACAGGGGCAAAATTATATCTCTCTCTCTGGAGTCCATACCTCTCTTAATACAAGAAAGGACTTTGCTTGCTTTGGAAACTGCAGCTTGACATTGCATGTTATTATTGAGCTTATGATCTACCAAAACCCCCAGATCCTTCTCCACTACGGATTCCCCCAGTTGTACTCCCCCTAGCATGTATGATGCATGCATATTCTTAGCCCCCAAGTGCATAACTTTACATTTATCAACATTAAACCTCATCTGCCACATAGTCGCCCAATTAGACAGAGCATTGATGTCGGCTTGTAAATTGGAGACCTCCTGTAAGGACGTTATTCCACTGCATAGCTTGGTGTCATCTGCAAAGACAGCAATGTTACTTTTGATCCCAGACCCAATATCATTTATAAAGATATTAAAAAGTAAGGGTCCCAGCACTGAACCTTGGGGTACACCACTGATAACCTTAGACCATTCAGAGTAAGAATCATTAACCACGACTCTCTGAATTCTGTCTTTTAGCCAGTTTTCTATCCATTTACAAACCTATATTTCCAAGCCTGTAGACCTTACCTTACACTTGAGCCGTGTGTGGGGAACTGTATCGAACGCTTTTGCAAAATCCAAGTATACCACGTCAACCGCTACGACTCTGTCCAAGTTTTTACTTACCTCTTCATAAAAAGAAATCAGGTTTGTCTGGCAACTTCTGTCTTTCATGAACCCATGCTGTCTTTTGCTTAAAAAATTTTTTTCCAGCAAGAACTCGTCTATGTGGTCTTTTATTAATCTCTCCAGTATCTTCCCAACTATAGAAGTTAAACTAATAGGTCTATAGTTACATGGCAAAGACTTTGTTCCCTTTTTAAATATAGGCACCACGTTCGCCCTGCGCCAATCCAGTGGTACTATTCCCGTCATTAATGAGTCCCTAAAAATTTAATACAATGGCTTTGAAATTGCAGAGCTCAATTCTTTTAAGATCCGTGGGTGGATGCCATCTGGTCCAGGTGCTTTATCCACCTTTATTCTGTCTAAATATTTCTGGACCATATCACTTTTGAGCCATTGTGGATCATTCGGGGCTGTGTAAATACCACCCCCATTATGGACATGAGCTCCCCCATGCTCCTTTGTATACACAGAGCTGAAGAAAGTATTTAATAAATTAGCCTTCTCTTTGTCCCCTGTCACCCACTCTAGATTCTTTTGTAAAGGGCCTACATGCTCAGACCTGACCTTTTTTGTCTATAGTATGCCTGTAAAGTGGCGCATGTTTCCCATGTTTAGAACAGTCTGACAGCAAAATTACATTTCTAAAGGAAAAAAAAATAATTTAAAACTACTCGCTGCTACAATGAATTGTCGAGTCTGACAATATCCATAACGGTTCATTGATAAAAACGGCATGGGGATTTCCCCACAGGAGAACCCCGAACCAAAATTAAAAAAAAAAAGCGTGGGGGTCCCCCTAAATTCCATACCAGGCCCTTCAGGTCTGGTATGGATATTAATGGGAACCCCGCGCCAAAAAAAAAAAAAAAAAAGGCGTGAGGGTCCCTTCAGGTCCGGTATGGATTTTTAGGGGAAGCCCGCATCAAATTCATATCATTTTTAAAAATAAAGGCGTGGGGTCCCCCCAAAAATCCATACCAGACCCTTATCCAAGCACGCAACCTGGCAGGCCACAGGAAAGGAGGGGGGATGAGAGAGCGCCTCCCCTCCTGAACCGTACCAGGCCATATGCCCTCAACATTGGGAGGGTGCTTTGAGGTAGCCCCTCAAAGCACCTTGTCCCCATGTTGATGGGGAGAAGGGCCTCATCCCCACAACCCTTGCCCTGTGGTTGTGGGGATCTGCGGGCGGGGGCTTATCGGAATATGGAAGCTCCCTTTAACAAGGGGACCCCCAGATGCCAGCTCCCCCCTGTGTGAAATGGTAATGGGGTACAAATGTACCCCTACCATTTCACACAAAAAGGTTAAAAAAACAGTCCTTTATTAATTTCTTCTTCTTTCTTCTGGTCATTCTTCGGTGTTTTACTTGTTCCTCCAACTTCTTCTCCATCTTCTTCTTCATCTTCTTCTTCCTCCGCTCTTCTCCGCTCTGCCTGCACGATCCGCCTCAGTGGGAGTCTTCAGCCGTGTGACGCTTTGAAACAAGGCATTCTGTGAAAAGACAAGGTGAGTGGAGGGTTGAATGAATGTCACGATTCCACCTAGTACATTCATAGTACAGCTTGTATTCTGTGAAAAGAATGCAAATATTTTTGTGAATAAATGAAGGGAGTGCAAGCAACCAACTATCACTGTACCAGAGCTGGATCTGTACATTTCAGTGCTGGTACTTATAGTAGTGCATGAGATGAATGAAACTTATGCAGCAGCATCCATGCATGGGATACCTATTATAAGAGGACCTTTTTTTAATCACAAATGTCAAAAAATTTGTTTCCCAGAGTTTAGCTTTAATTCTCCAGGTTTTGGGATCATTTTGGGGCTGCAAGCCATAGGTTGTTAACATAACCATCAGTTTAATTAGTAGCAGTTAGAGGATAACCTAACCATAGTTCCTATCCGCAATGTGATTCTTCCATGTTCAGGAGAGGGAAGTTGAACCTCCCCTAACCGCAGCAGCTCCTAAACGATCCTAAAAGCTTATGTGTACATGGAGTTAAGTTTAAAAAACTGCCAAAAGCACCTAAACTCAAGTTTAGAAGCTGAAGTGTACAAGGGGGACCCCCAGATGCCGGCTCCCCCCTGTGTGAAATGGTAATGGGGTACAAATGTACCCCTACCATTTCACACAAAAAAGTGACAAAAAGGTTAAAAAAAACAGTCCTTTATTAATTTTTTCTTCTTCCATCTTCTTTCTTCTGGTCTTCCTTCGGTGTTTTAGTTGTTCCTCCAACTTCTTCTCCATCTTCTTCTTCATCTTCTTCTTCCTCCGCTCTTCTCTGCTCGCATGATCCGCCTCAGTGGGAGTCTTCAGCCGTGTGACGCTTTGATTCTTCTGACAGGTGACACCTGTCAGAAGAAACAAGGCATTCTGTGAAAAGACAAGGTGAGTGGAGGGTTGAATGAATGTCACGATTCCACCTAGTACATTCATAGTACAGCTTGTATTCTGTGAAAAGAATGCAAATATTTTTGTGAATAAATGAAGGCGAGTGCAAGCAACCAACTATCACTGTACCAGAGCTGGATCTGTACATTTCAGTGCTGGTACTTATAGTAGTGCATGAGATGAATGAAACTTATGCAGCAGCATCCATGCATGGGATACCTATTATAAGAGGACCTTTTTTTTAATCACAAATGTCAAAAAATTTGTTTCCCAGAGTTTAGCTTTAATTCTCCAGGTTTTGGGATCATTTTGGGGCTGCAAGCCATAGGTTGTTAACCTAACCATCAGTTTAATTAGTAGCAGTTAGAGGATAACCTAACCATAGTTCCTATCCACAATGTGATTCTTCCATGTTCAGGAGAGGGAAGTTGAACCTCCCCTAACCGCAGCAGCTCCTAAACGATCCTAAAAGCTTATGTGTACATGGAGTTAAGTTTAAAAAAATGCCAAAAGCACCTAAACTCAAGTTTAGAAGCTGTAGTGTACATGAAGCCTTATTCAAGATGGCGGCACCAGCAACCGACAGCCCGTTGAAGAATCGGCTTGGTTGCAGACACCGCTGGATGCCTTGACAATTAAGTGCCCTAATATTAAATGTTAGCAGCTACAGTATTTGTAGCTACTGACTTTTAATTGTTTCTGAAGAAGTCTGAAGCTCCACCTTAATATATAATTATAATCAGGTAATAACTGTGTTGCTGCCGGATCTTATGTGTTCACATCTCATCATTCAAGCAATGTTAAAATATAGAGACCGTGCTACACCACATGTAAATAATAATCATAAAAACATATGCACTATACAATGGTTAAATAATCAACTGAATGTATATACCCTGGGACGAAACTCTGTATAGAGATAGCAATTAGAAATTAGAGCTAAAAAACTGTTTGTCAGAATGCTATCGGCAAGTCTTTTATAGTAATACTTCCATCAGGTGGAAAATCCCCATACCCAATACTCAGAGGGGGAAAAGACAGGACAACATACAAAGATGATTATATCACCACTAGTGACAACCAGCCCCAATAGCCTCTCACTTTAGGGTACTGATTTTCTCAAGATTTCTGTCAAACTGCGCTTTTTCCCATACAAGGGAGTGTTGATTTCATTCTGGTGGACTTGTAGTTATTAGTATATCACTTAAAAAGTGCACTAAAGGGTTCAGGTGTGGACAGATATGTACAACTTCTAATAAAAGGGATGATGGAATCCGCAGCTGACAATTGGCAATTAGCAGCTTTACTTGTCATAACACCCACTGGGCTCTCCTACAGTCAATCCAGTGGTCTCCTAATGTTGAAAAGAAATGTCACTGGCTTGCAACCCTTACACGTTACTCCACTGGAGTGGCTCTGTCAGAGAGATTGGAGCATGGTGACGTGTGCCCATTTATAATAATACACATGGTTTACTAGTAACCATAGAAACCCTCCTTCCGAGGAGATGTGATTGCCAAATGTATGGGGTATATCTTTAAAACAAACCACTATTTTCTACAGTATAAAAGAGGTGAAAGTTTTAAAAGCAAACTAAAAATGGTTTCTATTATTGTAAAGTGTGATGCACTCATGGGTGTCATTTTCCCCATATACACATTAATTTATACTTTCAGAGATACAAAATCAGTAGTTTCTAATTAACTTTTATAAAACAATTGACATCAAAGTCTACATTCAACCTGTTTCGTACTAAAGTTTTAAGTTCATATATCCATTTAGATTCTGCCTTGCGTAACAATTTAATTTTATCATTGCCTCTCCAATCCTCTTTATATTTTTCTATGGCCCAGAAGGACCTATTGGAGGGGTCCTTTATATGATATTTCTGAATATGTAAGGATAAGGCTGGGTTCACACCTATGCGAATTGGATGCAAATTGAATTTCTTTTTATCCTTCCTATATATTGATATCCGCAGGGACAGGATATGGCATACACCACACATTCAGTGTTGCATGAAATGCAATCTTTGATGTAGTATCCTTTGCCCCTGATATATTATGTAAATACTTTTCTTATTTTATTACTATGTTTAACTTGATTGCAAGCATATCATTTACCACAGGCAAAAATACCTTTCATATCAAAAAAATTCTTTTTTTATTGGGTTGGGGGTCAACAACATTTTTAACTAGTTGTGTATGTAATGTGGGGGCCCGAAGATAAATACATTTAGACTGTTCAGGTAAAATCATTTTTCGATGCTTATCACTTAATTATGTTTTCTACACTCTTGTACTGTTTATTATAATCGCTAATCGCTAGGTCAAACCCATCATTATTGTATTTCTCTTTATTCCGTATTAACGCCTTCCTATCTTCCATGGCCACCTTTTTGATCTTATCTTGGATACATGTTTTCTCATATCCTTTGTCTGTGAGCCTAACAATTGTACAGTTATTTCCCCAATCAGCCCATCCCCTACAGTTATTACATGTTTTATCTCTTGACCCGCCCTCTTAGATTGTAAGCTCTAACGAGCAGGGCCCTCTGATTCCTACTGTAATAAACTGTAATGTAATTGTCTGCCCTTATGTTGTAAAGTGCTGTGTATAAATCCTGTATAATAATAATAATGATCAGAAGAACAATGTATCACCATTTATTAGGGACAATGTATTTAAAGATGATGTGGAGCTGGTGATCGCTATGTCAGGCAAGTGCCTATCATAAACATATTTAATCAAATCAGTTTACATAGCTGTATATAATTTTACAAACAGGGGTGGACAAAATAACAAAAACAATGTGTGTGTTTGGAACAACTTCGGCCCTTTTTGGAATGCTTATAGCCTATGTGTGTAGCGGCCAGTGACTGTCGGGGGATCAGTGAAGATTGAGTACCTGTTAAGTACCTGTAGCGGATTATTACATCCTGTTTCTTGGAATGTTCTACAGTGTGTAGTGGGTCACTGAACAATTCCTCAAAAATAAAATCTCCCCTTTAAGGGCGGAAGGAGAAATATACTGTTACAGCCTGTTCTCAAAAATGTAATTTAATTTGTCTGGCAATGCATCTAGGGGCATCCTGGCATATGGTAATAAAACAACTATGTATTTTTTTGCCGCGTCCGGTCCCGTAAAAAGGCTTTATATTTCTTGCCAATTTTGCGACAATGCAGAGCAATTATCAGGCTCCTGCAAGTTGGCTGGTGGTATCATTATGGATCCCCAAACATACCTTGTTTGGTTAAAGGCATAATTAGTTTCCATCAATATATAATGCCATTCAAACTATTAAAATGTTTTCTATTACTCATGTGTCCAGGTTCTATACTTATTATAATCTTTGTGAGTTGACCTTGGTTACAAGCAGTTTTTGTTTGGTAACTCTGCCATGCATTCCATTTTTTTTTTTTGCGGGGCCCAAGACATCTTTTTTGGCAAGGCTTAGTCAAAGACACTCATTTTAATACTGATCACTTCTCTTCATTAAATTTAGAAACTGATCTGTTAAGAGTCACTTGATTTCTGTTCACCTTCCCATCACTGTTTCTCCTTTCTTGCAGTTTTAATCACTTTTGGCACATGATGTTTCTATCATTTGGGACTGTTGCTCATGAATTAAATAATTGTATAGTTTTTTGACTGTAGCATCTTTAGTTAGAGCACCTTATTTAGAATTCTGTTAGGTACGTTGTGTTGATTTGGAAAACTCATAACAGTGCCAATTGACATGTCTCTTATATAAACGACACATACTGTAATTGTCGGACAGCCTAAAATGACAAGACATGGTTGTACAACATAAAAATGTTGCTTATCCCAAAAGCGTGAAAGAGTAGTGGGATCATCAGAGACATCAAATAGTCATGAATAGATATAATAATTTTTTTGAACAGTGATTGCTCGAGATGGACGTGCTGACGTAGCGCAGCGTCAGCACGGAGGGAGGAGTTTGGGCCAGAGGGCCGAGGAGGACGGAGGCGCAGTATAGCCAGGGAGGACGCGGGACCGCTCCGGGGAAGAGACGATGTGGATGCCTGCTCGTCGTCTCGCTCCCCCGGGGAAAGCAACTCAGGACATGCGGGCTCCCCCGCATAAGGAAAAAAACGCTTAACCGGCGGCCCTAACAGCGGTAACCAGGACGTTCGGCCCCGGCTCTCCCCCCCCACCACCCCGCCTCAGCAAACGAAGCCTAAACAGACGCGGTCAGCGCCGCCGGGATGACCCCCCGACCGTGAGTATTCATCACACCCCCACGGGAACTTGGTCCACATGGAGGTAAGCGTAAAACTGCCTGTTGTTATGCCATGCTGAAGACATGTTCAGGACTCCATAAAGGTGCTAGGACGGTGTGCAGTTTCTTTCTTCTTTCCTCCCCCCTTGTGTCTCTCATATGAAGGATGGTTGGAGCTGGTCCTCGGTCCCTCTACCGTGTTTGAGGGCCCTCGTCTTCCCCTTCCCTCCCACCCTTGCTGGGGCATCACCTCTCCCCCCCCCTCCTGCAAGAGGGGACAGGCGGGTCATAGCTTAATTTGACCCCATATCAAGAGGGGAGCAGTAGCTGGTGTTTGGTGCGCCCCCCGGTCATTTAGGGTATATACGGCAGAGTGAAAACTTACAGGTGCATATATACAAACAGCACCAGGTAGACCTCGGTGCGCACTAGGCTCCAGAGTTGACATTCATTCCAATAAAGTGGCTTGGCTCCCTCCCTTTTAAATGCCGTTTGGATATGACCGGAGCCCCAAAATGATCTTCTAAAGTTTTATGGATTCACAAGGGGGTCTATAGGCTTCAAAAATTCACTACGGTAAAACCTTGGGCATCATAGCATCATAGTCCTTAATGGTGGAAAATTGTCTGAAATGAGAGCCTTTGAATCCGCCACATAGACATTACACACATTAAAAGCTGCAATATAGATTTTAAGTGTGATTCTGACCGGCGCCCAGGAAGTCTTATTACACCCACTCTACAAAGTT
Source organism: Lithobates sylvaticus (assembly GCA_028564925.1). Lineage (NCBI taxonomy): Eukaryota > Metazoa > Chordata > Amphibia > Anura > Ranidae > Lithobates > Lithobates sylvaticus. The sequence goes on from CM053033.1 coordinate 158,251,156, forward strand.
GCACAACGGAATGAAAGGGAGATTCTGATTGGTGTCTAGGAAGATCGATTACCACACACTTAAAGTTGCACTATGGAATGAAAGTGAGATGTGGATTGGTGTCTAGGAAGATCGATTATCTCACTCTAAAGGCTGCACCACGGAATGAAAGTGAGATTCTGATCGGTGGCTAGAAAGATATATCCCCATGTACCAAATGCTGCATTAAGGAAAGAAAGGGTGATTTCGTTAGGTACCTATGAAGACTTACTGGACACTGTGACTTAGTCTGACGACAGATGTCTGAATAAGATACCTCAGATTTCGTTTAAACCCCAGGGTTTTCTTTCTCCTTTTTCTTCTTTTTTAAACCATGGTCAAACTAGAAAACCGCATGTTTTTATGTTGCCTATGCCCTCAAGACCAGTGACCCCCTGTAATACATTTCAACTATCTACCGTTCCTACTATTAGAGCTACGGGATGGGACTTTGAAAGGGCGTAAATTGTTTATTGCTGAAGATAACGGGCAGGAAGGGCGAATAAATCTCCCCATTAATTATAACTGCTTCAGCCACTGCATACATGTGGTGTGCCCCACTCAAAGATCTTATAAGCGGAAAAGGTCCCCCCCAGATTATGGCAAATTTGACTGTATATTAGAGGGACACTAGAGGGACACCCAGAAGGAAGCCCCGGATCCTAAAGCTTTGGGGGACATAAGCAACGAATAAACCTCCAAGAAGCCCGGATAGGACTCTGAGAGACAGAAAAGGCCGCCCGACTAGAGATCATATAGAACTCAAAGGGGCAACTAACTGGGCGACGGGGTGGTACAGAGAGGGGCCTAGTTTGGGCACCTCAGACGACCCCGGCACAGACCGTGAACCCAAAAAAACCCTAAACTACCAAGGAGTAAAGAACAGCCTTAAAGCAAGGACCTCAGCAAGGGCAGGAGGTGGAAAAGGGCCCAGGAGGCCCAGGGATATAACAAGACTGGGGAAGAGAATCAGACCCACTAAAAAAGCCAATATGAGTAAAGACCCAGCCAAACAGCCTAAGAAAGCAACCTCCAAAGGCAGCAAAGGGGAGACAAGTACAATTAAACACTATCTAAGACAGGGCGCAAGCCCAAAAACATCGGGAAAAGTAACCCAGGCCGGAGTCTCCCCGGAGAGTAGGGGTGGGGCGGAAGGAGAAATCAACGACTCTAGAGCGGACCTCACAATGGAGACTGAGATTGAGCCTAGTAGGGGGGAGGATCAACAACCGGGAACCCACATCCCCAACAAACTTGAAATGGAGGCGATGTTATTACGCCTGGAAAACGTAATTAAACTCGAAATTAACTCGCTACGGGAGGACATGGGCCATATGTTGTCCAGAGTTGAAGCGGTGGAGGGGAGAGCGGACTCTATAGAATCGGAAATCGTGAAACTGAAAATGCAATTAAAAGGCGCCTATCTCACCCAGAGAGATACCCTCTACAAGATAGAGGACCAAGAAAACAGGGATAGGAGGCAAAACCTGAGGCTGCGCGCCGTCCCGGAACAAAAAGGGGAAAACCTAGAAAGAAAACTATGGGAAATCTTGGGCCCTATAAGCGGCAAGGACTCAGATCACTTTCCCCATATAGAAAGGATACATCGAGTAGGAAGGCTCGAAAGGGGGGGTATAGAGCGGACCCGGGACATAATTGTCAGATTCAGCTACTTTAAAGAAAAAGAGGACCTGTGGGCTAAAATAAAAAACAAGTCACCTATATTGCATAAAGATGCTGAAATTCAAGTATACGCAGATCTATCGGCCCGAACCCTCGAAAGACGGAGACATCAGAAACCCCTGCTGGAAATACTGAAAAGGGAAAACATAAGATATAACTGGGGCTTCCCCTCATGTTTAATAGGGTTAAAAGAGGGGTGTACGGCCAGATTGAGGTACCCGGAAGAAGTGCAGGGATTCTGTACAAAACTCGGGATCCCGGTCCCGGATCTGCAGGGTTGGATTGAAATGGAGGGCCGGGGGGACCTCGGGGGGGGGGGGGGGGGGGGGGAGGGGAGGGAAGAGGGGCGAATGTCCACTTGTAGCTGCAAAAGAATTCTGTTCAAATCGGCCCTGCCCCCGCCCCCTCTGCGCCCCGAGTCGGGATCGCGGAGGGGGAGGGGAGGGCTAAACAAACTCCACCTCACCAGGAATCCGGAGTCTAAGGGAAGCCACAAAGGATGGCCCCCAACGACCCGGGGACCCTAGTTGGGGTAAGAGAAAGGGGGGGGGGGGGGGGGGGGGGAGGGAGAGAAGGGGGGGGGGAAAGGGGGGGGGAGAGGGAGGGGGGGAAGGGAGGGGAGGGGACGGGAGAAAGGGGGAGGGCAACCCCGCCCGCTGCCGGGCCGTTATCACCATCAATGCTCCAGAGGGAAAGAAAAGGGGAAAAAAAAAGAAGAAAAGGGAAGGAAAAAAGATAAAGAAAAAGAAAAAAAAAGAGAAAACCCCAAAAAATAAATGAAGGACATCGAAATTAAATTTTTATCGTATAATGTGAAAGGCTTAAACTCACCTGGCAAACGTGCAAAAATTCTGGAGGAAGTAGAGAGATATGGCGCGGGCATAGTGTTCCTGCAGGAGACCCACTTGGTACATACCTCAAATATTAGACTATTTTCCCCGGCTCTCCCAAATTGGTTCTATGGAGATACTATCTCAAGCAGGGCAAGAGGAGTGGCTATTGGGATTGCGAGGGATATCGACTTCACGGTGGAGGAGAGAATGACGGACCCCGAAGGAAGGTACCTGTTTCTTAGGGGCACCCTCCTAGGGGTAGAATTTACACTGGCCAATGTGTACGCTCCCAACGTTAAACCTATTTCATTCCTCGAAGCAATCCTGTGTAAGTTGAGGGCCTTCAGGAAGGGATATCTGATCCTGATGGGGGATCTCAATTTCGGAATGGACCCCGCGAGGGATAGTACGTCTGGTGGAACGGGGAGGGACAACGCACAATTGAAACGGAGGATCAACTGATGGACGTATGGAGGATCCAGCACCCGCAGTTGAGAGACTATTCGTTCTTCTCCCCTGTCCACCAGACGTATTCCCGCCTGGACTATATCTTAATAGACCATGGTATACTGGAAAGGGCCAAAGAATCAGATATTGGAATAGCTTCCCTATCGGACCATGCGCCGGTATCCATGAGGCTAAGGTTCCCCGAATATAAACAACCCTCTAGCGGATGGAAACTTAACCCAGAATTGTTACAGGACAAAGAAATTAGGGACTATATTAAAAAGGAGCTAGAATGGTTCTTTCAAATTAATGACAACGGGGAGGTTTCAGAGGCCCAATTGTGGGACGCCCATAAAGCATTCATTAGGGGGCTCCTGATAGCAAAAGCCTCATGGAAAAAAAAGGAGAAGGTGAGAAAAACGCAGGTCCTGACGGCCGAGATTAAAACCCTGGAGCAAAAGCATAAATCGGGGGGGGCACTTGGCCAGAGCATATACATAGAGCTTATGGATAAGAGAGAGGAATTAAAAGATCTAGCTGAACAGGAAGTCAGACAGAAGTTCAACAAATTGGCCAGGGAACAATATAAATGGGGCAACAAGCCAGGGAAATATCTAGCAAGGAAACTACAAAAAAAGAAAACCAGAAACTTTATTGAAAAAATCCAAACAAGAAATGGGGAGATGAAGTTTACCCCTAGTGAAATTGCCTCTACATTTAGAGAATACTATAAAGAACTCTATGAGGTGAAAACCAAGGGAAACAACGACAGCATGGGAAATAGCCAGAAAACCTCTGAGTTCCTAGGGAGGGTAGGGCTAACGGTTCTGGGTGAGGAGGAGAGAGATGAGCTGGAGAGGCCAATAACCGAGGAGGAGATTTTAGCAGCCATCAATAATTCACCTACAGGAAAGAGCCCGGGCCCGGATGGCTTCACGGCCTCATATTACAAAACATACAAAGAGATTCTTATACCGAGATTACTGCGATATATGAACGGATTAGGGATAGACTATGATATGAGTGAAGAGGTCCTAAAAGCGACGATCACCCTCTTGAGGAAGGATGGGAAGGATGGATCAGTGTGCTCGAATTATAGACCCATCTCCTTACTAAATTTCGACACAAAACTATACGCCAAGATATTGGCGGATCGAATAAAGGGGCATTTGGGCACACTGATCCATCCGGACCAGGCTGGGTTTGTCCCGGGTAGAGAGGGGAGGGACAATGGGATTCGGACACTGCTGGCCATTCAGAGGATGGGAGATTCGAGAACCCCCAGTCTACTTCTCTCAATAGACGCTGAAAAAGCGTTTGACAGGGTAGACTGGGGGTTCATGTTCAATACTCTACAGAAGATGGGTTTTGGACCCAGAATTATCCAAAAAATCAAAACTTTATACAATCACCCGAAAACAAACATTAAGGTCAATGCAACGACCTCCGCCGAGTTTGAATTGTTTAATGGTACTAGGCAGGGCTGTCCGCTCTCCCCTCTCCTCTTTATCCTATCTCTGGAACCGTTGCTAGCCGCAATTCGCGGAAACCCAGAGGTGGAAGGCTGCAAAGTCGGTAGCGAAGAGCACAAACTTGCGGCCTTCGCGGACGACGTCCTCTTTTACGTAAGTTCACCCCAGAAGTCAGTCCCTACATTGCTCAAAATCCTAAAGGAATATGGTGAACTAACAAACTTTAGAATCAATGCCTCAAAAACATTCATTCTCAATATCAACCTCAACAAAATAGAGAAACAGAACTTACAGAAAATAGTGAGTTTCACTTGGAAAAAAAGGATAAAATACTTAGGAATAGAATTAGCTAACAACCCTAGGAAATTATACAAAATAAACTATATCCCGCTCCTAGAAGACATAAAAAAAAAATGCCAAGAGCTGAGAGGAAAAATCTTATCCTGGACAGGCAGGATCAATTCGGTAAAAATTATGATCTTACCAGTCATCACATACAAATTTCAGATGCTCCCCCTCCCTCTCCCAAAACAGTATCTCGGTAAATTAAGAGCTATTATAATGAATTTTATATGGAACTATAAAAATCATAGAATCTCCCTCCAAGTTTTAAAACAAGATAAAAGTCAGGGGGGCCTTGCGGTCCCAGATATAGAAAGCTACTACCATGCTATAGCACTAATGAGAATCGCAGAATGGGGTAAAATGGGGAACACTAAAAGATGGGTAGGTTTGGAAGAAGCACTGAGTGGAGTTAGGCTGGGGAGGATTGTGTGGAATCCTCCGAAAAGCCGGACACTGGGAGAAAAAACACACATAATCACTATCACGACTTTAAAAATTTGGGACAAAATTTATAAAATTTTTAACAAAAAATATAACTCGCCACTTATAGCACTTAAAGAAAATCCCATTTTCCCGCCAGGGTTAAAGGAAATAGGAGGTGATTGGATTAGAAAGGACTGCACGAGATTAGGGGAAGTCATTAGCAAGGGGAAGGTCATGACACTGCACGAGTTACAGAACAATGAGGCTTTTTCCATAGATGGATGGCGGCATCGCCAGCTATCTCACTTTGTGGGCTCCCTCCCTAGTCCATTAAGGGAGGCTAAGGACCTAACAAAATTAGAGAAAATCTTTACAGCAGAATGCTCCAAAAAAAGAATATCTAGAATCTATAAATTGTTATTAGAAAGAGATAGACCAGAGATGCCGCCATACCTCATCAGATGGGAAAGCGAATTAGGAACACAATTAGAAATAGGCACAAGTAAGAAAATTTTAAAATTAGCACACGGGTCTGCTGTAGATGCGATAACTGCGGAAACAAATTATAAGTGCATGGCCAGGTGGTATAGAACCCCGGACAGGATCAGTAGCTTCCAGGCGGATACACCTGCAAACTGCTGGAGGGGCTGTGACCAAAGGGGTACAATGGGTCACATATGGTGGGAGTGTGCTAAAATTAAAAAATTTTGGGAGACCATCCTAAAATTCATAAAAGAAATAACAACGATCGAGGTAAAAAATGACCCTTGGGTGGTACTGATGCATGCTACATCGAAGGAAATCAGGCAATATAAAGGTTCATTGATCCCCCATTTTCTCAATGCGGCCAAAAAGGTAATCCCAAGAAGGTGGAAGGACAAGGAAAGCCCACCCTTATGGGAATGGGTTGACGCGGTGGAATCTACGTACATGATGGAGTGTGTGTTGTACATCGGGGAGGAGGACAGAGAGGCCACAAGGGCCAGATGGGAGAGCTGGAGAAAATTCAAGAGGTCTTGGAGCTATAGGGAGGCTCTGCGAGTGCAGCCGTGATAACTGATGACCCCTAGGGGGGGAAGTCGGAAGGAGATCTAGCCGCGGAAGGACAGATGTTAAGGGCAGGAGACGACACTGGTGGTGGCACAGCAGCGGAGGGGGTTGGGGAGGGTGGGGGGTACGGGGGGACGGGAGGAAGGGGGGGGGGGAGGACGGGGGGGAAAAAAAAAAAAAAAATAATAATAAAAAAAAAAAAAAATAATAATAATGAAACAATCCACTAATGATGCTAAGACAAATAGAGGGATGGAGATGCGGGCATAGCTGACACTCACCCACGAATATGTTTTCTGAAGTGGAATAAAAAAAAAAAAAAAAAAAAAAGATATAATAATTTTGACATCTTTCTTGCCAGAATGTAGAATATGCATAAAGAAATAGATTGCTGGGTCCTGAGGTGGCAATCTAAAGCACCTAAAGTATATCTGAGTGCCACATCCTACATATTGTCAAAAAATTACTTTTTCCCAATAGGAAAAAAGAAAGAAGAATGGACTTTATAGGCACTTGTTTGGAGAATTTTTTGTACAAAATTTATTGAAAATATATAAGTGACAAGAATGCTAAATACATAATGAACAATCACGCCAATATTGACATAAACAATACTTGGAGCTATATAAAAAGGTGAAAGATCCGAGAGACTCCCCCTATGGTTGTTGCAGTACCACACAATGATTCGCTGGGCGTGGGATTGGTGTATGTAGAGTTAGCACCATGCAGTTTTCCCACTGGAATGTGGACTGGCCCGAAGAGGGTTGGTCGTCGGTCCCACCAATTAAAAGAAGAAACTTGTGCTCGACATGTTTCGCGACTACTAGGTCGCTTCCTCAGGAGCTTTCGTTCTGGTTAGAAAAGACATTATGTTACTTAATGCCACATTTGTACATATGTAACACGTAAATACAACAGTTTGCATAGTCGTTTTTGTAAATGAAATAAGCCACACTTACTGATACAGTGCCCAACAGAGAATCCCTCCACTCTCTCACGCTGACGGACCCCAGGTAGCTCCACGTGTACCCTCCAGATGGAAAAGGGAGGGAGGGGGGGGGGGGGAAATACGGACACCGCTGGGCCACCAACAAGTAGCGTCACAGCCTCCAAAGGGTGTGCTCACCAAAGTGAGACCCTAGAGGCCGGGCACTGCTGTGCAGGGAGGGGTTATGGGGACATAACCGGTAACTGATGGTAAGAAAAAAATAAATAAATAATATGTATATATATATATATACTGGTTATTACATAATGAATACTGTTTAGCTAGAGGCTGGTATCATCGCTACATATACACCAATGTACATTGGTGTATATGTAGCGATGATACCAGCCTCTAGCTAAACAGTATTCATTATGTGGAGGGATTCTCTGTTGGGCACTGTATCAGTAAGTGTGGCTTATTTCATTTACAAAAACGACTATGCAAACTGTTGTATTTACGTGTTACATATGTACAAATGTGGCATTAAGTAACATAATGTCTTTTCTAACCAGAACGAAAGCTCCTGAGGAAGCGACCTAGTAGTCGCGAAACATGTCGAGCACAAGTTTCTTCTTTTAATTGGTGGGACCGACGACCAACCCTCTTCGGGCCAGTCCACATTCCAGTGGGAAAACTGCAAGGTGCAAACTCTACATACACCAATCCCACGCCCAGCGAATCATTGTGTGGTACTGCAACACCCATAGGGGGAGTCTCTCGGATCTTTCACCTTTTTATATAGCTCCAAGTATTGTTTATGTCAATATTGGCGTGATTGTTCATTATGTATTTAGCATTCTTGTCACTTATATATTTTCAATAAATTTTGTACAAAAAATTCTCCAAACAAGTGCCTGTAAAGTCCATTCTTCTTTCTTTTTTCCTATTGGGAAAAAGTAATTTTTTGACAGAATGTAGAATATGACACATTTAATTAAGCCATGGGCATTAACTTCACTTGCTTTATTCTGTGGCCAGGCAATAGACTCACCAAATCACACCTGTCACAAGTTGGGACGATATTAATGTGTAACAATTTGTTCTCACTACTATGATCACTTTTTCTTAATGTGTTATTAAAGATATTTTAAAATTAAAAATAGGCAACACATCATACTTAACTGCTCGGTGTGATGGTTTTGCACAGAGCAGCCCTGATCCTCTTCTACTTGGGTCCCTCGCCGGTGCTCCTGCCCCCCCCCCTCCTTACAAGTTCCCCCATAGCAAACAACTTGCTTGCTCCCAAGCCATTGCTCTGTGTTTACATTCACACACAACTGGACACAACCACTTAGTGTATACAAGTTAATTATACATGTATATAGGTGAATATAGTTTTTTCAGGATAAACTGAGCCTTCATTTTGTGGTATATATTAATGGATATCTCCTGACAGTTTTCTTTTGATAATGAAAAAGTGCCCCAAAATAGTAAAAAGATGTATATTTTGTGCCCTTACCATGACCCAGCACCAAAAAAATAATAAAAAAACAAAGCTCAAAATAAATGCTCCTATTCCTGATGTTTGTGGCAACACCACCTATAGTGCACATTTTTTTTAATCCTACCTAAAACACACTGACCCTGACCTTTGACCCTGTCACTAACCCTAACGTTAACCTAGATCAAGCCCTTATCTGACTATTTTGTATTTATTTTTCTTTTACTGTATATACACTTGTTTGTTTACATTCTTCACTCTGACTAATGGCCCGTACACACGATCCAAAAATCGGACGATAGATCGTCCGTTTTTTTCTTTTTGCATGCTAGTCGCATATCAAAAATGGAGAGTTTACAAAAGTTAAGAAAATTCTCGTACGACAGGATAAAAAAAACAAAAGTGATGTCATGTGTTGTAGCGTATTTGTATTGTATTTTCGGATGACAACTGTACTGATTAAATGAAAATCGTACGATCTGGTATCATATGAGAACAATTTTCATGCTTGTCCCATAGGATAATATCAGATGAACTGTCATGATCGGCTCTCGAATGCTCTGTATTAACAATCAGATTATCGTACGATTGAGTCGAAAGCGGTATTGTTTGTCTGTTCTCTATGGGGAGATTGGATGAAAACAGGCAGCCTGTCCGTTTTCATCTGATCCACTGGACGGATGGCGAACGTATCAACATTTGTCTGTTTTGAGCGAATCTTGTTGGATCGAATGACAGGCGGGTGTCAGGGGACACATTTCTGCTGACATTCGCCTGTCTATAGAAGTCAATGTAGTTAGAAAGTAACAAGGGGAACTCTGGACAGCCGCACACCAGACGAAGATGAAAAATCAAATGGATTTATTTAAAAACAGGAATCACATCAAAGTCCAAAAACACAGCAAAACAGGGAAGGGGGGGCACACAGCTGACGCGTTTCACGCTAAATACAGCGCTTACTCATAGCTTTAGAAGTCAATGGGTGTCCCTCTCAGATCCATCTGAAAAACGGACAGGCGGATCCAAGCAGGCCAATCGTGTGAAAGGGGCCTAAGAGAAAAAAAATACAATGCATCTTTTTCTCCATACAAAAGTATAAAGAGAATGCAGAAGTGGGATTTCTCTGTTATCAAGTGAAGCAGAATCTCTGACCTCTTCCAATCTAGGTGATAACGTGACCTAAAAAAAAGAAAAGGAAAAAAGACCCATTTTGCGGTACTTTTTAAAGCGATTTAAAGGCGCTTTGGGAGCGCTGCCTATTCATTTAAATGGACAGGCGGTAAGGTGCACCTTCACCTATAACCACTAGTCCTGATTTACCTTTATTATCTAATTATAATTACCTCATTGTAGGTCGATTCTGTAGCTCTCACCCAAAATCCTATGCATAGGGAACAGCATATATAAATAATTGACACAACACACATTGATTCACCATATATTGTTCTGCTTTATTCTGGCTCAGACAGGGTGTTAAATATGAATGAAAGATGGGCATTACTAACCATTTTCAGTAATGCGGCGTACACACGAGCAGACTTTCCCGCGGGATTGTCCGCCGGACTGTAGTCCGCCGGACAATCCGCCCGTGTGTGGGCGCCGGCGGACTTTTTCCCGCCAAAAGTCCAGTGGACTAAGTTTTAAGTTCAGACTTAAAATTGTCCGCTGGACTCGCAAGGGGGGAGTCGGGATTTTTTTGGTTAAGTTCTATTGGCAGATAGCATGTCTATTTTTTTTTTTTAATGCACAATAGAAAAATTGTGTAGAAAAATACTTGGCTATGTGTTATACTTCAAATGACAGTTTGGGAGTAAGCAGGTACATTTTTAAAAAATACAATGTAAAATTAACAAGGGACACCAACATAGTTGTATCCTTGGTCTTAAAAACTGTGGGATAATGGTGTTGTGGTAACTTGCACAAATTAAAAAAAAAACAAAAAAAAACATAATAATATTATTCTTGATATCACTAGAAAAAACAAGCCTTTGAAATTTCGTTTGCAATAACTCCATCAGTATCACCAGCAAAGCAGCTTCATTATTATCCCATTAAAGAAGAAGAGAATTGTGCGCTGCATTTGGAGATTTCATAATTTGCCACGTCACGAATGTTAATTCTCCATTACAAACGGTAGTTTACAAGACCTACTGCTTCTGCTTCCGAGCATGCGTGTTTGTACTTTGGACTTTTGTCCGACGGACACATGACCGGAAAATCCGACAACACACATTTGTTGGCGGAAAATTTGAAGACATGCTAGCCAACATTTGTTGGTGGAAAGTCTGACAAAAAATGTCTGATGGAGCTTACACACAGTCGGACTTACCGCCAGCAAGCTCACATCCAACATTTCCCGTCAGAAAATATGATCGTGTGTACACGGCATAAGACTTAATCTGGTTCTGTTTACACTTCAGAAACGTTTATTTTTGTGTAGGGACAAAGTGGTGTTGAGGCCTAGGTCCTCCTTGTTACCTAAAGAGGTGCACAGTTTACATTGCTTTCCCTGTCTATTTTCGCTTGACCAATGCAGGGATGGCCCTAGAGGCATGGTTCATAATCTATTTTTGAGTCATGGACCCCTTATGAAAGTGATGGACCCCCACACCCCCATCTGAAATATTCACATAAACACACAACTCGCAACAATGCAATTCATTTTTGTACTTTACTTTATTGAAATTCTGTTGCCTCATATATACAGTATATGAAATATACAAAGTTTGAATAAAGTAAGCAATCTTAAAAAAACAACTCACTCCTTTTCATGCAAAAAGTAATGGCCACTCATTACAAAGATGAAATACCATCACCTTGTGCAAATTAAACAAACCAGTTTTAGTTCTACTTAATTCTGCTACTACTACTTGTAACTACAATATGTCTACTACTGCTACCCTATCTCTCTCTATCTCCATGTTTTTATCAGACCTCATGGACCCCCCAAATCGATCCATGCACCCCAGGTTAAGAACTCTTGCCTTAGAGGGAAAAAGTAAACGTGTAAATATTATTTAAAATAAACTACTGCCTCTGTATTCAGGATCTTTGTCTCTCACTTTAGGCCCTGTCTGACTTATTTTTTTAATAAGCGGATTGCCTAAAGTTATTGCCAATTATGGCCAAAGAGGGGTTAAATATGTGTAGCCCTACCCCGGTAGGAGCTGCTGGTGAATATGGGTATCTCCCACTCTGCACGGCCAGGCACACAGATTTTTCACACACGCTGGAGTCTGAGATCAGTCCTTGCAGCTTTGTTTTTGTATTTTTATTAGGGGAAATTAACTTGGATAGGGAATATGGTTCTTTTGGGATGCCCACTTGATCAACACAGAATCCTTTAGGGACTATAAACACACAGTATATATACACTTCTCCTCTTCTACCTCCAGCACAATCTTGCTTGTACACTACATCTACCAGCTAGCACTGAATGGTTGATCGAACACAGACTCAGAATAAGTGCCCTTTACAGGCATGGACCCTTTGGTAGTGTAGCAGAAAAGAGGTCTTAGTGCTTAGCTGTCCTATTCCTGTGGCTACTGATCCCAGTACCACCTTTTCAGGCACTGCCAGCCGCTGCCCCTTTCACTAGCCCTCCTGTCTACTTCTCCACAGTCCTCCCAGGCTGACCGTTCATCCATCCGAGACTGCTTGCGCCCAGTTCATTCAGGCATGCCTCTCAGTCCCCTGACTGCAACACTCACCAGCCCTCTTGGCTGTCTTCCTCTCTGGATATTTGCCCAGCAGTGTCCTCCTGCTGTCCTCTCCTTGCTCCCGTGTGTCCTGCTCAGGATCCCCCTGTCATGAAGAGGGGTCTCTTCCGCACACAAGCCTAGGCTTGAGTTCACCCCCCCCAGACTAGGGGGTTACTCTCAAAAGCCTCCAACAGCCAAACACTCCATCTTCCACCCAAACTCCACTGCCCCAGCTGGGCTGACCCTTATGCCCCATACACACGGTCGGACATTCCGACCACAAAATCCGTTGAATATTTTCCAACGGATTTTGTCCGAAACTGGTGTTGCCCACACACGGTCGGACAAAGTTGACGGAAAATCCGATCATTCCGAACGAGGTAACATACAACTCGTACGATGGGACTATGTAGAGGCCAGTAGCCAATAGCTTTTGTCTCCAAATTTCTTCTGAGCATGCGTGGTGGAATTGACGCGATCGGACCATGTTGTCGGAAAATATGAGCTCCAGCTCTCAAACTTTGTGCGTCGGAAATTCCGACGGAAAAAGTCCGATGGAGCCCACACACAGTCGGATTTTCCAACAACATGATCCGATCGAACATTTTCCGTTGGAAAATCCGACCGTGTGTACTGGGCATTAGTATTTGAGGGGGCCTTCCCCCTGCAACCCATATGTTTGGGGGTTGGTCAGGGCCCTCAGAATACTCCAGGCCACATTCCTCCCCTCCATTTCCATCTTTCTAGAACCTTCTGCATGTTTCTAGAAGTAGGGGGAGGTCCCAGAGATGCTGCCTGTGAGACATACCAGCCTCCCTGAGTCACTTAACCAAAACTAACTCTAGCAACGCTAGGGGGGTGCTACATATGTAGTTTGTGTTAATGCACACTACTTTTCCCCAGTATGAGGTTACAAGCTGCTGTGGCCTTAAAATTAAAAAAGACGCTACCAAAATAAAATGCATACCTCTCCTAAAAAAATTTAAATAAATCATAAACCCTGATTTGACAAAGGTGGGGCAGCCTATGACTGTAGGGTTCTGGAATAATTTTTGCTGCTTCCTGCCCTTCCCTCTGACCGTTGGATTTTCCCCCTTCCGTTTGCTTGTGCCTGCCCTTTCCCCTGGCTGGGTGGGTGTAGAAAAATTCTGCAGAGGTACTCGTCTTAACTTGAGCCTCCTTAGCATGTCCACATTATGAGCTTTATAACATATCTTCGTTGACCTCTGTATGTGCAGGAACTCCAAAGCAATTCATCCTCAAACTTCACAACACAAGGAGTGAAAATGTTCTCTTCATCTCAATATACAGGGCCCTAAATGCTGATACCACTCGGAATAACATTTAGCCATATACAGCCACTGTTTGTCATAGAGCTGGACGCTGCACCTGTCTCTGTTGGGGTGCTACTTACTGCTGAAAGAGGGGTAACAATTTAAACTGAGCTCATAATAAAATGTGACCCCACAGCAACTACAGAGATCAGTAAAGTCTTAGTTTATTTGCTACTTGTTAAAAAACACAAATATTTATGTTCATAACCTTGACGAAAGTCCATCCAGTTTAACCAACATAGAAAAAAAAAAAAAAAACACACACACACTCACAAGTAGAACACATTAATATATACAATCCTATACCCTGAGTTGATCCAGAGGAAGGCAAACAAAAAAACAATAAAGCATGATCCAAATTGCTGCAGCTAGGGAAATAATACCTTGCTGATCCCCCAACAGGCAACTGGATCTTCCCTGGATCAACTATAACTATAAATGTTAGTACCCAGTTATATTCTGTGCATTTAGGAAAAAATCCAGACCCTTTTTAAAACAATCTACTGACAGCCCAGAACCAGCTCTTGAGGGAGTCTATTCCACATTTTCACAGCTCCTACTGTGAAGAAACCTTTCCATATTTGGAGATTAAATCTCTTTTCCTCCAGACGTAAAGAGTGCCCCCTTGTCCTCTGTGATGACTTTTAACTCAACACCAAGTTCACTATATGGACCACTTATTTATACTTGTTGATCATATCCCCCTTTAATCATCTCTTCTCAAAAGAGAATACATTTAGTTCAGCTAATCTTTTGCTTCTTATCAGTTTTATTGCTCGTCTCTGCACTTTTTCCAGTTCCCCAATATTCTTTTTGTTAACTGGTGCCCAACACTTCTGCATATTCCAGATGAGGTCTTACTAATGATTTGTACAGGGGTAACATGATGATGTCTCTCTCTCTCTGCAGTTCATACCTCTATTAATACAAGAGAAGATTTTGCTCTCTTTGGAAACTGCTGCTTGACATTGCATGCTATTAAACTTATGATCTACCAGAACACCCAGATTCTGCTCCACCATCAATCCCCCTAGTATGTATGATGAATGCATATGTTTAGCCTCAAGGTGCATATTTTTCAACATTAACCACTTTCAGACCGAACCATTTTGCTGGCTTAAAGTGGAAGTAAACCCCCCTATCGTTTTCAGCCAAGGAAGCTGCCATCTTTGCCTCTGTTTATTCTTCAAGTGCCATGGTGCTGCACATGTGATCCGTTATGACACCAGCCATTGGATGGTTTGACTGTTTGGTTGAGAGCACAGCCAATGTGCAGTTAGCATTCCAGGCATGTTTTTTTTTAATGAAACTGTTAAACCGATGGGTTTACTTCCGCTTTAAGACCAGACCACTTTTTGCGATTCGGCACTGCGTCACTTTAACTGCGAAGTGGGTCCCAAACAAAATTGATGTCCTTTTTTCCCACAAATAGAGCTTTCTTTTGGTGGTATTTGGTCACCCCTGCGTTTTTTATTTTTTGCGCTATAAACAAAAAAAAAAGCGTCAATTTTGAAAAAAAACACATTATTTTTTACTTTTTGCTATAATAAATATCCCCCAAAAATATATAAATTTTTTTTCCTCAGTTTAGGCCGATACGTATTCTTCTACATATTTTTGGTAAAAAAATTGCAATAAGCGATTATTGGTTTGCGCAAAAGTTATAGCGTTTACAAAATAGGGGATAGTTTTATAGCATTTTTATTAATAACTTTTTTTTTTTTACTAGTAATGGCGGCGATTAGCGATTTTTATTGTGACTGCGACATTAT
Organism: Lithobates sylvaticus; assembly: GCA_028564925.1. Classification (NCBI taxonomy): domain Eukaryota; kingdom Metazoa; phylum Chordata; class Amphibia; order Anura; family Ranidae; genus Lithobates; species Lithobates sylvaticus. Next base: position 158,266,663 of record CM053033.1, read on the forward strand.
GGCGGACACATCAGACATTTTTGCCCCTTTTTACGGACCATTGTCATTTATACAGCAATCAGTGCTATTTGAATGCACTGATTCCTGTGTAAATGACACTGGCAGTGAAGGGGTTAACCAGGGGGTGGCAGTGTAGGGGTTAAGTGTTCCTAGGGGCGTGTTACTAACTGTGGGGGGCGTGGCTGTGTTTTAGTGAACACTGATCTCTGCTCCAATCACAGGGAGCAGAGATCAGTGTCACTTGTTGCTAGGCAGAATGGGGAGATGCTGTTTACCTCTGCATCTCCCCGTTCAGCCTTCCATTGAGACGATCGTGGGTATCGCTGTGGCGATCGAGTCCGCGGGACCCGCGACCAGACTCATGGGGGTCCCGACTGGCACGCGCGCACGCGATGGCACAGCGGCAATCTTAAAGGGACGTACCTGTATGCCCTTTTGCCTGTCCGTGCCATTTTGCTGACGTACATCGTCGTGCGCCGGTCGAGAAGTGGTTAAACTCCAGTTGCCAAATTAAACAGTGCATTGAGGCTGGCAACAAAATTAATCTTCTAAAGACTGACCATGACTACCATAAATACCTTGGGGTGCCAGCTTTCCAAAATGTGGTGATCTTTGTGTTTCTATTGTCCTGCAACTTTAGGGCCTCTAATAATGTGAGAGGTAGTTAGAAAAAGAGATGCATAATTTATGCCCCTTGAATGTCTGAATGTTGGAATCTTGGATTATGGGCCCCTCTATGCGGCTAAGCATTGAAAAAGTTTCACACATGTATTATCCCCATACTTGAGAGGAGTAACAGAATGGGTTTGGAGTGTAATTCTAGTTATAGCAATGCTGTGTGTGAAATATCTTATTAAAATTATAATTTTGTGAAAAAATCTAACTTAATTTACTTCTTTTAACCTCCCTGGCGGTATGATTCTGTCCGGAATTTAGTGCTGAAAGCGGTACAATTATTTTGCACGGAAATTTGGCGTTTTTATATTGTAGGCATGCAATTATTATGAATAACTCACTTAAATCTGTCCGAACCAGAGTCTAGTAGACATCCCGGGTATGATAAAGTTTGAAACACAAAATCATAAATTATAATATAATAAAAAATATATATAAAAATGATTCAATAATGTAATCAAATCAAAAACACTGAAATTTGCTCAGTTGCAGAATAGTCGCTGTCATTAAATTTATTGTTTGATGATAAATTGTGATTCAAATTTTTTATCGGTGTTTTCTAGCTGGTCTAAAACCACTTTTGACATAAAGGGACACTTTTTGGTTGCTATGGACAATCTCCAGTTTCCAGGCAGAAAAAAAATCTTTTTATTATATAAAATGACATGCAGGGCACTGGGCAGACCACTAGGGACAAAGGGGATGTGTATTTTTTGTATACAGTACTGTAATCTGTAAGATTACAGTAATGTATGTGTGTTGTGTTTTTAAACTTTTTTGAATTTGTCGCCGATCTCCACTCCCGTGCGTCGGAACGTCGCAGGGAACGGAGATCAGCGGCACTCGGGCACTGTGTGAATCGAACGAGCGGACGGCTCGCTCACACAGCGTGTAGACATCGCAGGATCCAGGGGAAAAGGTAAGTAACTTCCCCCTGTATCCTGCAACGCAAGCCCGAGTCTGGCTCGGGGTTACCGCTCCTGGTAGAAAAAACTCAACCCGAGCCAGACTCGGGATTACCGCCAAGGAGGTTAAGAAACAAAAGTGGCAAAAAATTTGATCTTGAGATCTTCACCATACCGTACCACTTAATAAATATGGTACCTTGGGCATCTATTTTGCAAAAAAAAAATTAGGGGTGTTTTTCATTTCCTGGCAGTTTAGAGCCTCAAGAAATCAGTCCGAACATCTGGGTACATAAATTTAAATATTTATACCATAGCTTGTAGCCTCTAACTTTCACACAGACCAAAGTATATACACTTGTTTGGGGTTTTCGTTACCAATTAGTGTAGCAAAATACATTTTGGACCAAATTCATGAAGAAATATTATTTCTTTATATGTTTTTTAACAGTAAAACATGAATTTATTACAAACATATGAACTAAGCGAAACATGAAGATTTTTGTACTTTATTCCCCCTGGTCTGGAAGTTAGTAGAAACTTCCAGAGCTGGAGGGTGGGAGTACAGAGGAGCTGCCATGCATATTTCTGAGCCCTCAGCCCATCCACAGCTTTGGGCTGGCAGGGGGCCAAGGTTACCTCATAAATAGACATGAGTCATGCCAGCAGGGGCAGTCAGGTGGAAGATGGAGATGGAGTGCTGAGGTCGGTCAGTGGCCCTAGATGGGGGGTGAATTAGGGCCTGGGTGCTGGAATATTTCCGCTAAAGCACACGGAGAAAGCCCTTCCTTGAGGCACGGGAGCAAGAAGAGAGGACAGCAGGAGCAGGTCAGCACGTCTGGTAGATCTCCTGAGAGTCAGTCAGGTGGGCTGGTGAGTGTCAGTCTGGAGGACTATGGGGAGAAGTTAGCCTGGAGAGCCAGTGAAATGGGCGGTTCCAGCCAGCCGGGTTGGCAGTGCCGGAAGAGGTGGTGCTGGGATCAGTAGCCACAGAAGAAATTGTAAGCTGGACACTGAAATTCTTCTTCACAACTAAGGGGCCTCAGGTTGCCTGTTATGGGCTAATACCTCAACTGACTAAGTCACCGTTGGATAATTCACAGTGTTGTAGTTGGGCTCTGTAAGTGAGTGCTGTAGGAAGAAGAGGAGCGTATATTGAGACTTTTTTTATAGGAAGAGTTGTCCCTGAAGTTTGTTCTAAAGTCAAGTGGACATCCCATAAACTCCCATCCCTATCCAAGTTCTTCTCCCTCGATAAAAAAACAAAAAAAAAACAAAGTCACGGACTGTTCTCTGACTCTGGAGAGTCTATGGAAATTGGGTGTGGGGCCAATGTGTAGGGTGGGGGATACCTAGGGGTTGCACTATGCACGTATTCTCAAGCAAGCATAGGCTCCCAATACTCTCAGAAACCAGGGAGGAGGAGCAGCGGTGCTCAAGCGAGGGTGGTGCTGGATCGTTGGAGGAGTCAGGTAAGTGTTTGGGGGGGAGGGGGGCATTGAACAACAAATAGTGGGACATTTTAATGCAGGAAATGTATTATTGTAAAAAAACATAATGACTTTTAGAAACCCTTTAGGTTTGAAATGGGTCACTGGGGGTACTTGTTCACTTTGACTTTTCTCTGGCATATTTTTATCTCCTCCTCTCCAGACTGTTTTCTAAGTTTAGGTTTTCTTCCTTCATAAATTTTTGATTATTGCCTTAAACTATGAGTAATGCTTTTGTTAAAAATAAATATTCTTATAATTGCTATATTCACTTCCATGTGCTGTTTATAACAGTGTTAAAAATTTCGATAAAAGGGAGCTATGGTCTTGCGTTTGTGCATGTGCATTGCTTTAAAATTGATGGTTATCTTTCTCTCACTATTATTACTTTCCATTTCAGGAATCTTTTATTCTGCTTTTTTTTACCAATCCTGTTCCTTGTGAGAATATAGACTTTTCTGAAACTGTTGTTCTCCCTACTAAACAAAAGCACAACATTAGGGATTTGAAATTGAGATTTTTGGTTAAATGCATTAGTAAATGGGGAGGGCATTATTAAAGATGAGTTCTGAACTCTGAAAGCTGTGCCCCAAAATAAAGGCAGGCGGAGGGTCAATGACTAGTCATCAGTATTGCCTATGGCCTCCCTTCAGCTTATCTTTTTCCCCCTAAATTACTTACCATGTCCTTTTCTGCATGGTGTGTGAAAGCAGCCATCTTTGTAGAGATAGGGTTCTGCTTCCTCATGCCAAAGCCTCCAGCAAATCTCACTATAACTGAGTGAAATGAATGAGATTAGCAGTACCTTAGATCTCATACTGCAGATAAGATAGCTATGGTGATGAAGTCATATGAGTGCATAGGCACACTCACATACCAGGAACTGCACTGCTATTTTTACAGAGTAATTCTAGAAAAGCGTTGATTTTTCAGGTAATTACTTAGGCATAATTAATGTTTCTAAATGTTACGTATATCAAAACATCACTTTTTAAAGTTCAGATAAGTACTTTTTAGTGTATTTTTTTTTTTTTTAAGGTGCTGTAGGTTTTAAATGATTCATGAAAGTTACAAAAGCTATTTTTTTTTAAAAAACTTTTATCAGTTTTCTTTTTTTAAGTGCACACATACAGAATCAAATGTTGGTGACATGGCTTTTTTGAAAAATTTAGAATTTTTTGGCAAATGTATTAATAATCGAGAAAAGAATGCTGGTAAACATGCCACAATTTTTTTTAAAAGAATAAAACATATGGCGAGTGTGGCAATAATAAGGTCTAAAAAACAAAATACTGAATGGGGAGAACAGGGAAGTCATACTGAACATACTGCCACCCTAATTTCTCCAAAATGTACATCTTAATGACAAAACAGTCAGATTTAAATGATTTAAATCTAATGTCTGTGATGGTGAAGGAACAGTAACAAGTTTAAAAAGCCAGGCTGGAACACACTTGAAAAATAAAACAACCCAGCCAGCTTAAAACAAAAAGTAGAGGGATCAAATATTATATTCCATTAAAACAGCTCAATCTAGAGCAACGGGGGATATTGTAAAGGCTCTTAATGTGCTAAATGCTGGTCAAAAATATTCTGGCAGAGCAGTTTAAATAAATACTCATTGTAAGTCTGTTTTTTCCTACCAGATGTTGAATTGCCAAGTGCCACTCTTCACACAAAATCCATAATTCAAGCTATGATAAAACTAAATTTTAACAAGTTGCTATGCATATGTACAGTATAAAAAAAATGATCAGGTAGAAACCAAACATGCCTATTCATATTGAGGGGCACAAAGCTGATGGGATACATTACTTCTTCTGAGACAGACAGACATAGGATTCATAGCATATTTGGTTGGTGGACTGTAAAAGTGAGCATCAAAACAAAACTTTAACCTTCATTGCCCTTCAGACCCTTTGATTGGTTGTTAATTCTGTAAATGCCCTTTTCAGGGACCAAAAAAATGGTCTAGGAGGAGGGATATATGGGTCCCCAAACAGCAATTCATCAGGGGAGTTGTAACAATAGAAAAGGGTAACTGTAAGCGCAAAGATAGTGTAACGGTGAACATATAGGTGGCCGATAGGGATGGGCCCGGTGCTCGATGCGAACCCATGTTCGCATCGAGCACCGGGTGTTCGCTCGCTCGGCGAGCCCAGAACTATTTTGGCCGCTCGCATCACGTTCGTGTGATGCGAGCGGCCCCGCAATGCATTGCGGCCGGCGCGGCCGGCGCAGTGCATTGCTGGCTGATGATTGGCCAAGCATGCACTGTGACCCCGCATGCTTGGCCAATCACAGCGCCGGAAACTCGAAGAGCCATAATTGGCTACAGGCAGGATGCCTGTAGCCAATTACAGCTCAGGGGCTTTAGTACACGCCCCCTCTTATAAAAGGCCGCCACGCCGTCTGCGCCGGTCACATGCTGTTCTGGCGTAGATAGAGCAGGATCGTTCTGTGTCACTCTGCTGGATTTAGTTAGAGAGATTTACTTAGAGAGATTGAGTTAGATAGATTCATTTAGAAAGATTGATTTAGAAAGAGGGGCTTGTAGTGTGTTCGTGGCAGGCAGGCACTGGCAGCAAACAGAGCTCCTGTATTTTGTTCCCAGAAGCACCTATAGGACTTGTAGTGTGTTCGTGGCAGGCAGGCAGAGCTCCTATATTTTGTTCCCAGAAGCACCTATAGGACTTGTAGTGTGTTCGTGGCAGGCAGGCAGAGCTCCTATATTTTGTTCCCAGAAGCACCTATAGGACTTGTAGTGTGTTCGTGGCAGGCAGGCAGAGCTCCTATATTTTGTTCCCAGAAGCACCTATAGGACTTGTAGTGTGTTCGTGGCAGGCAGGCAGAGCTCCTATATTTTGTTCCCAGAAGCACCTATAGGACTTGTAGTGTGTTCGTGGCAGGCAGGCAGAGCTCCTATATTTTGTTCCCAGAAGCACCTATAGGACTTGAAGTGTGTTAGTCCCATCACACAGAGCTATATTTTCTTCCCAGAAGCACCTATAGGACTTAAAGTGTGTTAGTCCCATCACACAGAGATCATATATTTTGTTCCCAGAGGCACCTATAGGACTTGAAGTGTGTTAGTCCCATCACACAGACCTACATTTTCTTCCCAGAAGCACCTAGAGGACTTGAAGTGTGTTAGTCCCATCACACAGAGATCATATATTTTGTTCCAGAGGCACCTATAGGACTTGAAGTGTGTTAGTCCCATCACACAGACCTACATTTTCTTCCCAGAAGCACCTATAGGACTTGAAGTGTGTTAGTCCCATCACACAGACCTACATTTTCTTCCCAGAAGCACCTATAGGACTTGAAGTGTGTTAGTCCCATCACACAGACCTATATTTTGTTCCCAGAAGCACCTATAGGACTTGAAGTGTGTTAGTCCCATCACACAGAGATCATATATTTTGTTCCCAGAAGCACCTATAGGACTTGAAGTGTGTTAGTCCCATCACACAGACCTACATTTTCTTCCCAGAAGCACCCATAGGACTTGAAGTGTGTTAGTCCCATCACACAGAGATCATATATTTTGTTCCCAGAAGCACCTATAGGACTTGAAGTGTGTTAGTCCCATCACACAGACCTATATTTTCTTCCCAGAAGCACCTGTAGGACTTGAAGTGTGTTAGTCCCATCACACAGAGATCATATATTTTCTTCCCAGAGGCACCTATAGGACTTGAAGTGTGTTAGTCCCATCACACAGACCTATATTTTGTTCCCAGAAGCACCTATAGGACTTGAAGTGTGTTAGTCCCATCACACAGAGATCCTATATTTTGTTCCCAGAAGCACCTATAGGACTTGAAGTGTGTTAGTCCCATCACACAGACCTATATTTTGTTCCCAGAAGCACCTATAGGACTTGAAGTGTGTTAGTCCCATCATACAGAGATCCTATATTTTGTTCCCAGAAGCACCTATAGGACTTGAAGTGTGTTAGTCCCATCACACAGACCTACATTTTCTTCCCAGAAGCACCCATAGGACTTGAAGTGTGTTAGTCCCATCACACAGAGATCATATATTTTGTTCCCAGAAGCACCTATAGGACTTGAAGTGTGTTAGTCCCATCACACAGACCTATATTTTCTTCCCAGAAGCACCTATAGGACTTGAAGTGTGTTAGTCCCATCACACAGAGATCCTATATTTTGTTCCCAGAAGCACCTATAGGACTTGAAGTGTGTTAGTCCCATCACACAGACCTATATTTTCTTCCCAGAAGCACCCATAGGACTTTAAGTGTGTTAGTCCCATCACACAGAGATCCTATATTTTGTTCCCAGAAGCACCTATAGGACTTGAAGTGTGTTAGTCCCATCACACAGACCTATATTTTGTTCCCAGAAGCACCCATAGGACTTGAAGTGTGTTAGTCCCATCACACAGAGATCATATATTTTGTTCCCAGAAGCACCTATAGGACTTGAAGTGTGTTAGTCCCATCACACAGACCTATATTTTCTTCCCAGAAGCACCCATAGGACTTGAAGTGTGTTAGTCCCATCACACAGAGATCCTATATTTTGTTCCCAGAAGCACCTATAGGACTTGAAGTGTGTTAGTCCCATCACACAGACCTATATTTTGTTCCCAGAAGCACCTATAGGACTTGAAGTGTGTTAGTCCCATCACACAGAGCTCCTCTATTTTCTTTGCAGAAGCACCCATAGGACTTCTAGTGTGTTAGTGGCATCACACAGAGCTCCTATATTGTCTTCTCAGCAGCACCCACAGGACTTCTAGTGTGTTAGTGGCATCACACAGAGCTCCTCTATTTTCTTTGCAGAAGCACCCATAGGACTTCTAGTGTGTTAGTGGCATCACACAGAGCTCCTATATTTTCTTCTCAGCAGCACCCACAGGACTTCTAGTGTGTTAGTGGCATCACACAGAGCTCCTCTATTTTCTTTGCAGAAGCACCCATAGGACTTCTAGTGTGTTAGTGGCATCACACAGAGCTCCTATATTTTCTTCTCAGCAGCACCCACAGGACTTCTAGTGTGTTAGTGGCATCACACAGAGCTCCTCTATTTTCTTTGCAGAAGCACCCATAGGACTTCTAGTGTGTTAGTGGCATCACACAGAGCTCCTATATTTTCTTCTCAGCAGCACCCACAGGACTTCTAGTGTGTTAGTGGCATCACACAGAGCTCCTCTATTTTCTTTGCAGAAGCACCCATAGGACTTCTAGTGTGTTAGTGGCATCACACAGAGCTCCTATATTTTCTTCTCAGCAGCACCCACAGGACTTCTAGTGTGTTAGTGGCATCACACAGAGCTTCTCTATTTTCTTTGCAGAAGCACCCATAGGACTTCTAGTGTGTTAGTGGCATCACACAGAGCTCCTATATTTTCTTCTCAGCAGCACCCACAGGACTTCTAGTGTGTTAGTGGCATCACACAGAGCTCCTCTATTTTCTTTGCAGAAGCACCCATAGGACTTCTAGTGTGTTAGTGGCATCACACAGAGCTCCTATATTTTCTTCTCAGCAGCACCCACAGGACTTCTAGTGTGTTAGTGGCATCACACAGAGCTCCTCTATTTTCTTTGCAGAAGCACCCATAGGACTTCTAGTGTGTTAGTGGCATCACACAGAGCTCCTATATTTTCTTCTCAGCAGCACCCACAGGACTACTGACTACAATGGCTGGAAGACCGCCAAGGGGAGGCAGAGCGTGCAGAGCCAAGAACACAGGGCAGGCAGGCTCTGTTTCTAGTGGACGTGGCCGTGGACGTGGTCGTGCATCGTCATCAGCACGTGGCCATGGGACACGCGCGTCTTTGTTTTCGGCAGCTGGACATGTGGAGCCGCATCATGCTGAAGGCTTGGTAGAATGGATGACCAAGCCCTCCTCATCCTCCTCATCCTCTCTCACCCAGGCTCAGGGTACTGGCAGAGCAGCTGCCAACGCGTACTCAATGGCATCATCAGCCACCCCTTCCCTAGACCCACCATGTCCTCCTGAGGAGTCCCCCGAACTCTTTGAGCACAGTGTTGGGTACATGCTCCAGGAGGATGCCCAACGATTCGAAGGCTCGGATGATGATACCCAGCTTGAGGAATCTGGCAGTACTGTTCCACCAGCTGCAGCTTACTGCCAGGTTTGCTCTAGTGGTGAAGAGGGAGGGGATGATGAGGTCACTGACTTCACGTGGGTGCCTGAAGGGAGAGAGGATGAGGAGGAGGACGAGGAGGAGGAGGATGCGGCGTCACATGTCTAACGAGGCAGGATGCCCCCTGGAGGCCAGCTAGAGGCCAGCACAGCAACTGTACAACACCGCAGAGCTCCGCCTGTGCAGGGCGCTGCCTCTGCACGTTATCAGAAAAGTTCTTTGGTGTGGGCCTTTTTTGAGACGAGTGCATCAGATCGCACCACTGCTATTTGCAATATTTGTCTCAAGCGAATCTCGCGTGGCCAAAACATCAGCCGCTTGGGCACCACAAGCATGACCAGACATATGTCGACCTGCCATGCAGCTCGTTGGCAGGCACACATAAAAGACCCACACCAAAGAACTAAGCGGACCTCTCCTTGCTCCTCATCAGCTGGGATCTCCATCCCCACTACACCTTCAGTCCTCTCTGAAAGCTGCTCTGAGAGGACTGAAGGTGTAGAATTAGGTGTGTCACAACCAAGTACTTGCAGTACACCGACGTCCGATTGCAGCAGGCAAATTTCCCTGCCCCAGCTGCTGGACCGTAGAAATAAGTACACTCCCAGCCATCCACATGCCCAGCGGTTGAATGCTAGCTTGGCTAAATTGCTAGCACTTCAACTGCTGCCTTTTCAGTTGGTAGACTCGGCCCCCTTCCGTGAGTTTGTTCAATGTGCGGTTCCTCAGTGGCAGGTTCCCAAACGCCACTTTTTCTCACGGAAGGCGATTCCGTCTCTCTACCGGCATGTGGAAGGCAATGTCCATGCCTCGCTGGACAGGGCGGTCAGCGGTAAGGTGCATATTACCGCTGACTCATGGTCCAGCAGGCATGGACAGGGACGGTACCTTTCTTTCACGGCCCATTGGGTCACTCTATTGGCAGCTGGGAGGGATGCAGGACTAGGTGCAGTAGTGTTGGAGGTTGTTCCGCCACCACCCCTCCAAAACGCTACTACTGCTACTGGTTGTGACACACCTCTCTCCTCCACTCCCCCTCCTCCTTCTTCTTCCTCCAGTGCTCTGTCCTTGGAACCAGCGGTGCTCCGTAGGCGTACAAGGGGCTACGCAAGTACGCAGGCAAAAAGATGCCATGCCGTGCTTGCGCTGGTGTGTTTGGGGGACAGGAGCCACACTGGGCCAGAGGTTCTGGCAGCTCTGCAGGGGCAGGCCGAGAGGTGGTTGACGCCACGTCAGCTTAAGCCAGGAATGGTCGTTTCTGACAATGGCACCAACCTCCTCTCCGCCCTGCGACAGGGGCAGCTCACCCATGTGCCCTGCATGGCTCACGTCCTCAACCTGGTGGTGCAGCGGTTCTTGGGCAGGTTCCCAGGCTTACAGGATGTCCTGAGGCAGGCCAGGAAAGTCTGTGTGCATTTCCGCCGATCTTATAATGCCAGTGCTCGGCTGACTGAGCTGCAAAAGGAGCTGAACCTGCCCAAGAACCGCCTAATATGTGACATGCCCACCAGGTGGAACTCAACGTTGGCCATGCTGCAGCGACTGCACACGCAGCAGAGGGCCATCAATGAGTACCTTTGCGACTACGGCACCAGGACAGGGTCAGGGGAGCTTGGTTTTTTTTCCCCACGTCAGTGGAGCATGATCAGGGATGCATGCACTGTCCTCTCACCATTTGAGGAGGCCACGAGGATGGTGAGCAGTGACAGTGCATGCATCAGTGACACTGTCCCTCTTGTCCACCTGTTGGAGCATACGCTGCGTGGGATAATGGACAGGGCACTTGAGGCAGAACAGAGGCAGGAAGAGGAGGACTTCCTTGCCTCTCAAGGCCCCCTTTATCCGGACAGTGTTCCTTCTGTCCCACCCATCACACAGGAAGAGGATGAGGAGGAGGAGGAGGAGGAGGAGGAGGAGGATTGTGTGAGCATGGAGGTGGAGCCTGGCACTCAGCATCAGCAGCAGCAGTCTTTTAGGGATGATGTACAGTCCCAACAAACCAGTGGACTTGTACGTGGCTGGGAGGAGGTGGCTGGCGATCATGTCATCCTCAGTGACCCAGAAGACTCCGGACCGAATGCCTCAGCTAACCTACGCTGCATGGCCTCCCTGATCCTGCAAAGCCTGCGGAAGGATCCTCGTGTTCTTCGGATCAAGGAGAGGGACCATTACTGGCTGGCCACTCTCCTTGATCCACGGTACAAGGGTAAGGTTGCGGACCTTATCTTGCCGTCGCAGAGGGAGCAGAGGATGAGACATCTCAGGGAGGCCTTGCAGAAAGGTCTGTGCAACGCGTTCCCAGAAACTGGGAGGTTACAAACTCCTGGTCCTGGGCGACGAGTTGCTGAGGCTTCGGTCAGTAGCAGAAGGAGCGGTGGGGAAGGTGGACGTCTGACCGATGCGTTCAGACAATTTTTTAGTCCGCAGCCCCAAGGTATGATCGGTTCCAGCAACCATCGCCAGCGTCTGATATACATGGTGCAGGAATACCTTGGGGCAAGGTCAGACTTGGACACCTTTCCCACCGAAAATCCTCTGGCTTACTGGGTCCTGAGGATGGATCACTGGCCAGAGCTTGCACAGTATGCAATTGAGCTACTGGCCTGTCCTGCCTCCAGCGTTCTTTCCGAACGCACATTCAGTGCTGCTGGAGGATTTGTCACCGATCATAGGGTGCGCCTGTCCACCGCCTCGGTTGATCGACTGACCTTCATCAAAATGAATCAGTCTTGGATCACCACCAGCTACCAGGCACCTGAGGCGGATATAACCGAATAATTTTTAATGTCACATCCCTTCAAGACTGCCTATGCTGATGCTGAGTGACTGTCCTCTTATGTTCACTGACTATCCTCTTCCTCCTCCTCAATGATCCATGCCACCACACCAGTGCCTAAGGCACAATTTTTCAGCCCCTGTTTAACAGGGGCGTGTACATACAATTTTTATAAAAAAATGCTTCGCAACACGTGTGACTGCTGTGCTCCAAGTACAGTATCTGTGAGGGGTTGCAGTGTTGTGGCACCAGCACCAGTGCCTAAGGCACAATTTTTCAGCCCCTGTTTAACAGGGGCGGGTAATTACAAATCTTGATCTAATAGTTCACAGCAGGGCCCATTCCTGCGCCCACCAAGAGTAACTATGAGGGCCTACAGTCTTGTGGCAACACCGTCCACCACCACCGCCAAAGGCCCAATTTTTCTGCCCTGTTCATCAGGTGCTTGCAATTACAAATCTTGATCTAATAACTCACAGCAGGGCCCATTCCTGCGCCCACCAAGAGTAACTGTGAGAGCTTACAGTCTTGTGGCAACACCGTCCACCACCACCGCCAAAGGCCCAATTTTTCTGCCCTGTTCATCAGGTGCTTGCAATTACAAATCTTGATCTAATAACTCACAGCAGGGCCCATTCCTGCGCCCACCAAGAGTAACTATGAGGGCCTACAGTCTTGTGGCAACACCGTCCACCACCACCGCCAAAGGCCCAATTTTTCTGCCCTGTTCATCAGGTGCTTGCAATTACAAATCTTGATCTAATAACTCACAGCAGGGCCCATTCCTGCGCCCACCAAGAGTAACTGTGAGAGCTTACAGTCTTGTGGCAACACCGTCCACCACCACCACCACCCCCAATTTTTCTGCCCTGTTCAACAGGTGCATGCAATTACAAATCTTGATCTATTAACTCACAGCAGGGCCCATTCCTGTGCCCACCAGTCTTGTGGCTACACCAACATCTAATAGGGCAAATTTCTGCAGAGTATATACGCCAGGCCCCTACTTTCAAACATCCAACTTACAAACGACTCCTACTTGCAAATGGAAAGAGAAAACAGGAAGTGAGAGGAAATCTACCCCTAGGAAGGGAAATTCTATCCTGTTAGATTTAATTTGGGAAAAAGGTATCTCCTCTCTACTGATACTTTATCACCAATCCTTGTTTCAATTAAAACCCCACTTTTTCCAAAAACATTTGTCATTGGGACGGAAAGTGAGGTGACATGTTCTGAACAGATGTGCAAAGACAGCAAATGTTACAGGGGTGATAACCCCTCCCTATGTTCTCCAAAAAGCTTAAAAATAGATTTTTTTGTGATGGAGCTACACTTCATAATGTACCTGTTCAGATTCTACTTAAGAACAAACCTAAAGCCGCAAGTGGTTTTAAATGGCTTCTTTTTTTCCTTTACAAATGTCATTTTGTGCAAGGACAGTTCTAAACACGGGAAACACATGCCACTTCACAGGCATACTTTAGACACCCCCCAGGTACCATATTTAAAGGAAAATTTCACTTTTTTTTTTTTCACTTTATGCATCATTAAAATGACTGCTCCCGAAAAAACGTTAGTTTTTAAAAGTTCTTTTTGCATTGATATATGTCCCCTGGGGCAGGACCCGGGTCCCCAAACCTGTTTTATGACATTAACATGCATATTGGCCGTTGTAATTAGCACTTTTGATTTCGAACGTTCGCGTCCATTATAACGTATAGGGTTCGAAAATTCGCGCAAACTTTCGGTCCGTTCGAAGGTTCTGGTGCGAACCGAACCCGGGGGTGTTCGGCTCATCCCTAGTGGCCGATAAACCAATAATCGTGTAAGTCCATAAAGGATCAATTCTTAAAATAGATGGCTGCAGCTATCTTCAGAGAAAGCTAGCTCTGTAAACAGGATAAAAAGAGGGGGAAACACAGGAAGCGCCACCTGAGTGTAGTATTAAAGTTTTAAACCCTTACATACCACTTTTACCTACAGGTTAGCCTAGATTAAGGCTTACCTGTAGGTAAAAGAAATATCTCCTAAACCTACACGGTTTAGGAGTTATTTGCAAAAGACAGGCATCGATGACTACGGCATCGCGCAGGTGCACTGAGCGTGCCGTTGCTAACGGGGAACATGCCGTTAATGGCGGCTACCATGCGCATGCCACGTCATCACGGCTCCGGCCAATCACAGCAAAGGAGCTGGGATGCCCAGAAGGAAGATGGGCGCTTCATGGAAGAGGGGACAGCAGTGACATTGCAGGCTCCTGTGTCAGGTAAGTGACACATAATGGGCTACTATGCAATGCATAGTAGCCCATTATGCTTTACTTTTGCAGGGAAACAAAGAGGAAGTAAAACCCATAAGGTTTTAATAGCAAGGTATGTAATACACTCAGGATAAAAGTTAAAATCAAGCTCATCTGTGTGCAATATGTATTATCTCTCCTAGCGAGACAGGCATCCATGCATTGATGAGATGGCAGCGGATCCGTTGTCAATCCTGTGGCCACCAGGAAGTTGGCCGTAACTAGTGTGAAACTCAGGTAAATTACGTCGTCGGAAGTAGAGGGACATCAGGGAGAGAGACTGTTCTGGATAGGCAGAATGGGCAGGCTACGTGCTCAGAGCATCAGCTTTGTCAATAACATTTTTATTGTAAAATCAAAAGTGTAGCATTTGTACAATCATAATAACATTTATACATATAGCTTGAACATAATAAATTCTAGTGTAATATGTTACACCGTTAGAGCTCTCTTTAATGGTACTCACTCAAACGTGGCTGCATAGGTTGACAACACTGCAGTGACTTCACTACAGGAGGATTAGAGTTGTCTGAAAAAGTAGCTCTCCCTGGCAGAATCACCAGATATGTAATCCATTGTTAAAGGACAACTGATTGTTTTAAAATATGAACTTTTTTTTACACTAAAGAGTATGCATAACATATTTTTATTTTATTTTTTCACATTTGCCTATAGTTCTTTGTCTGTGGCAGTCATTAACCATTTTTGTTAAAGTGCAAAGATTAATGCTGTCGCCCTATGCAATCATGATCATATATAACCTAGACAAGGCTTTGACTAAGGTCATTCTATCATTGCCATTAAGATCTCTTCATTAGCTTTGATACCCATAATTTTCCCATTGATAGGATTAATGCGTTATCACAGAATAGTCTGACGTGAGACATTTCCACTGCAAATTTCATTGTCTCCACTCAGGTTAATCAGATACACAATCCTCACTAAATCTTACCGAGGGTACGTCTGTGTTTATATAATTAGACAGGTGGAAATTCATCTTTGTCACAATTTAACAGGATGCTCTCATTGCAAGGATGAAAGTGATAACATTTTATTAATGATTACTGTTTTCATGATAAATATTTTCAAGTATTTCTCAACTTTTGTAAGATCACCGCAAAGGGAATTTCGGAAATGGTCAGTCAAGTTAACAAGCAATGTTTTCTGACAGCTGTGATGTAAGATATTTATCTAGTTCAAACCTTGGGCAGGAAGGGGCAAAACACGTTATATACTGTAGAATGTAATACAAAATAATAGATTTTAAATGCTGAATACAAAAATCACATTATTCTTATGCCGCGTACACACGATCGGAAATTCGGCCAGCAAAAGACAGGTGAGAGCTTTTGGTTGGAACATGCAACCGTGTGTATGCTCCATTGGACTTTTGCTGGCCGAATTCCAGCCAGCAAAAGATTGAGAGCATGTTCTCAATTTTTCTGTCGGAAAAAGTTATAATTAGACGCATGCTCGGAAGCATTGAACTTAATTTTCTCGGCTCGTCGTAGTGTTGTACGTCACCGCATTCTTGACAGTCAAAAGTTCCACAAACTTTTATGTGACCATGTGTATGCAAGCCAAGCTTGAGCGGAATTCCGTCGGAAAAACCATCCAAGATTTTTCTGACTGAAAATCCGCTCGTGTGTACGTGGCATTACATTATTTATTTACAGTACAAATTTGCGTTTAAAAAAAAAATCCCCTTGTTCCCTCAATACAGGTCACCCATCTGACAAAGATAGTGATTAGCTGTATCTTTAGCAATATCCCCCTCAGCTGTGTCCTTCTCTTTAGTAGTGGCAGAGAAGGAGTTTTTTTAAACAACTTCTCTACAATAATGCAGCATATGGGTACAACATGTTCCTGGACAACACTTTAGGCAGCACACCCTAACCAGTCTGCTACCTCTGTCAGAACTTGACTAGCAATCAGGCTTATCAACATCTCAAAACCAGCCTCTCCTGTTGATCACAAATAATCATCCATTATTCTCTCTGTCCAATGACTTTAGTGGTCATCAGACTGCATCTAGCAGCAGTAAAAAGTACTGTGCGGAATATAGATTGAAGCTGAATATTGCAGAAAATCTGGTTTTGTTATTTTATATTTTAATGGGCCATTAATTTTTATCTTATTTTTTGATTGGAGTTCTGTTTTAAGCGAGAATGTAGCACCTGTAAAGAATATTCCTTAGAGCAGTGATGGCGAACCTTGGCACTCCAGATGTTTTGGAACTACATTTCCCATGATGCTCAACTACACTGCAGAGTGCATGAACATCATGGGAAATGTAGTTAGTTCCAAAACATCTGGGGTGCCAAGGTTTGCCATCACTACCTTAGAGCAATAGTAAACTCTTTTGACATAGAGGGCCCCAGTGGCCTCACCAAAGGGCGGCATATAATATTTAGTGAATGTAATGCTACAGAAAGTTGCAGACATGTCACAGGAGATGGTCAGAGACAACATGCTATAGGAACTGTTTGAGACTAAGGTCATGCTTTGGCAGACATATAAGTTTTAATTTATTAAAGGCTAATACGCTGCTCATTTTGCAAGGGAAAATGCACTTTTGCATGAGAATTTTTTTCCCCCCAGAGCTTAGTGAATGAGATGAAGCTCTCATGACATCCATAATCCAATCATGAGTAAGCAAAAATGCTTTTTTTAAATTTTCCTTGCATATGATTGGGTCTTCTTTGCAAAGAAAGACACTTCACCATGTTCACCCAGCTGTGGGAAAAAAATTCCATGCAAAGTGCAACTTCCCTTGCAAAAGTTAACACCCTACTGGTAGATCAACCCCATAGACTGGAGGCACATTACATATAACTGCTAGCGATCTCTTCTATTACAGGGTAAATAGGGTAACACAGACTATAGTCTACATAGGTCTACAAAAAAAGGCCACGTGTGGTCCCTGGATTGCAGGTTGGGCATTTGGGCCGCTTCATTCTCACTTTGCAAAACTTAATTTTTATCACATAAGACTCATTCCACAAAAGAATTTTGTTTGCAATATTTTTCTTACATATTGTTTGCTTTTAACATCATCAACAAAGTATTTTCAGCTTCCTAAAGGCATTATGGAATAGATGATATAAATTTACTTCACAAATTATATATTTACTGCATGCACAGATAATAACATTAGATTTTGGCTATTAAATGGAAGTACTGTATGTATGTCCACTATCAGCTTATGGAATAGAGCTGCTTGAGGCTCAGGAAGCATCCTGACAATATTGTCAGGATCCACCTTGTTGCCTGATTGGCAACTGGCTCCATTTCTCAGTGCATGGCGCAGAGCTGGAGCCAGTCACCCCTGCCACTCTCCGGCCTGGCGTTCCAGTGAGGGCCTTTTCTCAGAGCAGACAAGAACTGAGAGATCAGTGGTCATGTGATCACCCAGTTCTCGGTCTGCAGATTTTTGTCTTCAGACTTACCAAAACCATATAATATGAGTTCAAACCTTAAGAGTTTCAATTTGTATGCAATCAGGCAGGCCCTTGCACTATATGGTTTTGGTAAATCTGAAGACAAAAATCTGCAGAAAATCTAATAGTGTGTATGGGGTCTTAGAGTTGAGGCGGGACAGCTGGAGCATCACATCGATGCTGCAGCATGGATGTAAGTATGTCGATTTTTTTAAACCCCATACCTCACCTTTAAAAATTCTACAATCATTGGCTGTGATTACCATGGAGAATGAAGAAGGAGCCATTTTAGGTGGACAATAGGGTGTGTAAGTCCAGTTAAAGTGATACTAAGCATACAATGTTTAAATTCCATCATCACTTCTATTTATGTATAAAGATCATGCCCCTGTATTTAATTTAGTTTACATAATCATCTGAGTACCTTATTTAATCATTGCTGTCTGACCAAACTGTTAGCTACTAGACTCATGTTGGTCCTGCAGCATGTTATTTCCCCCGACCAAACAGGTTTTATGCCCAAAAAGGCCACGGATATTAATTTCCGCAGGGTCTACACCCACACCCAGCTGGGCCCAGATATTTCTAGCGGTGGAATAATGTTTTTTCTAGATTTGGAAAAGGCCTTTGATTCCGTTGATTGGAATTACATGAAAGTGGTACTGGAGGTGTTGGGTTTCGGTCCTCGGTTCCGGAATTGAATCGACATTCTATACCATTGCCCCACAGCAGCCATAAAGTTAAATAATACACTATCCAACTTTTTTCCAATAAATAGGGGCACTCGCCAGGGATGCCCTTTATACCCAGGTCTTTTCTCTATCATGATCGAACTCTTGGCAGCGGCTTTGCGAGCCTCCGAGGAGGTACAAGGGATAACGGTGGGTAGCTTGACCGAAAAAATGGCACTGTACGTGGATGATATGGCTCTTTTTTTGCGAGACTCCAAGAATTCCCTGTCGGCAGCTTTAGACATCCTAAATTCCTTTTCACACTATTCGGGTCTGAGAGTCAACTGGGAAAAATCCCAGATTCTCTCACTCAAGACGCCATCCCCAGGATGTGAGATCCCCTTCGATTGCCCCTTGCAGAGGGTGGAGGTGATCAAATATCTGGGGCTACAGATCTCCTGACACTCATAGGTAGAGTGAACTTAGTGAAAATGAAGTTTTTACCTCTATTTTTATATATATTTCGGAATTCCCCTGTTTGGATACCGAGATATATATTCAAAAGAATAGATCAGCTCATAACTAATTTTCTGTGGCAGGGGGGACACCCCCGAATTAAACTCCGGGTGTTACAACTGCCGTGGAAACAAGGGGGATTGGCGGTCCAATACTTTCACAGATATTTCTTAGCGGGTCAGCTAGTATTCATACATATGTGGTTTACTATACCTGAGGATGACACTGCCAATACACTAGAGGCGGCTGTTGTTGGCTCGTATGAAGCACTGACACATCTCCCGTATCGTGGTGTCAGGGCTCCGTATAGACTCACGATATCCATGCGTGCAAACAGTAGGGCATGGGTAGCAGTGACCAAGATGGGTAGTATTTTGGAAGAAGGTCATAGAATGTATAGTGTGTATATATATATATATATATATATATATATATATATATATATATATATATATATATATATATATAGAAGTAACAGCTATTCCTATACAGCCTACAATAGAGGTGTGCCTTTTGGAAATGACAATCTAGCCCCAAAAAGACTAATTCGTACTTTGCTGACGATCCTAATCTATTATGCTAGAAAAATGATAGTGTTATCATGGAAAAAGCCTAATCCTCCAGCTGTATCAGCGTGGAAGGGTTTGGTTAATAGGGCTGCACCCTTATACAAGGCTACATACAGTAGCAGGGGCATACCACAAAAATTTGATAAGGTGCGGGGCAGTTGGATGAATAGTGAAACCACGGTGGTGGATTGAGGGATACATAATAGTATGCACTTGCGATGGGCTTTTTGACATGTATGTAATTATCTGACATAAGTAAATGTTCCATTGACTGTTATTGAGAAAAGGTGGCCTTATTATTATTATTTAGATTTTTTTTTCACTGAGCGGGGGTTTGGAAGGAGGAGGAAGAGTCAATTCTGAAGAGTTGTAAATAGTTTTTTTGTGTGGCCCCTTGGGTTTTGTATGTACCTGTTATGTTAAAAAAGCAATAAATAAAACTTCCAGTCCAAAGTCCATGGTGACCACTTAAGGGACTCCAAGGTGGTAATGGCCATTGCCATGGCCCTTTTCAAGTAGGGACTTATGTACAGAACAAGTCTCACATTCCCGGCAAACCTTTTGGACTCACTCCGCCAGTCACAGGCAGAAGAAGCAGCTTCTGACTGAAGACTCAGTTCTGCTGGCTCCAAAGTGTCTACTCACAGTATGTAGTACTTGGCAGACTTGGAGTATATGCAACTGGGGGACCACAATTTGTAGGATGTCCTGCTGCTCGGTAGGAATGCGTGCCTAGCAATACAGCACATTGTCCAATGTCTCGAGTCGATCTCATTGTCTCAAAATCGCTTGAGCTGTGTTAGACAGTCCCTGACACTTACGGGTAGAAGGCTTACGACATCAAGAAAGGAAGAGCTGCATCTGCATGAGGTCTGGATTCTTCTGTTGAACCAGCAGCCATTCCTCTCAGCTGTAAATTTCAGTGGATTCCAGCTTGGGAAGAGCTCCCTGTCATTTGAGCATGAGGTGGCCATCGTGGGCAGAACAGGAGCTACCTCTATGTCTTCTTGGCAAGAGTCCACATCCTCCCCGGGCGTTCCACTGAATAGTGGTACAGAGCATTGGCGTGCACGTTAAGTTTTCCAGGTCTGTAGTAGAACTTGTTCTTCAATCGGGCCAGGCGGGCAACCCATTTTTGCTCCAACATCCCTAGCTTGGCTTTGTCCAGGTAGGCGAGGTGTGTCCACCCAGTTGGGGTATTCTGAAAACTTTTTGGTGATGGAGCGGGGGGTGGTTGGTAGGCTGGAGCCTGCGGCTGGGCTAGGCTGTCAGACTTCCACATACCTGACTGACGAGCCCAATATAGCAGGGGTAGGTCTCCCTTACATGTCTGGTTTGCGGCCCCTGGTAGTATGAACAGGAGGCACGGGAGCACAGAGTGGTATGAGAGCCTGGCGGGTGACTGCGGAAGAACGCCCAGGATCCTGGTGCAGGTGGATTGGTGATCACTAGTCAGCTGGAAAACAGGCAGCAGATGCAGAGCAGGAGCAGAGCAGGCAGGTCCGGTCACAGGCAGAGTTGGCAGCAGGCTGGCAGCACAGTACAGAGGAGCAGGCAGGTTCAGAGTCCAGGTCACAGGCAGGGTTGGCAACAAGCGAGCAGCGTAGTACAGAGGGGCAGACAAGTTCAAGGTCAAAGACAGGCCGGGATCAGATGCAGGCAGTAGACAGAAATTAATCCAATGGGTAAGCCGGGTCGTCAGGAGATCAAACGTTCAGACAGGTTAACAGGTACACGGACACAGGGAGCTGCAGATTGGACAGCACCGAGCAAAGTGCACAGACAGCTTAAATAGGGCGATTGGCGCCAAGCGCGCTAACGCGCACAACAGTGCACACAGGCGCGCGCTGGCGCACCCTGGGGTGCCCGGCACTGAGTCCATTCCGAGAGCTTCTCTGACATAAGTGATCATTAATTGTGAGGAAGGGCTTGCCAGCAGACAAGATGGCTCCCTCAGGCAGTTTCCACATAGGATGGGTGCACAGGCAAGCACTAATGTGCATAACAAAACAGTGTTGCGCTTCCTAAATAACTACCAATAAATCCCTAAATAAGAATATGTGATTAATTTGCAAGATGCTGAGTGCACAATCAAATATTCATTTTCCCTGACTGGGAATAGTGAAAAATACACAATAATTAAATATATGTGTTACCTAAGTGGGAATAGTGAACAATAAACAATAAAGATAAAGTCCACACACTCAAAAAATGAATTGAATAAAAATAAGAGTCCGAATACACAAATGTAATCCTTAAGCCCCATACACACGGTCGGACAATCCGAGGACCAGGTCCGTCGGATCATGTCCGTCGTACTTTGTCCGATGTTGGTTTTGCGTACACACGGTCGGACAAAGTTGTCGAAAAATCCGATCATTCTGAACGTGGTGACGTTTGTTGCCTACGACGGGACTACGTAGAGGCTAGTAGCCAATAGCTTTGGTCTTGTAATGTGATCTGAGCATGCGTGGCACTTTGTCCGTCAGGAATTCGATACACACGATCGGACTTGGTGTGATCGGACCGTGTTGACGGCAAATCTTTCCAGCAGGAGATAAGACTTTGTCCGTCGGAAAAACCGACGAACACTGTCCGATGGTGCATACACACGGTCTGATTTTTCAACAACATTGTCCGATCGGACAGAATCCATGAAAAAGTCCGACCGTGTGTATGGGGCTTTAGAGTCTTCTGCACAAAAACGCACAACACACCACCAATGCATAAATGTTGAAAATGCAAGTGCTCTCCTCCACCTCAATATCCTAGCTGCTCACCTCACGTTCTGACCCCTGTTTCACCAGAAGGTCAGAAAAAGCAGGTTCCCTCTCTGCGATACAAACGGATCAGCTTGTCATGGAACTCCTATTCCTTCAGTGCTGCCTCCGGCTGATTAGATGGATACCAGCCAGTTCAAATTCCCTCAATGGGGTCCAGTGTACATGGGATTAGAAAAGGCCAAATCTATTGCTCTCTGTATAACAAAACAGTTTATTCCCTCATTAAAACATGAAAACGTTACTCCCAAATGGAGCACTTAAGCAGTGCGGGCTCAGGATGCATAGAAACGACAAGATACTCGCGGGATGACGCTGCCACAGTGACTCTGCAGCGTCATCCCGTGAGCATCTTGTCTTTTCTATGCATCCTGAGCCCGCACTGCTTAAGTGATGCGTTTGTGAGTAACGTTTTAATGTTTTAATGAGGATAACATTTGTGCATTCTCTTATTTTTATTCAATTTATTCTTTGAGTGTGTGGACTTTATCTTTATTGTTTATTATTCACTATTCCCACTTAGAGAACACTTATATTTCATTATTGTGTATTTTTCACTACTCCCAGTCAGGTAACATGAATATTTGATTGTGCACTCTATGCTATATTGCAAGTTAATCACATATTCTTATTTAAGGATTTATTGGTAGTTATTTAGGAAGCGCAACACTGTTTTGTTATGTATATTTTATACGTGTATATGTATTTATACACATTTTCTGTGTGTGTAGCAGCCAGTTGGAGGGGTATTTTTTTTTTTGGTGGGAGTTTTTGTTATATCACCTACTACACATATCACTATTTAGTAAGGTTATTATTATTATTTGCGCTGATAGAAATTTATTTTATAGTTTGAATCGATAATGTGCGCCAGAATGTAAATGAATGTGCGCACATTAGCATGTGCACACACGCATGCGCATCCCGTGACAGATGATGGTGCTAAATGGACTATTTAAACTGGGTCAGTACTCGGGATCAGTGCTGTCTTGTCTACAGCATTCCTGTGATTGTCTTGTTTCCTGTTACTCTGCATCTGTTTCCAGTTACTGACCCAACTTGTTCTGACTCAGCCTGCATCAACCCCAGGTTGTACTTTGACTCCACTCCAGTCTCTTCATCTGTAACTGATCTGCATGTGTATGACCCAGCTTGTCTGACCCTGTCTATGTTCCAGTCATTATGGAACTACCCAGCTGCAAGCATCTGTCCGTTGGTCACATCTGTATACACCCGAAAGTTCTTCAAATAGTCTGCATAGGCCAATAAAGGTGTAAAAGTCAGTTTTTGTTTCCCTGTTGTTGGGGATGATGCCATTGGGCTTGGATGGAGGGCGAAGAACTGCCTTTCTTCTGGGTGGTATGACTGCTTAGCAGCTGGGTAAGTGGGGCAGCTGTTTGGGCGAGCTTTGGTATAAACCTTCAGTAGTAGCCTGCCAGTCCCAGAAAGGAGCGTAGCTCAGAAATAGTCTTTGGGAGGTGCTATTTCTGTACTGCCTGTACCTTAGCTGGGTCTGGGGAAACTCCTCCCACTTCTAATATATGCCCCAAGTACTGGATCCGTTGTCTCATTAGGCAGCATTTACTGGCCTTAGGTTTTACCCCCTACTGTGCCAGTCGAGTGAACACCTTATCCAGGTGCTTGATGTGATCTTCAAAGAAAATGATGATATCATCCAAGTAGACTAGCGCAGTCTCAAAGTTGAAGTCCCCCAGATATCTCTCCATTAGGCACTGAGATGTGCTAGGGGCCTTGCTCAGTCCAAAGTGCATATCATGAAATTCAGGGGTGTGCCAAAAACAGTATTTTGATCTTGTTCCCTCACTGGAACTTGCCAGGAGCCACTTACCAAGTCAAGAGTGGAGAAGTACCTTGCTTGACCCAATGCCATAAGTGTCTCCTCTACTCAGGGTAAAGGGTAAGCATCCTGATGAGTGCAGGCATTTAATTTGCAGTAGTGTATGCAAAACCACAGACTTCCGTATTTCTTTTGCACCAGAACCACTGGAGCAGCCCACAGGTTATGACTCTCTCAAATCACCCCGCTCTGTAGCATGTGCGGAGCAAGTCTTTGACCCCCTGGCACAAGCTAGGGGAATATGACGGTATCTCTCCTGAATGGGTGGAGCAACCCCCATATGGATTGGGTGATCGATGACTTTGGTATAGCCGTAGTCCTCTGGGCTGGCGGCAAAAACCAGTAGATGCTTTTCAAGCAGTTGGTGGAGCAGTCCCTGTTGCGGTAGGGATTGTCCCAAAAGGGAATGTCCAGTTGTTCCAGCAGCAACTTATATTGTGGCTCGTACAAGGACATGGCTCCTTGTAGTGGAGCACAAATGGGCCTCTACTCCGTGTTAAGCCTTCGAGATGCAGTGACGAGCACTATGTAAAGGTGTCAGGAACGAGTTGGCTATAGCACAGCTGAAGTTCTGAGGCGTGCGCAGGTGCGGCCCTGCAAGTGCCCATTTTGCTGTGCACGGGTGCACAGGCTCATGCATATGTGCATGCGAACATGCATGCACATCCACCATTGATACTGGCACCAAGTGGCCTACCCGTGTTCCTGTATCTGATTCTGCCAACTTCTGTGATTGACCCAGCTTGCTCCTGCCCTCGCTTGAATGGTACCTGACCCGACTTGGCTTGTCTCTGGACTTTGCTCTGCCTTCTGCTCATCTGCCTGAACTTGTGTTGCCAATCTCTGCTTGTATACTGACGAGTCTATGCCTGCCATCCATGTCTGTACCTGACCATCTGTTGCTGACCTGTGACGCCATCGACTGGTGCATGCTGGGTTGGTAATGTCACGGAAAGGGGGGCAGGGTCACCCGGTGATGTCGCCAGGTGGCCCCGCCCCTTAGCTATTTAAAAACTGTCAGATGGCGAAGCAGGCAGGTGTCGGGAACCTTTTTTTTTGGGGTCAGCGGTGGCAGCAGGCGTCGTGATTGACTATGTATCTACACCAGGGGACATTTAAAAAAAAAATGTAATAAGGGACTTGTGTTGTGTCTTTACTCACTTTTTACACTTTTTGGTGAATGGGTAGGGGCACTATGTAACCTGTACACATTCACATAAGCCCCCTGCCCAAAGACCCCCACATCCACCAGCCAGGGTTGTTGTTAAGAGGCCCTTGTCCCCATCTATGTAGGGACAAGGTGCTTTGGGGTGGGGACAGAGGCCCCCTGCCCCAAAGCACCCCCATGTGGCATGTGGCCTGGTATGGTTTAGGAGGTGGGGAAGCTTGCTCGTCCCCCTCCCCCTTTCCTGGCAAGCATGCTCAAATAAGGGTCTGGTTTGTTTTTTTGGGCGGACTCCACACAATTTTTTTTCTGAATTTTTCATTACATTCAGCTGTCAGTGGTGAAACCCGCTGACAGCTGATGAGTCAACGGTGTTAAAGGACGCGGCGGCCAGCTTCCGAAAATTTGGAATAAATTTGAAAATTAATAAGCAAAACTAATTTAACCGCTTCAATACCCGGCCATAGTCATATGACGCCCACAAGGTGGATCTACCATCCTGGGTGGGCGTCATATGACGTCCTCGGATTCCCGGCCGCCTGGGGGGCGCGCGCGCGCCGCCGGCATCGCTCGGGACCCGGTGCGAGTGCCCGTTAAAACAACAGGACCGGGCGGGACCGTGGAGCTGTGTGTGTAAACACACAGCTCCACGTCCTGTCAGCGGGGAGGAGACCGATCATGTGATCCCAGTACGGAGGATCACATGATCGGTCTCCTCCCCTTAAGTCCCCTCCCCCTACAGTTAGAATCACTCCTATTAGGGACACACATTAACCCCTCCAGCGCCCTCTAGTGTTAACCCCTTCCCTGCCAGTCACATTTACACAGTAATCATTGCAATTTTATGAATGGTTCCAAAAATGTGTCAAAAGTGTCCGAAGTGTCCGCCGCAATGTCGCAGTCACGAAAAAAAAAATCGCAGATCCCCGCCATTACTAGTAAAAAAAAAAAATTCAATAAATCTATCCCCTATTTTGTAGATGCTATAACTTTTGCGCAAACCGATCAATATACGCTTATTGCGATTTTTTTTACCAAAAATATGTAGAAGAATACGTATCGGCCTAAACTGAGGAAAAAAATAGTTTTTTTTAAAAAAAATGGGATATTTATTATAGCAAAAAGTAAAAAATATTGTGTTTTTTTTTTCAAAATTGTCGCTCTTCTTTTGTTTATAGCGCAAAAAATAAAAACCGCAGGTGCGATCAAATACCACCAAAGGAAAGCTCTATTTGTGGGAAAAAAAGGACGTCAATTTTGTTTGGGTGTAACGTTGCACGACCGCGCAATTGTTAGTTAAAGCGACGCAGTGCCGAATCGCAAAAAGTGCTCTGGTAAGGAAGGGTGTTTAAAAGCCCTGTATTGAACTGGTTAAACTAAACCAGTGGCGGCTGGTGCTCAAAATTTTTGGGGGGGCGCAAACAAACAGCCTCACTGTGCCATCAAACGCTGCCACTGTGCCCATTAAACGCTGCCACTGTGCCCATCAAACGCTGCCACTGTGCCCATTAAACGCTGCCACTGTGCCCATCAAACGCTGCCACTGTGCCCATCAAACGCTGCCACTGTGCCCCAAGTTCTGCCACTGTGCCCCAAGTTCTGCCACTGTGCCCCTTAAGTGCTGCCATTGTGCCCCAAGTTCTGCCATTGCGCCCCTTAAGTGCTGCCATTGTGCCCCTTAAGTGCTGCCATTGTGCCCCTTAAGTGCTGCCACTGTGCCCCTTAAGTGCTGCCATTGTGCCCCTTAAGTGCTGCCATTGTGCCCCTTAAGTGCTGCCATTGTGCCCCTTAAGTGCTGCCATTGTGCCCCAAGTTCTGCCACAAGTTCTGCCATTGTGCCCCAAGTTCTGCCATTGTGCCCCTTAAGTGCTGCCATTGTGCCCCTTAAGTGCTGCCATTGTGCCCCTTAAGTGCTGCCATTGTGCCCCTTAAGTTCTGCCACTGTGCCCCTTAAGTGCTGCCATTGTGCCCATTAAGTGCTGCTATTGTGCCCCTTAAGTGCTGCCATTGTGCCCCTTAAATGCTTCCATTGTGCCCCAAGTTCTGCCACTGTGCCCCTTAAGTGCTGCCATTGTGCCCCAAGTTCTGCCATTGTGCCCCTTAAGTGCTGCCAGTGTGCCCCTTAAGTGCTGCCATTGTGCCCCTTAAGTGCTGCCACTGTGCCCCTTAAGTGCTGCCATTGTGCCCCAAGTTCTGCCATTGTGCCCCTTAAGTGCTGCCATTGTGCCCCTTAAGTGCTGCCATTGTGCCCCTTAAGTGCTGCCATTGTGCCCCTTAAGTGCTGCCATTGTGCCCCAAGTTCTGCCACATGTTCTGCCATTGTGCCCCAAGTTCTGCCATTGTGCCCCTTAAGTGCTGCCATTGTGCCCCTTAAGTGCTGCCATTGTGCCCCTTAAGTGCTGCCATTGTGCCCCTTAAGTTCTGCCACTGTGCCCCTTAAGTGCTGCCATTGTGCCCCTTAAGTGCTGCTATTGTGCCCCTTAAGTGCTGCCATTGTGCCCCTTAAATGCTTCCATTGTGCCCCAAGTTCTGCCACTGTGCCCCTTAAGTGCTGCCACTGTGCCCCCTGCCTGCCCTCTGCACTTACCTTGTCCCGGTGTGCAGCTGGTGACGGCGTCAGGCGACGAGCGGTGTCTCCGTCGGATGTCTCCGTCGGATGTCTTCTCCCGCGCTCCTCCTGTCTTCTTCTGCTGTGATTGGCCGCTTGGTTTTTGGACGCCTCGCGACCAATCACAGCGCCTGTGACTTCAGCCAATCAGGTGACAGGTAACAGACCTGGCAACCTGATTGGCTGAGAGGCGGGTCTGTGTTAGGGAAGCGATGTATTCGCTTCTCTAACACAATACTGTGTAATCAGCGAACGCACGGCCGTGCGCCCGCTGTTTACACTTAGGGAAGCCTATTAGAGCACACCGCTCTAATAGGGTCCCCTATTAGAGCTTACAGCTCTAATAGGGGCGCTTCCAGCAACACCCCCCCCACTGTAATTCAGATGCCCGGCGCCCGATCAGGGGCCGGACACCTGAATAGGGGGCGGCAGAGGTGACCAATAGATAGATTCATGCAATGCATGAATCTATCTATTGGTGATAGAGCGGTGCATACTGCACTGTGCGCCCTTAAAGGGACATGGCGCCCTTAAAGGGACATGTTTAAATACATTTTTTTTTTTTTTTGAACTTTTTTTTTTATTTTTATTTTTTTTATTTTTAACTGCAAGGAGGGGGGGGGGGGGGCGGCGCCCGGGCGCCCCCTATGGACGGGCCGCCACTGAACTAAACTAATTCTGAAACGAATCAACAAAACAAATTTAGTAACATAACAAATCTACCTGAAATTAAACAGATTTTTCCATTCTGCACATGGGCAGCTTGCAGAGGACTCCCACTTATTTTGGCTATTTCCCCATTGCCTTCTGGTGAGCTTTGTAGGCCATATCATGTTGAGCCACACAGCTTGCAGATCACAGGCCCAGGCACTCCGGCCAGAAAGTTTAAACTTGGCCAGTAAGCGGGGCAAATCCAGGTCCTTTAACATGTTCATGCCATGTAACTTTATGAAAGTGTGTGGCCTCTTAACATAAAAAACAAAATAATACTGTTAACTCAAGTACCATCATCCGTGAATATATAGAATAGGGATTTGGAGGTCTGGTCCCCAACCAGAACACCAGAAAGGGGGAGCTGGCGGACTATCACGGTACGTGTTCAAATTAATATAGAAATTAGTTTTTAAACAAGTATATATAAAAAATATACATCATTTTATTAATACAAAAACAATTTGGACAATAAAAGCAGGTACATGTGATGAAGTATTTCGACTAGTTTTGCTATTCCATAGCTTCTTCAAGAAATACAAAACATATATCTGAAAAAAATGGTGGACATGTAAACACATATGTTTAAGGACATAAAAAAAGGGGGAAGGGGAAAAAGGGTTGATGACAATTACATAGCAAGAAGCTTCTTACCACAATGCGGTACCATCAGGGTATATCGAGCACCCAGCGGGGGCCTCCCGCTGCGACCGGGGGAGGTCTAATGAGAGACAATGGGCCAGTGTCTACATAAAGGGATAATAGGATGATAATGAGTTGCAAAATTTAAATAGGGGTTTAAAAAATACACATACATCCATACATGCATGCATAAAAATATGCATACATATATAGTGCATATATAGATACACCCCCTATGAAACACCAAAAGAACAGATGACATCAGTGGCAAGGAATCCTGAAACGTAGCCCAATCACCTATTAAGTGCATAGTGACTAAAAAGCATGCAGGGGCTTGAAAGGCCTACTGGTGTATGGGAACAGAAAGAAGAAAAAGGAGATGGGGGAAGGTGGGGCGTGTGGGTAGTGGCCGGGGGAAGGGATGGGAGGAAGGGAACAAAAGCAGGGGGTGTGAGAGAAGGGGAAAAAGGGGAAAGTTGGTGTGCAAAACAAATAAGGATACATGAAATATGATATAATGTAATATGATGTGAAGTATGGTGAAGGAAAAAGTCTTAAGAAGCAGGAAGAGGCTAAGAATAATTAAATAGTGGAATATCATAAAACTACTGACTGACCGCAACAAACAAGGCCAGTCATGTGTGTGTAAAGCAAACAAACCAAAACCTGCCTCAGTGTGAAGGAGTGAACAGGAGATAATGGAAAGTGAACCTAAATTGGAGTGAGTAATATAAACACATGATAGTGGAAGTCAAAAAATGAAACCAGTATAACCTGATAACTGTTAGTATGAAACTAACTATGCTTTTTAAGGACCGGAGGAGAGGGTCAATGCAGATATCAGATGTGAATAGATATCACATGGCCCCACAGCCAGTGCCACAATAGGTTTGATAACACAGGATAAGACCACAACACAATAATGTGGTGTATATAAAAGCCTATGGTTAAAATAATAAGGGATAATCCATTAGTTCCATCAATAGTTGGTAAATGGGCAAAAAAGTTTTAACCTCCATAACCTAAATAGAGTAAAGGAGCTTACTGTTTATCACTGGCTGTGTTGTATGTCCTCCATATCCAACTGACCTATCTCACAAGCGGGACAGCCCGCTTTTAAAGACCTCCCAACCCCGCCATTGGACACCGGCCCCGCATCATTGGCACACAGCGTCACGGGGTCCCGCAGAACGCACGCAAATGGATTGCGCGCGCGCCTGCACAGGATATACCTAGCAATGCGCACATAGAAAAGGACATGCCTGAGCCAAATCCAGTACAAGGGGATGACAGGAGAAAATACTGCCCGGAAAAGAGGCATCACTTATAGAAAAGGACATGCCTGAGCCAAGGCCAGTACAAGGGGATGACAGGAGAAAATACTGCCCGGAAAAGAGGCATCACTTATAGAAAAGGACATGCCTGAGCCAAGGCCTGTACAAGGGGATGACAGGAGAAAATACTGCCTGGAAAAGAGGGCGTGGTCTCCCTGTCCCCCAGGGACCCCACCGGTCGCCACAAAGACAACACCAGGAGCCCGGGATCCCCAAGTGCACCACACAATGGAAAAGTTGCAAGACAATAAATTGTATACAAAAGTAGTTAAACAAGTTACAGATGTATATAATTATAACCAAATATTAGATGGCAAAATAAGAGGAATAATGGTACCTCAACAACGCATTAAAAAACAGGCAGATATTCATATATAGACATAGCGTACAATGGACCTATTGATTTATATTGATATTACAAAAACAAAGACAAAGACAATATTAGATTGAAAATATCAGAGCACTATCAATCTATTTCAAGGTAGCCAAAGGGAATAGTCCCATTTCAGGGGGGACACGAGGGCAAGACGGTGAGGGCGCACAGACAGAGATGTGTGAGTGCATCACTTATAGAAAAGGTTTGAAAGAGTTTACTTCGTTTAGGCCAGGTGGCACCATAGCGTCCAACCTTTCAATCCATAGTGATTCTTTTTGTAGTAGTATTTTGTCTCGGTAACCCCTCTTATGTCAGGGAGCACCACTTCTAATACCACAAATTTGACCGCTAGAAGGTCAAATCTGTGGTACAATACAATATGTCGGCCAATTGTGGTTAATTTTCCATTGGTAGAGTGATACACGGGATCACCCACTCGCTGCCTGAGTTCCCTGACCGCCTTGCCCACGTAAAAAGCTCCGCAGCTACAGAGCATTAGATAAATGACACCGGTGGTGCCACAGGTCGCTGATAAATGCGGTGTATAAGACTCTCCGTTTGGGAGCCTAACAGCAACACTGGTTGAGACCCAGGGGCAAAATGGGCATTGACCACAGGGGAAAGTACCCCTGCCGTTTGGTGAATCTGTACTTTCTGCCCTATAATGACTGCTGGTCAGACTTTCTCTCAGGGATTTAGCTCTACGAAAGACTATTTCTGGCCTGTCACATACAGTGGTGTGAAAAAGTGTTTGCCCCCTTCCTCATTTCCTGTTCCTTTGCATGTTTGTCACACTTAAGTGTTTCGGAACATCAAACCAATTTAAACAATAGTCAAGGACAACACAAGTAAACACAAAATGCAATTTGTAAATGAAGGTGTTTATTATTAAAGGTGAAAAAAAATCCAAACCATCATGGCCCTGTGTGAAAAAGTGATTGCCCCCCTTGTTAAAACATACTATAACTGTGGTTGTCCACACCTGAGTTCAATTTCTCTAGCCACACCCAGGCCTGATTATTGCCACACCTGTTCACAATCAAGGCATCACTTAAATAGGAGCTGCTTGACACAATAAGGTCCACCAGAAGATCCTTAAAAGCTACACATCATGCCGAGACCCAAAGAAATTCAGGAACAATTGAGAAAGAAAGTAATTGAGATCTATCAGTCTGGAAAGGGTTATAAAGCCATTTCCAAAGCTTTGGGAATCCAGCGAACCACAGTGAGAGCCATTATCCACAAATGGCGAAGACATGGAACAGTGGTGAACCTTCCCAGGAGTGGCTGGCCGCCCAAAATTACCCCAAGAGCGCAGTGACGACTCATCCAAGAGGTCACAAAAGACCCCACAACAACGTCCAAGGAACTGCAGGCCTCACTTGCCTCAGTTAAGGTCAGCGTCCATGCCTCCACCATCAGGAAAAGACTGGGCAAAAATGGCCTGCATGGCAGAGTTCCAAGGAGAAAACCACTGCTGAGCAAAAAGAACATCAAAGCTCGTCTCAATTTCTCCACAACACATCTTGATGATCCCCAAGACTTTTGGGACAACATTCTGTGGACCGATGAGACAAAAGTGGAACTCTTTGGAAGGTGTGTGTCCCAGTATATCTGGCGTAGAAGGAACACTGCATTTCAGAAAAAGAACATTATACCAACAGTAAAATATGGTGGTGGTAGTGTGATGGTCTGGGGCTGTTTTGCTGCTTCAGGACCTGGAAGACTTGCCGTGATAAAAGGAAATATGAATTCTGCTGTCTACCAAGAGATCCTGAAGGAGAATGTCCGACCATCTGTTCGTGTACTCAGGCTGAAACGAACTTGGGTTCTGCAGCAGGACAATGATCCTAAACACACCAGCAAGTCCACCACCGAATGGCTGAAGAAAAACAAAATGAAGACTTTGGAGTGGCCTAGCCAAAGTCCTGACCTGAATCCTATTGAGATGTTGTGGTATGACCTTAAAAAGGCCGTTCATGCTCGAAAACCCTCTAATGTAACTGAATTAGGACAATTCTGCAAAGATGAGTGGGCCAAAATTCCTCCAGGACGCTGTAAAAGCCTCATTGCACATTATCGCAAACGCTTGGTTGCAGTTGTTGCTGCTAAGGGTGGCCCAACCAGTTATTAGGTTTAGGGGGCAATCACTTTTTCACACAGGGCCATGATGGTTTGGATTTTTTTTCACCTTTAATAATAAACACCTTCATTTACAAATTGCATTTTGTGTTTACTTGTGTTGTCCTTGACTATTGTTTAAATTGGTTTGATGTTCCGAAACACTTAAGTGTGACAAACATGCAAAGGAACAGGAAATGAGGAAGGGGGCAAACACTTTTTCACACCACTGTAAATAGTTTGTAATCACATGATGATCAGTAAGAAGGTGCCAATTTTTGGTCAGTATGTTTCTAAATTGGCCTTGGTGGGCCGAGTACTGCGTGATGACTTTGACTGTGTTGGGTTAGGGGTACGTGGGCAAGGATAAAGTAGCAAATTCCTGGTGCGGCCTAAGGATTTATTAAAGGCCTTACGTAAATTGTTTTTCGTGTAGCCCCTTAAGAGAAGTCGTTCCCTAAGAGCAGCAGATTGTCTGAAAAAGTCCTCATCTAGTGCACAGTTCCTACGAAGTCGAAAACTTTATCCTTGCCCATGTACACCTAACCCCAACACAGTCAAAGTCATCACGCAGTACTTGGTTCACCAATTTAGAAACATACTGGCCAAACATTGGCACCTTCTTACTGATCATCATGTGATTACAAACTATGTACGTGACACGCCAGAAATAATCTTTCGTAGAGCTAAATCCCTGAGAGATAGTCTGACCAGCAGTCATTATAGGGCAGAAAGTACAGATTCACCAAACCGCAGGGGTACTTTCCCCTGTGGTAAATGCCCACTCTGCCCCTGAGTCTCAACCAGTGTTGCTGTTAGGCTCCCAAATGGAGAGTCTTATACACCGCATTTATCAGTGACCTGTGGCACCACCGGTGTCATTTATCTAATGCTCTGTAGCTGCGGAGCTTTTTACGTGGGCAAGGCGGTCAGGGAACTCAGGCAGAGAGTGGGTGATCACGAGTATAATCACGAGTATAACTCTAGCAATGGAAAATGAACACAATTGGCCGACATATTGGATTGAACCACAGATTTGACCTTCAAGCGGTCAAATTTATGGTATTAGAAGTGGTGCCCCCTGACATAAGAGGGGGTTACTGAGACAAAATACTACTACAAAAAGAAGCACTATGGATTGAAAGGTTGGACGCTATGGTGCCACCTGGCCTAAGCGAAGTTAACTCTTTCAAACCTTTCCTATAAGGGATGCACTCAACACATCTCTCTGTCTGTGCGCCCTCACCGTCTTGCCCTTGTGTCCCCCCTGAATCGGGACTATTCCCTTTGATTACCTTGAAATGGATTGGTAGTGCTCTGATATTTTCAATCTAATATTGTCTTTGTCTTTGTTTTTGTAATATCAATATAAATCAATAGGCCCATTGTACTGCCTGTTTTTTAATGCGTTGTTTAGGAACCTCTTATTTTGCCATCTAATATTTGGTTATAATTATATACTGTTTGTAAATTGATGTTGTATATTTTGCACATCTGTAACTTGTTTAACTACTTTTGTATACAATTTATTGTCTTGCAGCTTTGTTTTTTTCCATTGTGTGGTGCACTCGGGGATCCCAGGCTCCTGGTGTTGTCTCTGCGGCGACCGGTGGGGTCCCTGGGGGTCAGGGAGACCCCGCCCTCTTTTCCGGGTGGTATTTTATCCTGTCGTCCCCTTGTACTGGCCTTGCTCAGGCATGTCCGGTGCCTTGGGCTTGTGCGCACTGCTAGGTATATCCTGGGCAGGTGTGCGCGCAATCCGTTCTGCGGGAACCCTGACCCCGTGACGCTGTGCGCCGATGACGTGGCGCCGGCGTCCAATGGCGGGGTTGGAGGTCTTTAAAAGCGGGCTGTACCGCTTGTGAGATAGGTCAGTTGGATCTGGATGACATACAACACAGCCAGTGATAAACGGTAAGCTCCTTTACTCTATTTAGGTTATGGAGGTTAAAACTTTTATGCCCATTTACCAACTATTGATGGAACTAATGGATTACCCCTTATTATTTTAACCTTAGGCTTTTATATACACCACCTTATTGTGTTGTGGTCTTATCCTGTGTTATCAAACCTGTTGTGGCACTGGCTGTGGGGCCATGTGATATCTATTCACATCTGATATCTGCATTGACCCTCTCCTCCGGTCATTAAAAAGCATAGTCAGTTTCATACTAACAGTTAACAGGTTATGCTGGTTTCATTTTTTGACTTCCACTATCATGTGTTTATATTACTCACTCCAATTTAGGTTCACTTTCCATTATCTCCTGTTCACTCCTTCACACTGAGGCAGGTTTTGGTTTGTTTGCTTTACACACACATGACTGGCCTTGTTTGTTGCGGTCAGTCAGTAGTTTTATGATATTCCACTATTTAATTATTCTTAGCCTCTTCCTGCTTCTTAAGACTTTTTCCTTCACCATACTTCATATCATATTACATTATATCATATTTTATGTATCCTTATTTGTCTTGCACACCAACTTTTGTTCCCTTTCTCCCATCCCTTCCCCCGACCACTACCCACACCCCCCCCTTCCCCCATCTCCTTTTTCTTCCTTTTCCCTTCTCCCCCCTCCTTATTTACCCTCTCCCTCCCCTCCTCCCCCGTCCCTTTCCCCTGGTTCTCCCCTGTTTTTTCCTTCCAACACAATTTTTCCCCCCTCTCTTCTCCTCCCTTTTTTTCTCCCTCTCTTCCCATTCCATTCCTTTCCCCCTTCCCTATTCCCACTTTTCCACCCACTTTTTTCCCAACATTACTCACTCCCCCTTTTTTCCCCTGTATTTATCTTACTTTTCTCTTCCCTTTTCTTCTCCAGTTCCCTTAGTCCCCCCCCCCCCCCCCCCCCCCCCCCCCCCCGTTTCACCGTCAACATTTTCTGTTCCCATACACCAGTAGGCCTTTCAAGCCCCTGCATCATTTTTAGTCACTATGCACTTAATAGGTGATTGGGCTATGTTCCAGGATTTCTTGCCACTGATGTCATCTGTTCTTTTGGTGTTTCATAGTATCTATATATGCACTATATATGTATGCGTATTTTTATGCATGCATGTATGGATGTATGTGTATTATTTACCCCCCTATTTAAATTTTGCAACTCATTATCATCATATTATCCCTTTATGTAGACACTGGCCCATTGTCTCTCATTAGACCTCCCCCGGTCGCCGCGGGAGGCCCTGCTGGGTGCTCGATATACCCTGATGGTACCGCATTGTGGTAAGAAGCTTCTTGCTATGTAATTGTCATCACCCCCTTTTTACCCTTCCCCCTTTTTTTATGTCCTTTACATGTCCACCAATTTTTTCAGACATATGTTTTGTATTTCTTGAAGAAGCTATGGAATAGCGAAACTAGTCGAAATACTTCATCACATGTACCTGCTTTTATTGTTTAAATTGTTTTTGTATTAATAAAATTATGTATATTTTTTATGTATACTTGTTTAAAAACTAATTTCTATATTAATTTGAACACGTACCGCGATAGTTCCCCAGCTCCCTCTTTCTGGTGTTCTGGTTGGGGACCAGACCTCCAAATCCCTATTCTATGTAACTTTTTGTAACTATTCCTGTGGCCCCTTGATTTTTCTAGTGAGCCCCAATGGGAAGAGACCAGACTACCTCTTGAAGGGGTGCCAGGAGTATATTTTGCTTGAGCAGCATGCAGAGGATTCCCACATGTTCAGGCTGTTTCCTCACTGCCTTCTGGTGAGCTTTGTAGGCCCGTATCATGTTGAGCAACACAGCTTGCAGATTGCAGCCCCATGCACTCCGCCCAGAATGTTACAACTTGGCCAGTAAGTAGGGCAAGTCCAAGTCCTTTAACACGCTCATACCGAGAACAATAGGCACTGCTGAGTTTACTGGGACCCGGTTGTGTTCATGACAATGGTGGTCTCCTCGGTGGATTTGCCACGAGATCACCGTTATCGGTGGCGGGGGAGGTGCCCCCATCCCTCCCCCCACTCTCCCGCGCCCTCCGTCGCTTACCGGAGCCGTCGGTAGCGGCGGAGAGGCAATCGGGTCCTTTTCCTAGCTGGGTATGGAGACGAGTGAGGGGAAGATGGCCCCCACCCAGGTCTATATTATAGCAGGGCGGAAGCGACGTCAAAACGCCACTTCCGCTCATACCTCTTAAAAGAACATTTTTCTGTTGTCATTTTTTCAAATGACAATTTATTTTAATTTTTTTGCATTTTAAGTCCAAATATGAGATCTGAGGACTTTTTGACCCCAGATCTCATATTTAAGAGGACCTGTCATGCCTTTTTTCTATTACAAGAGATGTTTACATTCCTTGTAATAGGAATAAAAGTGACCCATTATTTTTTTTTTCAAAACAGTGAAAAAAAGAAATAAAATCAAGTAAAATAAATAAGACCTGTAGTCTGGCTGGTTGATTGAGCATGTGGATCCTGGGCTTATAGCAGAGTAAGGATTAGGGTTCTGGGCTCCACCCTCCCGAGGTGCCCAGAGAGTGCAGGGGTACACTAGTGGAAGGCAGAGACCCAAGTCTGAGGATCAGAGCAGTGAGGGGCTGCTTTCTAGATAGACGCTGTGTGCGTTGAAGCTGTGTGCATCTAAGGAGAAGTGGAAGGCAGCAAGGAAGCTGAAAAGAGGTACAATAGTTGTACGGGAACCCTGTTATATGGCCAAGAGGGCTGAAGCGTAAAGCCTAAGTGGCAGTACTGCTGAAGAGAGCCAGGTGGCTCTGCATTTTTCATTTGTTATTGTTTTTGGGAAAAGAACCCCTGTGTGAGCATCCAAGTGCGTGTATGAACTTTCCTTTATTTTGTTCCTTTTAATAAAAGTGGGCTACCATGTCCTTAAACTAAAGTTCCTGTTCGCTGTGAAATTACTGAAAAGGCATCTACCACTAAGCTAGACATCCCACAATGTCACTATATATATATA
Source organism: Lithobates sylvaticus (assembly GCA_028564925.1). NCBI lineage: Eukaryota > Metazoa > Chordata > Amphibia > Anura > Ranidae > Lithobates > Lithobates sylvaticus. Next base: position 158,304,661 of record CM053033.1, read on the forward strand.
TATATAGATATATATATATATATCTATATATATATACTTTTTTTTTATACAAAACATGCACAGAAGTGCATTAGGGGATGCCCCTTTGGACTTTATATGGCAGCAATATGGTATCGGAGTCAAAATTCTATTGACAAATATGTAAAAAGGGGTACAACGGTGCCAACTTTATTATTTATATAGTCATAGAAAAACTTTATTATTTATATAGTCATAAAAAAATATATTACATATAGACATAAATGGATAAAGAATCCTAAAATGGTACATCAGTGAATATAGTGAATATATTGAATATGTTGCAACCATCTGCCCCATGTATGGACACATGCACAGCCAGCGTGTATCATCCTCATGTATTGTTGTTTTTTATTTTGAATCTGAATGAATAGAATCAGAGGCGTACTAAGTGGGGGGCGAAGGGGCGGGCCGCCCCAGGTACCACACACTGGGGGGGTGTCATGCCGGCACCCCCCTCCACGATTGAAGCGGTGGCACTGCGCCGATGGATTAGGCAGCAGCGCAACTGACAGGCAGGGACTCAGGGAGAGGCGAGCGAGCTATCGTGATGTGGGGGGGGGTGCAGGGGGGGTACAGCGGTGTCACGCTGCACCCCCCCTGCCCCCCCCGCACATCACGATAGCTCGCTCGCCTCTCCCTGCCTGTCACTTGCGCTGCTGCCTAATCCAGCGGCGCAGCCACTGCTTCAATCGCGGAGGGGGGTGCCGGCCTGACACCCCCCCTCCCAGTGTGTAGTACCATCGCCTCCTGTTGCGGCCACGGGCTGTCTGCCTGTGCGATCCCGGATGTCACACAGGCAGAGCCGAGCAGCCGCCTCCCCCTCCTCTCTGTTTATGTGTAAACAGGAGGAGGGGATCTGCTGAGCATGTGCCGCGGCGCCGCGCTGATCTGAGGTACTGAATGGGGGGGGGGTGGGGGGTCTGCACTGAACGGGGGTTAGACTAAAGAGGGGGGATTGCACTGAAGGGGTGGGCTAGACTGAAGAGGGGGGGGGCTACACTGGAGGGGGGTTAGACTGAAGAGGGGGGGCTACACTGAAGGGGGCCTGCACTGAAGAGGGGGGTCTGCACCGAACAGGGGCTACACTGAAGAGGGGGTCTGCACTGAATGGGGGCTACACTGAAGAGGGGGTCTGCACTGAACGGGGGCTACACTAAAGGGGGGTCTGCACTGAACGGGGGCTACACTGAAGGGGGGTCTGCACTGAAGGGGGGGTCTGTGTAAAATGCAGGGTGTCCAGAGCTGCAGGGTGTTGTGTAATGTAAAGGGGTCCAGAGGATCAGGGTGTTGTGTAATGTAAAGGGGCCCAGAGGTGCAGGGTGCTGTGTAATGTAAAGGGGTACAGTGGCTGTGTAATGTAAAGGGGTCCAGAGGTTCAGGGTGCTGTTTAATGTAAAGGGGTACAGTGGCTGTGTAGTGTAAAGGGGTCCAGAGGTTCAGGGTGCTGTTTAATGTAAAGGGGTACAGTGGCTGTGTAATGTAAAGGGGTCCAGAGGTTCAGGGTGCTGTTTAATGTAAAGGGGTACAGTGGCTGTGTAATGTAAAGGGGTCCAGAGGTTCAGGGTGCTGTTTAATGTAAAGGGGTACAGTGGCTGTGTAATGTAAAGGGGTACAGTGGCTGTGTAATGTAAAGGGGTCCAGAGGTTCAGGGTGCTGTTTAATGTAAAGGGGTACAGTGGCTGTGTAATGTAAAGGGGTACAGTGGCTGTGTAGTGTAAAGGGGTCCAGAGGTTCAGGGTGCTGTTTAATGTAAAGGGGTACAGTGGCTGTGTAATGTAAAGGGGCCCAGAGGTGCAGGGTGCTGTTTAATGTAAAGGGGTACAGTGGCTGTGTAATGTAAAGGGGTACAATGGCTGTGTAATGTAAAGGGGTCCAGAGGTTCAGGGTGCTGTTTAATGTAAAGGGGTACAGTGGCTGTGTAATGTAAAGGGGTCCAGAGGTTCAGGGTGCTGTTTAATGTAAAGGGGTCCAGAAGGGCAGGGTGCTATGTAATGTAAAGGGGTCCAGAGGCGCAGGGGGATGTGTAATGTAAAGGGGCCCAGAGATGCAGGGTGCTGTGTAACGTAAAGGGGTCCAGAGGTGCAGTTGTGGAGAGGGGGTACACAGTAGTGACAAAGAGATATTGAAGGATGCAGAGGTATGCAGGGGGCACAGTGGGGTATTTTTACATTTTAATGGGGGGGGGGCAGATATAGGAATCGCCCCGGGTGCCAAATGCTCTAGGTACGCCCCTGAATAGAATGAATCTATGACATGTAAGTATGTTTGGCTCTGTCCATACACTATCCTTTTACATATGTCAAAGCAAAATTCACCTACAACAGATGTATATTCCTCTGATGTTGTGAGATGAATCTTACTATGTATCTCTATATCCCTCAAAGATTTGAATATAATTACCTAACCTCATATCACCCCTGAAGAAGGAATATATCGATGTAAAATTAATTTCCGAAACATGTTGGGTTTATGTCGTTTGAACTAGCCTGCCAGCCCGTGTGTGGTTTGGTTGATGCTCCTTCTCGACAAACGAGTTTGGGTTATTGTACTGTATTTTATTATTCAATATATTCACTATATTCATTAATGTACCATTTTAGGATTTTTTTATCCATTTATGTCTATATCTAATATATTTGTTTTTCTATGACTATATAAATAATAAAGTTGGCACCGCTGTGCCCCTTTTTACATATTTGTCAATCGAATTTTGACTCTGATACCATATTGCTGCCATACAAAGTCCAAAGGGGCGTCCCCTAATGCACTTCTGTGCATGCTTTTGTATAACGTTATTAGGATGTTGGTAGCAACAACACATTAATCAATTTCTCAAGATTTTTTCTTTAATATATATATATATATATATATATATATATATATATATATATATATATATATATATAATCGATAAATTTTTTTGATCAATCAAAATTCTTTTGATAGGTACCCACCTCTCCACCGGCTTCCGGGTCTTCAGGGAGTTCCGTTGGAGATCTGGTGACGTCACGGACATCGACGTCACCGGACTCCTCCCCCCTTCTCCAAGTGCCTCTGTCTGCTAACGAAGAGAAGGGGGGAGGAGTCCGGTGACATTGAAGTTCTGATTGAACTTAGTTCTGATTTAAATCTTATACTTAAGCGGTGAGAACTTGGATCTCTTCTTTCTACCCATGACCTGGCGTCCTTGCTGAGATCTAAGGAGATGTGAGAGAAATGTATGGTCCGTGTTAACCCTTTTGATACCCGCTTACATGACCACCTGTTTGCACAGAGGTCCATGCCATAAGGTGAGAGTGATTAGTTAGACCGGAGGTGGAGGGATTGTCACACTACTGTGGAAAAAAAAAATTACTTACGTCAGTGCTACAGTTTGAATTTAAAACGTATTTGTGTGAACTGTGAAGTTAAGTGATGGATTGTGGAAACTAACTAGTGTCGGGTGATTGTATATAGTGTATACCACATTTACCACTGACTCATGCAGAGTTGCAATGCAAGGAGATCAGCTAAAAGTAGTTGGATATGCTATGTGCATTATAATTAATCAAAATTATTTGATTAAAAAAAAAAAATCGATTAAAAAAAAAAAATCGATTAATCAAACGCAAATATTTTAATCAGTAACAGCCCTAAATATATATATATATATATATATATATATATATATATATATATATATATATATATATATATATATAAATAATATGACTGTAGAACAAACTCAAGCAATTGTCTCTGAACCCTCAAGTATTAGTGCACTGTGTTTCATACTGTACACTAGCCCATATAAGTATGTATCTATGTGAGTGGATGAGTATTCACCGGACATGGGGCAATTGGCACACTGGAATATACTTGTAATGAATATGCATATGCAGAAGTCTGGATCAACTGGCTTGTCCACAAAGGTGCCGTGCTTTGATATTAGGAGGGCTGTGAGATCATTGTCAGTATGTTGCTGACACAGCGCTTCTGGAACGAACACCGACCAAAACCCAGAAGTGCGGCAACGTTGTGCGCTCCATCTGTTCTACAGTATGTTCACAGTGTGTGTATATACAGTGGCTTGCGAAAGTATTCGGCCCCCTTGAACTTTTCAACCTTTTGCCACATTTCAGGCTTCAAACATAAAGATATAAAATTTGTATTTTTTGTGAAGAATCACCAACAAGTGGGACACAATTGTGAAGTGGAACGAAATCTATTGGATTTTTGAAACTTTTTTAACTAATAAAAAAAAGAAAAGTGGGGCGTGCAAAATTATTCGGCCCCCTTGCGTTAATACTTTGTAGAGCCACCTTTTGCTGCGATTACAGCTGCAAGTCGCTTGGGGTATGTCTCTATCAGTTTTGCACATCGAGAGACTGAAATTCTTGCCCATTCTTCCTTGCAAAACAGCTCGAGCTCAGTGAGGTTGGATGGAGAGCGTTTGTGAACATCAGTTGTTAGCTCTTTCCACAGATTCTCGATTGGATTCAGGTCTGGACTTTGACTTGGCCATTCTAACACCTGGATACGTTTATTTGTGAACCATTCCTTTGTAGATTTTTGCTGTATGTTTGGGATCATTGTCTTGTTGGAAGATAAATCTCCGTCCCACTTTCAGGTCTTTTGCAGACTCCAACAGGTTTTCATCCAGAATGGTCCTGTATTTGGCTGCATCCATCTTCCCCTCAATTTTAACCATCTTCCCTGTCCCTGCTGAAGAAAAGCAGGCCCAAACCATGATGCTGCCACCACCATGTTTGACAGTGGGGATGGTGTGTTGAGGGTGATGAGCTGTGTTGCTTTTACGCCAAACATATCGTTTTGCATTGTGGCCAAAAAGTTCGATTTTGGTTTCATCGGACCAGAGCACCTTCTTCCACATGTTAGGTGTGTCTCCCAGGTGGCTTGTGGCAAACTTTAGACGAGACTTTTTATGGATATCTTCGAGAAATGGCTTTCTTCTTGCCACTCTTCCATAAAGGCCAGATTTGTGCAGTGTACGACTGATTGTTGTCCTATGGACAGACTCTCCCACCTGTAGTTCTCTGCAGTTCATCCAGAGTGATCATGGGCCTCTTGGCTGCATCTCTGATCAGTCTTCTCCTTTGTCTGAGCTGAAAATTTAGAGGGACACCCAGGTCTTGGTAGATTTGCAGTGGTCTGATACTCCCTCCATTTCAAAATGATCGCTTGCACAGTGCTCCTTGGGATGTTTAAAGCCTGGGAAATCTTTTTGTATCCAAATCCGGCTTTAAACTTCTCCACAACAGTATTACGGACCTGCCTGGTGTGTTCCTTGGTCTTCATGATGCTTTCTGCGCTTTCAACAGAACCCTGAGACTATCACAGAGCAGGTGCATTTAAACAGAGACTTGATTACACACAGGTGGATTCTATTTATCACCATCAGTCATTTAGGACAACATTGGATCATTCAGAGATCCTCGCTGAACTTCTGGAGTGAGTTTGCTGCACTGAAAGTAAAGGGGCCGAATAATTTTGCACGCGCCACTTTTCAGTTTTTTATTTACTAAAAAAGTTTAAAATATCCAATAGATTTCGTTCCACTTCACAATTGTGTCCCACTTGTTGGTGATTCTTCACAAAAAATTAAAATTTTATATCTTTATGTTTGAAGCCTGAAATGTGGCAAAAGGTTGAAAAGTTCAAGGGGGCCGAATACTTTCGCAAGCCACTGTGTATATATATATATATATATATATATATATATATATATATATATATATATATATATATATATATATATATACACACACACAGTATATACAGTATCTCACAAAAGTGAGTACATCCCTCACATTTTTGTAAATATTTCATTATATCTTCATGTGACAACACTGAAGAAATTACACTTTGCTACAATGTAAAGTAGTGAGTGTACAGCTTGTATAACAGTGTAAATTTGCTGTCCCCTCAAAATAACTCAACACACAGCCATTAATGTCTAAACCGCTGGCAACTAACGTGAGTACACCTCTAAGTGAAAGTGTCCAAATTGGACTCAAAATGTCAATATTTTGTGTGGCCACCATTATTTTCCAGCACTGCCTCTTGGGCATTGAGTTCACCAGATCTTCACAGATTGTCACTGGTGTCCTCTTCCACTCCTCCATAACAACATCACGGAGCTGATGGATGTTGGAGACCTTGCACTCCACCTTCCGTTTGAGGATGCCCCACAGATGCTCAATAGGGTTTAGGTCTGAAGTTATGCTTGGCCAGTCCTACACCTTTACCCTCAGCTTCTTTAGCAATGCAGTGGTCATCTTGGAGGTGTGTTTGGGGTCGTTATCATATTGGAATACTGCCCTGCGGCCCAGTTTTCAAAGGGAGGGGATAATGCTCTGCTTCAGTATGTCACAGTACATGTTGGCATTCATGGTTCCTCAATAAACTGTAGCAGTGCCAGCAGCACTCCTGCAGCCCCAGATTATGACACTCCCACCACCATGCTTGACTGTAGGCAAGACACACTTGTCTTTGTACTCCTCACCTGGTTGCAGCCACACACGCATGACACCTACTGAACCAAATAAAATTATCTTGGTCTCATCAGGCCACAGGACATGGTTCCAGTAATCCATGTCCTTAGTCTGCTTGTCTTCAGCAAACTGTTTGCAGACTTTCTTGTGCATCATCTTTAGAAGAGGCTTCCTTCTGGGATGACAGCAATGCAGGTGCCATTTTGAACTTTCAGTGACCAGTATGAGAGAGTGAGAGCGATAACACCAAATTTAACACACCTTCTCCCCATTCACACCTGAGACCTTGTAACACTAATGAGTCACATGACACTGTGGAGAGAAATTGGCTAATTGGGCCCAATTTGGACATTTTCACTTAGGGGTGTACTCACTTTTGCTGCCAGCCGTTGAGACATTAATGACTGTTGAATTATTTTGAGGGGACAGAAAATTTACACTGTTATACAAGCTGTACAGTCACTAGTGTAATTTCTTCAGTGTTGTCATATGAAAAGGTATAATAAAATATTTACAAAAATGTGAGGGGTATACTCACTTTTGTGAGATACTGTATATCCAGTTGCCTACCTTCGGCGTGTTATGAACGCCTAATAAATCTCTTCCTCTGTACTTCAGGCGTGTATGGTATGTCTTGGAGACTGCCTGCAGTATCTTATCTCCCCTGCTCATTAACTTGCACAGCTCCATGAGACCTGGTATGTGTAGAAAGAGGAGCTGCTGATGCTATGATCAGAAGCCAGTCAGAAGCATTTCTCATTGAATGATCACTGTGACAGCCAATCACAGTGACCATTCAGTGTGCATATTTTAGCAAAAGTAACAGTAGCTGTCTTATCTCCTCAGTTCCCTGACAGACAGTGATTGAGATGAGAGGGCTGCAGCTAACACAGATAAGGGTTTATTGTGTGCACAGGGAATTTTAACCCTTAATTAACCTATACATGCCCTTATTTACCCTTAATATTACAATTTAACCCATTAATTTCAGTAAATCACCCTGTATAAGCCTTGTTTAACAGTTTCAAAAGAATCCTTTTTTTTTGGTAAATAACTTTAACATTCTTTGTACCAAAAATGTTATTTTAGTGTTGCAGTAAATAGAACAAGCAGCAGAATAAAATATATAGGTTTTTTTTTCCCCTGGGAAAGATGCCCTGGCCTTCAAATGGTGGATGGATAAAGGACTGTACCGAATTGGACAATACTTCACGGTGGCGGGCCCCTTTTCCCTCAGCCACTGTATACACAAAATTGGACTTACCTAGTTCGGAACTTTATAGGTCTCAACAAATTGTCCACTTTCTCCACTCCCTATGGAAGGACAAACCTCTACCCCCAAAGTTTACTGATTACGAAGTATGGTGTGGGCAAGCCATGGAACAGAGGGGCGGGATATCAATTATCTACATGTCACTTATCTCCTCACAATCCAAGGAAGCTCATATGCATGCCTGGGAATCCGACTTTAATTTCCATTGGGAGCTGAACAAATGGCAAACAGCTTCCTTTACTTCTATGAAAGGGATCCTCAATACAGCACTCATGGAAGCTAGCCTTAAAGTACTCATGCGGTGGTATTACATCCCTTCTAGACTAGCCTCCATCTTCCCGACGGCGGACCCCACGTGCTTCAGGGGATGTAAACATATTGGCACAATGGCCCACATATGGTGGGAATGCCCACGAATACGCCCCTTTTGAAAACGCATCTTCAAAGTAATTGACCAGATGGTTGGAAGTCGGATTCCCAGGACCCCTATGATTGCTCTCTTAAATGATCAAATACCATTGCTCTCTAAACCCTCTAGGAAACTAGCCCACTTTATCTTATTAGGGGCCAAGCTCACTATTGCTAGGGCCTGGAAAAAAACGACGGTTTCGTTCTCTGCTGCTAAACGGAAGATTTCCTGGATTATGTCGCAAGAAAATCTATCTAGTATACTGTTAAATATGACTGAAAACTTTGACTTGGTGTGGGAACCCTGGGCCCAACTGACAGGGGTCTCCTTGGTCCCCTCACAAGGCAGGAATAATGCAACCCATGTGTGTTAGGCGTTGCTCTTCTTCCTCTCTCTCTCTTCTGCTCATTCTGAGCTTTCGTACTTTTCCTTTTATGTTTCCCTTTTCTTTCCTCTGACCATAGCTATATTAGACAAGAGGTCTCAAAATTTTTCACATTTGGCAGAATTGTCATCATTTGTACCACGCTTTATGCTAATTGGACTAATGTTCCTAGCAATACGTAGTTTTTTACCTCAGATCTAGGTTATGTCTCTGCCTGATTATAGGGCTTCGGAGGTTGGGTGGGGTCGAGGTCTCCCCGACCGGCACAGCGTGTTCCCGTTAGGGGTGTCTGGTGGGGGGCACTGGACCCTAGCCCACTCTTTTGAGTAATTCTAACCCTATATCTGACTTAAGGATAGCTGATACTCTTATAGGATCTAACACTGTCGGGTGCTTAAATGTCCTCTATTGTATTGCCATGTTATGAGACCTCATCTTACATGTTATGGTTGATATGTTCTAACGTTTCATGTTTGTATGATTGCTGCATTTTCTGAAATAAAAACGTATCGAAAGTAAAATATATAGGTTTTTCCCATAGTAATGGTACTTGTATTCAAAATATTGCTGATCAAACTTGAAAAAATTAAATACATTTTTCAAATGTTTACTTGTTTTTCCCCTTAAAATGCTAATAAATTCATACAATTCCCAGAAGACCTTAAAGGGGTTGTAAACCCTTGTGTCTTTTCACCTATGCATTAAGGTGAAAAAACTTTTGTCACTGAGCAATCCTCCAGCCCCATTTTACTCACCTGAACCTGTTCGTTCCCTTGGCAGAGACGCGCTCTACCTCTCTGGCTGGGGTTCTCGGCTCAGGATTGGGTAGATTGATAGCAGCTCAGCCATTGGCTCTTACCTCTCCTGAACTGATTTCTTGTGTACCGACTCGGCTAGTTCTCCTAATTATGTTGTCTGCTGCCTGCCCTGACCTTGGCTCGCTATCTGGCTCTCCTTTGCTTCATCCATCCATCCGTGTCTGACAGTGTCTTCTGGTACTCCCCTAGCGAGCAGGGTAAACCCGGGGTCAGCACGGAGCTAAGCCCAAACCCTTGTGAGGGGGTCCCTGGCAGAATACCGGCTGGCCCTTAGACTCCACACCCTGGGGGATCCCGTGTCACCTGCTCACTTGTGGGCTCACCGTAGTAGTACCGTGACATTTATATAGAGCAACAATAAATTTTTCAGATCCTCAGAGAGTTCCTTGCCATGAGGTGCCATTTTGAACTTCTGGTGAATGCTTTAGTGGATGAGTGAGTACAATCACAATGTAATAAATCATCAATTGACAGGTTTTGATGATTTGGGTTTAATGACACTTTAACTGTGTATTGTTTTAGCGTTTGTGTGCTTAGAGCTTCATACAATTTTCAGTTGTTTTTTTGAAACTACATACTTTTGTTTATCTTTGTTTATATTGTTTATCTTTACTACATACAAAATATGTTAAAATAGCACTAAAATGCTTTAAATATGTTGTTGGTTGTGTTTCACTGTCCCCTAATGTAGTAGCAGAAATCCAAAGAGCAAGATTAAAACCATGTTCCAGCCCCCCCCCCCCCCCGCCTAGATTTTAATTTATATCTGTTTGTATATGAACACTTTTTTTTCTCACTGTGAATTTTATTAGCTGTTCATTTTTTATTCTTTTACAATTAGTTTATGAAATGAAAATAACAAGGATATGAGAAAACCAGGATACATCTGATGAATGCAAATGATAGATTAGAAGCAGAAATAATAAATAATACAAAGACAGAAATAACGTGAGGGGGAAAAGGTGTATAATGTTGTTTCTGATATTTATCACCTCTCTTGTGCGTCTCTATTCGGACTGAAGGTCGTCCATCTCTCTGCACAATTATACACATGTGGAAGGGGGGGATAGGGGGTTCTTAATTCAAAACTCAAAATACCTTTATCTGTAAAATCAGCGATGGTCCTAAGTACTGTCTGACAACTAAACAGTGTTGCATGGCTCTTCATTCTCCTCAGCCATAGAATCATGTAACACTGGGAGGACGACATTGTACTGTCACTAGGCAGTGATCATTGGACAAAACGTTATTTGCTAAACCATAGTAAGAAAGGTCTGTATTACTGGAGCATGGGTGAGTGAATCAGCCTGGGTTAGACTTATGAATAGTTTCACAAATTTTGCTTGATTTCCAAGTGGTGCGCACTTCACAGTGAACTTCACTGATGTCTATGGGAGAAAATCTTGTTATTTATTCTGGCCATATGTAGGGCTAACAAGCATGTTAGGGTATGGGAAGTTGAGCACTGCTATGGGGAATATGTACCCATGCAAAAATAGATAAATAAAAACAGTATTACACCCTACACAGAATAGTTAACTCTCCCTAAGGCCTGATTCACACATATGCATTTTTAGTGCTTTTTGCATTTTGCAGATTTGTACTGCAGAACGTGTTCCATAGGAAACCATGTTAAATGGTCTGTAGTACAAATCTGCAAAATGCAAAAAGCACTAAATATGCATAGGTGTGAATCAGGCCTAACAGGCCCCAAATCCACTGGCTTTACGGCTGATGTGAGCCCATGAGGCTTTGTTAAATATTCTTTTAGAGTATTGACCCTTGTAACTCTGACCATGGCAAAGGCTATAGAATACATTATATGTTGGTTATTAATGGTGGTGAACCTGTAAAAGTTTTGGCCATAAGTTTGTGATTCATAAACTTAGCAAATTCTGGAATTCTGCTAAAACCCATGGTAGCAGTGAACGCAAACCTCATCCCTACTGGGGCATTGCAGTAAAGAACAGCCACAGATGGTCAACAGTCAGCAGATTGTGGTGTTATTGGAAGACATAGATTAGTAGGAGGAGAAAGTCAGGGTGGAACTTGGGAGAAACTCAGAATTGCTGTCAGTGTCAAGTGAATTTCTTCTCTTACAAGAACAGAATGGGTGTCCTTCAAGCAGTGTTGACCCAAACTAAAGCAGCTGCCATGCCTTATGGGATCCCTGTGACTTCATTGACCATACATTGTCAATCGCCTCACTTGGGAGACCCTGGCCCTTTGCATATATCATCTGTGATCTGCTGGACCTGTCATTCAGCAAAAGTGAAGAAACAGGACACGTGTTGGCAGGCACAACCATTGGGCTAGGGTGGTGGTGAAGAGGTCCTCGTCTGTGTCAACATTAGCGCAAGTTGTTTGCCAGAGCGTTTCTCCCTGGCAAGGTACATGTGCCCTAATATGGTTCAGATAAGGACAGCATGCTCCTCCTCCCCTTTTCCTTACCTGCATGCTCAGGTAAGGGTCTGGTATAGATGGTTTTGCGTTGGGTTCCCCCTTAAAATCCACACCAAACCCTAATGCCGCTCACACACGATCGGAATTCTCGTCGGAAAAAAATGAATTTTTTTCCGATGGAATTCCGCTCAAGCTGTGTTGCCTACACACAATCACACCAAATTCCGACGGTCAATAACACAGCGGCATAAAACACGTTCGACAGCACTATAAAAAGGGAAGTTTAATGCTTCCGAGCATGCGTCGAATTGTTTCCGAGCATGCGTCAGAATTTTGCGTGTCGGAATTGCATACACACGATCGGAAAATCCGATAGAAAGGTTTTCCGTCGGAAAAATTGAGAACAGGTTCTCAATTCAAAGTCCTTCGGAAATTCCGACAGAAAAAGATCGTTGGGCATACACACGGTCGGAAAATCCGATGAAAAGCTCCCATCGGACTGTTTCCATCGGAAATACCGACCGTGTGTACGCCGCATAAGAATCTGTTTGTTTTCTTTTCATGGAGTCCCTCTTAAGATTCATACAAGACCTAATGGGCTAAATAGGAATCGGCAGGGGGGGGGGGGCCCAATGCATTTTTTTTCAGTGTGTGCGGATCCTCCATTAACCACTTTAAGACCAGCCTCGTTTTGGATTTTAGGTGTTTACATGTTTAAAACAGTTTTTTTTTGCTAGAAAAAAAACTTAGAACCCCCAAACATTATATATTGTTTTTTTTCTAACACCCTAGAGAATAAAATGGCGGTCATTGCAATACTTTTTTTCACAACGTATTTGCGCAGCGGTCTTACAAGCGCACTTTTTTTGTAAAAAAAAATCACTTTTTTGAATAAAATAAGACATATATTATTATATTATTATTATTATAAGACATTATTATATATTGTGAAAGATAATGTTACGCCGAGTAAATTGATACCTAACATGTCACGCTTCAAAATTGCGCCCGCTCGTGGAATGGCATCAAACTTTTACCCTCAAAAATCTCCATTGGCGACGTTTAAAAAACTCTACAGGTTGCATATTTTGCGTTACAGAGGAGGTCTACGGCTATAATTATTGCTCTCGCTCTACCGATCGCGGCGATACCTCACATGTGTGGTTTGACCACCGTTTTCATATGCGGGCGCTACTCACGAATGCGTTGGCTTCTGCGCACGAGCTCGTCGGGACGGGGCGCTTTAAAAATTTATTTTTTTTCTTATTTATTTTTCTTGATTTTATTTATTTTATTTATTTTTACACTGTTTTAAAAAAAAATTTATTGGCTCACTTTTAGTCCTATTACAAGGAATGTAATCATCCCTTGTAATAGAAAAAAGCATGACAGGTCCTCTTAAATATGAGATCTGGGGTCAAAAAGTCCTCAGATCTCATATTTGGACTTCAATTGAAAAAAATAAAAAAAATAAAATGTCATTTAAAAAAAATGACATTTGTAAATTCCTCTTTAAGACGTATGGGCGGAAGTGACGTTTTTGACGTCGCTTCCGCCCTCCTATGGTATAGAGATGAGTGGCGGCCATCTTAGCGTCACTCATCTCTATGCACAGGCAGGGAACGGACCCGATCGCCTCCACCGCTGCCGACGGCTCCGGTAAGCGGCGGAAGGCGCGGGAGAGCGGCGGAGCTCTCCCGAATCCGCCGCGATGACCACCAATATCGGAATGCCGACCGGCGCCTGAAGAGATGGATATCTCGGTTGTGGCAGCAGCTGCTGCCGTTACCGGGATATCCCTCTTCAAAAAAGGGACGTACATCGCTGTGCGCCGGTCGGAAAGTGGTTAAAATCTAGGATAAGGGTCTGGTATAGATAAATGTAATCACATGCTTTTTTTTTTACAAACAGTATGAGCTGTCATTTTGCTGTCAATTTAATCACACTTTTTTTTTGTACATGCCAGCTATGCTGCAGTAGGTTGTATACATTGCACAGATGCCCAATTCACAGGCAGGGTCAGGGCAACTCCCAGGTATGTTTTTACATGGAGTTTTGCATTCTTAATGTTTCACTTTAACCATTACTAAAAATCACTGCTCCAAGCCAAAACTAAAATTTTCTAATTTCTTTTTTTTGCTGCAGCCCATCTCCCCCAGGGTAAGTGCCCAGCCTCCATGCCATTTGTTTGTTTGAAAATCTCTTGCCTATCAGCCTAAAAAATGGCCAGAGCAATTTTTCTTAAGATTCAATTCCTAGTGCCTACGGTTTGGATTTTGTGTTTGAACTTGCTCGAACTAAACCTAGGTACGTTCAGCTCATCACTAGTAAAGTTTTGCTAATTTATAGGGAACATTTAGAAATGTAAATTTTTCATAAACAGAACCCTAAACACTTTTTTTTCTTGGACTACTCCTTAAAAATAGCAGTGCGCTTCCTGGTTAGTGAGGGTGCCTGGTTTTGTTTCAGACAATAACAAAAAACAAACACATACCATATAACATTAAATTTATGCATAGAGTTTCTCAGATCAGAAGTATGTTTTTCATAAGAGATATGCTTATTTAGAATCATTATCCACTTAGTGCTGGTGGGCGAGGCGAGATCCATTTAATTGCAATTATCCTACGAGCTATAAATAAAGCTCTAGAGATACTCCATTAGAAAAAGGACAAAATAGGTGCCGAAAAACTTGACTCCAAAAAAATGTATATAATAAAATGTCCAAAATGTTATTACAATAGAAACATAGTTAAAACCACTACTTTTTTAATATTATAAAGTCATCACAGAATAATCCATGCGGCTTGAATGCATGTGCAGTGTTAGAAGCCCTACATGTTTCACCAAACAATGGCTTCCTCAGGATACTTAGACTCCTTTCACACTGGAGCGCAGGCCGCGTAAGTGGTAAAGCGCCGCTAGTTTTAGCGGCGCTTTACTGCTGTGATAGCGGCGCTTTGGGGCTGCTAGCAGGGCACTTTTACCACCCGCTAGAAGACGAGAAAAGGGTTAAAAGCGCCCAAAAAGTGCCACTGCCAAAAGGCGCTTCAGCAGCACTACCCATTGATTTCAATAGCAGTGTATACACTGCTCCCGCACTGCCCCAAAGACACTGCTTGCAGAACTTTTTTTCACATCCTACAAGCGCACCACCCCAGTATGAAAGCATTAGGACTTTCACACTGGGGTGGCTTGAGAGGCGCTTTACAGGCGCTGTTTTTATCGCTAAAATGCCTGAAAAGTGCCTTAGTGTGAAAGTAGCCTTAAGGAAACTGCATAAGGTGCCACCAAAGATAAAATATAATAATTACAAATAAACAAACAATCAGATGTAACAAAATAAAATTCATAAGGCTATGATAATATACAAAAACATATATCAATAAGATCACTTGGAGGGTTGTCTTAACCACTTCAGCCCCGGACCAATTGTCAGCTTAAGGACCAGAGGTCTTTTTTCAATTTCGCACTGCACTGCTTTAACTGGTAATTGCGCGGTCATGCAATGTTGTAACCAAACGAAATTTGCGTCCTTTTCTTCCCACAAATAGAGCTTTCTTTTGATGGTATTTGATTGCCTCTGTGATTTTTATTTTTTGCGATACAAACGAAAAAAAAAAAAGATATTTTCTACTTTTTGTTATAAGAAAAATCTAATAAACTCAATTTTAGTCAAACATTTGGGCCAAAATGTATTCAGCCACATGTCTTTAGTAAAAAAAATGCCAATAAGCGTATATTTATTGGTTTGCGCAAAAGTTATAGCGTCTACAAACTAGAGTACATTTTCTGGAATTTACACCGCTTTTAATTTATGACTGCCTATCTCATTTCTTGAGGTGCTAAAATGGCAGGGAAGTACAAAACCCCCCCAAATGACCCCATTTTGGAAAGTAGACACCCCAAGCTATTTGCTGAGAGGCATGTTGAGCCCATTGAATATTTTTTTTTTTAGTCCCAAGTGATTGAATAAAGACAAAAATAAAAAAATATATATATTTTTTTCAAAAAGTTGTCACTAAATGATATATTGCTCACACATGCCATGGTTATATGTGGAATTGCACCCCAAAATACATTTTGCTGCTTCTCCTGAGTATGGGGATACCACATGTGTGGGACTTTTTGGGAGCCTAGCCACGTACGGGGCCCCGAAAACCAATCACCACCTTCAGGATTTCTAAATTTTTGATTTCACTCCTCACTACCCATCACAGTTTCGAAAGGCCATAAAATGCCAAAATAGCACAAAGCCCCCCCCAAATGACCCAATTTTGGAAAGTAGACACCCCAAGCTATTTGCTGAGAGGCATGTTGAGTACATGGAATATTTTATATTTTGCCACAAGTTGCGGGAATATTACAAACTTTTTTTTTTTGCCCAAAGTTGTCACTAAATGATATATTGCCCACACATGCCATGGGACTATGTGGAATTACACCCCAAAATACATTTTGCTGCTTCTCCTGAGTACGGGGATACCACATGTGTGGGACTTTTTGGGAGCCTATCCGCTTACGGGCCCCCGAAAACCAAGCACCGCCTTCAAGATTACTAAGGGCATACATTTTTGATTTCACTCCTCACTACTAGAGTTGAGCGGACACCTGGATGTTCGGGTTCGGCGGGTTTCTGCCGAACTTCGGAAAAAAGTCTGGGTTCGGGACCGAACTTGACCCTGAACTCCGAACCCCATTGAAGTCAATGGGGACCCGGACTTTTGAACACTAAAATGGCTGTAAAAAGGTCATGGAAAGGGCTAGACGGCTGCAAATGGCAACAAAATGTTGTTAAGAGCATGGCAAGTGATCTGCAAACAAATGTGGATAGGGAAATAACTTAAAATAACATAAAAAAATAAAAAAAAATGCTGGAGGCCCCCTTCTCAGCAGAAAGGTACAGGAAGTCATTAAGAACCTCAGAAACTCAACGGCACGATGCCGCACATATGGTGGGAATACCCCAAAATACGCACTTTCTGGAAAATTTATTAAATTTAATGAATAAGATAGTGGGAAAATAAAATACTTGGAAATTAAAAAAAAAATTAAAAAATTATAATCTTGACCTAGGAGGACGAAATTCAAATGGAGTAGGAGGTTGAGGTGGCGGTGGATGTGGCGGTGTAGGTGGAAGCGGCGGTGGAGGACGACGAGGTAGCCAACACTGGTTCAAAAATACAACAATGGCTGGGTAAGGCTAGTGGTGAATGATGTGTCAAATTCTGTCCCCCGTCACATAGTGTCCGCCCAGTACTGCGCTTGCTCAGTACGTAGGACAAGGGGATTTTGAAACTCTCCGAAGACGATGCGCGGTGACTCTAGGTTCAAGCCACATCATCCGAGGTTGAAGCCTAGCCAAGCGAGCCCGTGAGGGGCCCGGTTACTATGTGCTACCGTATGTCCACTTGGATGGTCGGGCTTGAACCTGCACTCACTGCGCAGGCGACGTTCATCTTTGGAGATTTTGTGAATCTCCTTGTCCTCCGTACTGCGCAAGCACTGCAACTGCGCAGTAAGTGGCCGGACACTATCCGATAGCAAGACAGTTTTCGTCAGAACACCGGTATATATGTGTCTATTCTGCACAAGGTACGGCCAAGTCCTGTGGGATCCATGCCTGGTTCATTTTAATGAACGTGAGCTTGTCCACATTGGCTCTGGACAGGCGGCTGCGCTTGTCTGCGATAACGCCCCCTGCCGTGCTAAATACACGTTCAGATAATACACTGGCAGCAGGCCAACACCTCCAAGGCATAAAGGGCAAGCTCAGGCCATGTGCCCAATTTGGAGACCCAGAAGTTGAAGGGGGCAGACCCGTCATGCAGTACGTGTACGCGTGTGCACACATACTGCTCCACCATGTTGGTGAAATGCTGCCTCCTGCTAAGACGTTCCATCTCAGCTGGTGGTGCTGGTTGTTGTGGCGTGCCGACAAAGCTTTTCCACATTCCGGCTATGCTAACCCTGCCTTGCGAGGTGCTGGCGGTGCCCCGGCTGCGTTGGCGACCTCTTCCTCCTCCTCTGCCTTCGCCTTGTGCTTCCACCGTACCCCCGCTTCCAAGTGGGAATGCCACCAGCAGCGCGTCTACCAGCGTGCGCTTGTACTCGCGCATCTTACGATCACGCTCCAGTGAGGTAATTAAGGATGGCACGTTGTCCTTGTAACGGGGATCCAGCAGGGTGGCCACCCAATAGTCAGCACCAGTTAAAATGTGGGCAACTCGGCGGTCGTTGGGGAGACACTGCAGCATGTAATCGCTCATGTGTGCCAGGCTGCCCAGAGGCAAGGAAAAGCTGTCCTCTATGGGAGGTGTATCGTCTGTGTCCTCTGTATCCCCCCAGCCACGCACCAGTGATGGACATGAGCTGGTCTGGGTGACACCCTGCTGTGAACATGGTTCCTCCTCCTCCATCTCCTCCTCATCCTCCACCTCATCATCCTCCAGAACTGTGCCCTTGCTGCCAGACAATTGTGTACCTGGCGCTTGTTGGTGCAGGAACCCAGCCTCGTAGCCACTTGTAAATGACTGCCCTGAAAGCCTTGGAAATGAACCCTCTTCCTCCTCCTCCTCCTCCTCCTCCTCATCCTGTGCCACATCCTCTTCCATCATCGCCTTAAGAGTTTTTTCAAGGAGGCATAGAACTGGGATAGTAACGCTGAGAACGGCGTCATCGGCACTGGCCATGTTGGTGGAGTACTCGAAACAGCGCAACAAGGCACACAGGTTTCACATGGAGGCCCAGTTATTGGCGGTGAAGTGGTGCTGTTCCGCAGAGCGACTCACACGTGCGTGCTGCAGCTGAAACTCCACTATCGCCTGCTGCTGCTCGCACAGTCTGGCAAGCATGTGCAAGGTGGAGTTCCACCTTGTGGGCACGTCACATATGAGACGGTGAGCGGGAAGGCCGAAGTTACGCTGCAGCGCTGACAGGCGAGCAGCAGCAGGGTGAGAACGCCGAAAGTGCGCACAGACGGCCCGCACTTTCTGCAGCAGCTCTGGCATACCGGGGTAATTCTTCAGGAACCTCTGGACCACCAAGTTCAGCACATGCGCCAGGCAAGGGATGTGCGTCAAACCGGCAAGGCCCAGAGCTGCTACGAGATTTCGCCCATTATCGCACACCACCAGGCCGGGCTTGAGGCTCACTGCCACCAACCACTCATCGGTCTGTTGTTCCATGTCCCTCCACAACTCCTGTGCGGTGTGGGGTTTTTCCCCCAAACAGGAAAGTTTTAAAACTGTCTGCTGTCGTTTAGCCCTGGCTGTGCTGAAGTTGGTGGTGAAGGTGTTACGCTGACCGGATGAGGAGGCGGTAGAGGATGAGGAGGCGGAGTAGGAGGAGTTAGCAACAGGAGGCAAACTGAAGTGCCCTGCAATCCTCGGTGGTGGAAGGACATGCGCCAAAGTGCTATCCGCCTCAGGCCCAGCCGCCACTACATTTACCCAGTGTGCTGTTAGGGAGATATAACGTCCCTGACCGTGCTTACTGGTCCACGCATCCGTAGTTAGGTGGACCTTGCCACAGATGGCGTTGCGCAGTGCACACCTGATTTTGTCCCCCACTTGGTTGTGCAGGGAAGGGATAGCTCGTCTGGAAAAGTAGTGGCGGCTGGGCACGACGTACTGTGGGACAGCCAATGACATCAGCCTTTGAAAACTCTGCGTCTCCACCAGACGGAATGACAGCATTTCAAAGGCGAGCAATTTTGAAATGCTGGCATTCAGGGCCAGGGATCGCGGGTGGCTGGGGGGGGGGTACTTCCTCTTCCGCTCCAGTGTTTGGGAAATAGAGAGCTGAAAGCTTCCATGGGACATTGTGGAGATGGTTGGTGACCCAGGTGGTAGTGTTGCTGGCAGATCCTCTGTTTGCGGGTTGGCAGGTGTCACTGTCACTACAGAGGTGGATGAAGAGGCCGAGACTGCAGCAGAAGAGGAAGCAGGAGGAGCCAGAGACCTTTCTTGTTTTTTGCGGTGTCTACTCCACTGCATCTCTTGCTTTGCACTTAGATGCCTGGTCATGCAGGTTGTGCTCAGGTTGAGAACGTTTATGCCTCGCTTCAAGCTCTGATTGCACAGCGTGCAAACCACTCGTGTCTTGTCATCAGGACATTGTCTGAAGAACTGCCACGCTAGGGAACTCCTTGCACCTGGCTTTGGTGTGCTCGGTCCCTTGCTGCGTTGGGCAGTAGCATACGTACTGTCTAGGGGACGGACGCTCCGCTTTTGCACCCTGCTCCCTCTTCTGCTGTGCTGATGGCTCTGTGCGACCACCGCCTCTTCCTCTGAACTACACTGGTCACCTGCATGACGTTGATTCCATGTGGGGTCAAGGACCTCATCGTCAGAGGCGGCTCTAGGCTTTGTGAGGCCTTAGGCGAAATTTACAAATGAGGCCCCACTCATGCCCGTAATAGGAAAAAAAAATACAAGCACACAGAAAAGAGGGTGAGATAAAGAGGGGGGGGGAGAGAGAATCAGTGAAATCAGGAGGCCGCGAGGCCCCTGTGAGTGCGAGGCCTTAGGCGACCGCCTAATTTGCCTAATTAGAGAGCCGCCTCTGCTCATCGTCCTCCACCCAAAAATCACCCCTGCCCTCCTTGTCGGTCTGCACAATGGCGAAAGCAGCAGCAGTTGGCACCTGTGTTTCGTCATCATCCGAGACGTGCTGCGTTGGTCCTCCCATGTACTCATCATGAAACATAAGTGGTTGGCCATCGGTGCACACAATCTCTTCCACTTCTGAGGCAGGGCTAGGTGGATGGCCCTGGGAAACCCTGCTAACAGAGTCATCAAAAAGCAGAAGAGACTGCTGCATGATTTGGGGCTCAGACTGATTGGCTGATTTGCAAGGGGGTGAGGTGAAAGACTGATGGACATCGGCTGCAGGTGCCAACTCTGAACTTTCATCAGGAGACTGGGTGGGAGACAATGTGAAGGAACCGGAGGCACTGTCAGCAGCAACCCAATCTACTATCGCCTGTACTTGTCCTGGCCTCGACATTCGTACAGCCTCATTAGGCGCGCCAAAATACTGCTGCAGGCTCTGTCGCCTACTCGCACCTGCGGAAGGTGTTTCACTAGTGCGTGTAGCTGACACAGATCGACCATGTCCTCTCCCTGCAACAGGAGCGCCACCAGCAGAACCACGACCCGGGCCACGTCCCCTTTTTGAAGATCTCCTCATATTTTCCAAATTTATGATCTCGCCCTAAATGGGTGTTTTTGTATATAGCAGAATACACGTACACGTAAAGCGTTTATGAAAACGCAGAAAATGCTATTGGGAAGAAAAAAAAAACACCGCAAAATTTTATTTTTTTTGCAATGTTTTTGCAATATCAGACTACACGGACAGTATCTACAGCGTGTATGTAGGAACAACACGCAGAAAATGCTATTGGGAAAAAAAAATAAAAAGCAAAATTCTATTTTTATGCAATGTTTTTCCAATAGCAGAATACACAGACTGTGGTGTATGTCTTAGTATATGCAGTGCAGTAATGTTGCACTGAGCTTGAAGGTAAAACGTTTAGATTTTGTCTGGCACTGGCCTCATGGCACTGTTACTGTGACTGTGCACTGCACCCCAGCCAGGGTACAATTGATTTAGGAATCTCTTCAATAATTATGTCTGCCTCTTTCTTTTGCAAAATAAAGTAACTCCCTCCCTACTCTAGCTATCTAGATCGCTCACTGATCTAACTAATTAGAATAAAATTCCAGGAATGTGGACTGACATTAGCACACTAACTCCTAAAATCTTCTATCGATCTGCAGCACAGGAACCTGCCTAACAGTGTGTGTCTAACAGAATGACGCTGTGTGCTGTGTGTGGGCTATATATAGAGGCTGGGTCACATGTTGCACTGGCCAATCACAGCCATGGCATTAGTAGGCATGGCTGTGATGGCTTCTAGGGCACACTATTAAAACGATCATCCATTGGCTGGCCTAAAGCTGTGAAAAAGGCGCCAATACAGCGCCGAACACCGGACCCGAACCCGAACTTACAGCAAATAGTTCGGGTCCGGGTCCCGGACACCCAAAAGTCCGGTACGGACCCGAACTTTACAGTTCGGGTTCGCTCAACCCTACTCACTACCTATCACTACCTATCACAGTTTTGAAGGCCATAAAAGGCCAAGATGGCACAAAACCCCCCAAAATGACCCCATTTTGGAAAGTAGACACCCCAAGCTATTTGCTGAGAGCATGTTGAGCCCATTGAATATTTTTTTTTTTTTAGTTCCAAGTGATTGAATAAAGACAAAAAAAAAAAAAAAAATGTTTTCAAAAAGTTGTCACTAAATGATATATTGCTCACACATGCCATGATTATATGTGGAATTGCACCCCAAAATACATTTTGCTGCTTCTCCTGAGTATGAGGATACCACATGTGTGGGACTTTTTGGGAGCCTAGCCGCGTACGGGCCCCCAAAACCCAAGCACCGCCTTTAGGATTTCTAAGGGTGCAAATTTTTGATTTCACTCCTCACTACCTATCACAGTTTCGAAGGCCATAAAATGCCAAAATAGCACAACCCCCCCCCCCCCCCCCAAATGACCCCATTTTGGAAAGTAGACACCCCAAGCTATTTGCTGAGAGGCATGTTGAGTCCATGGAATATTTTATATTTTGCCACAAGTTGCGGGAATATTACAAACTTTTTTTTTTTTGCCCAAAGTTGTCACTAATAGAGTTGAGCGGACACCTGGATGTTCGGAAAAAAGTCCGGGTTCGGGACCGAACTTGACCCGAACTTGACCCCGAACTCCGAACCCCATTGAAGTCAATGGGACCCGGACTTTTGAACACTAAAATGGCTGTAAAAAGGTCATGGAAAGGGCTAGAGGGCTGCAAATGGCAACAAAATGTTGTTAAGAGCATGGCAAGTGATCTGCAAACAAATGTGGATAGGGAAATAACTTAAAATAACATAAAAAAATAAAAAATAAAATGCTGGAGGCCCCCTTCTCAGCAGAAGAGGTACAGGAAGTCATTAAGAACCTCAGAAACTCAACGGCACGATGCCGCACATATGGTGGGAATACCCCAGAATACGCACTTTCTGGAAAAAATTATTAACTTTCATCAGGAGACTGGGTGGGAGACAATGTGAAGGAACCGGAGGCACTGTCAGCAACCCAATCTACTATCGCCTGTACTTGTCCTGGCCTCAACATTCGTACAGCCTCATTAGGTGCGCCAAAATACCGCTGCAGGCTCTATCATCTACTCGCACCTGAGGAAGGTGTTTCACTAGTGCATGTAGCTGGCACAGATCGACCATGTCCTCTCCCTGCAACAGGAGTGCCACCAGCAGCACCACGACCCGGGCCACGTCCCCTTTTTGATGATCTCCTCATATTTTCCAAATTTATGATCTCGCCCTAAATGGGTGTTTTTGTCAATAGCAGAATAAACGGATAGTGTCTAAAGCATTTATGAAAACGCAGAAAATGCTATTGGGGAAAAAAAAACACTGCAAAATTAAATTTTTATGCAATGTTTTTCCAATAGCAGAATACACACTGACTATGGTGTATCTATTAGTATATGCAGTGTTGATCCTAATGGTGCACTGAGCTTGCAGGTAAAACTTTTATATTTTGTCTGGCACTGGCCTCATGGCACTGTTAAAAGACTGTGCACTGCACCCCAGGCAGGGTACAATTGATTTAGCAATCTATTCAATAATTCTCTCTGCCTTTTTCTTTTGCTTAATAAAGAAACTCCCTACTCTACTCTAGCTATGTAGATCGCTCACTGATCTAACTAATTAGAAGCAAAGTTAAGGAATGCTGACTGCCTGACTGAATCACACTAACTCCCACAATCCTCTCAGCAGCACAGGAACCTGTCTATAGCAGAATGACGCTGTGTGTCTGGACTATATATAGAGGCTGGGTCACATGCTGCACTGGCCAATCACAGCCATGCCATTAGTAGGCATGGCTGTGGTGGCTTCTAAGGGCACACTAGTGAAACGATCGTCGATTGGCTGCCCTGCAGCTGTTAAAAAGGCGCCAATACAGTGCCGAACACCGGATCCGAACCCGAACTTACAGCCAATAGTTGGGGTTCGAGTTCGGGTCCGGGTCCCGAACACCCAAAAGTCCGGTACGGACCCGAACTTTACAGTTCGGGTTCGCTCAACCCTAGTCACTAAATGATATATTGCCCACACATGCCTTGGGCATATGTGGAATTACACCCCAAAATACATTCTGCTGCTTCTCCTGAGTACGGGGATACCACATGTGTGGGACTTTTTGGGAGCCTATCCGCATACGGGACCCCAAAAACCAAGCACCGCCTTCAAGATTTCTAAGGGCATACATTTTTGATTTCACTCCTCACTACCTATCACTAACTATCACAGTTTTGAAGGCCATAAGATGGCACAAAAACCCCCCAAATGACTCCATTTTGGAAAGTAGACACCCCAAGCTATTTGCTGAGAGGCATGTTGAGCCCATTGAATATTTTTTTTTGTCCCAAGTGATTGAATAAAGACAAAAAATAAAAATAAAATGTTTTACAAAAAGTTGTCGCTAAATGATATATTGCTCACACATGCCATGGTTATATGTGTAATTGCACCCCAAACACATTTTCCTGCTTCTCCTGAGTACGGGGATACCACATGTGTGGGACTTTTTGGCAGCCTAGCCCTGTACGGCACCCCGAAAACCAATCACCGCCTTCAGGATTTCTAAGGGTGCAAATTTTTGATTTCTCTCCTCACTACCTATCACAGTTTCGAAGGCCATAAATTGCCTAAATAGCACAAAACCCCCCCAAATGACCCCATTTTGGAAAGTAGACACCCCAAGCCATTTGTTGAGAGGCATGGTGAGTATTTTACAGCTCTCATTTGTTTTTAAAAATGAAGAAAGTAAAGAAAATTATTATTATTTTTTTCTGTTTTCAATTTTCAAAACTTTGTGACAAAAAGCGAGATCTGCAAAATACTCACCATACCTCTCAGCAAATAGCTTGGGTTGTCTACTTTCCAAAATGGCGTCATTTGGGGGGGGGGTTTGTGCCATCTGGGCATTCCATGGCCTCCGAAACTGTGATTGGCAGTGGAGGAGTGAAATAAAAAAATTACACCCTTAGAAAGCCTGAAGGCGGTGCTTGGTTTTTGGGGTCCCGTACGCAGCTAGGCTCCCAAAAAGTCCCACACATGTGGTATCCCCGTATTCAGGAGAAGCAACAGAATGTTTTTTTTTTTTATTTCTTCATTATTCAATCTCTTGGGACAAAAAAAAAAAAAAATATTTAATGGGCTCAACATTGCTCTCAGCAAATATCTTGGGGTGTCTACTTTCCAAAATGGGGTCATTGGGGGGGGGGTTTGAACTGTCCTGGCATTTTATGCACAACATTTAGAAGCTTATGCCACACATCACCCACTCTTCTAACCACTTGAAGACAAAGCCCTCTCTGACACTTTTTGTTTACATGAAAACATATTTTTTTTTTTGCAAGAAAATTACGTTGAACCCCCAAACACTATATATATTGTTAAAGCAAAGGCCCTACAGATTAAAATGGTGGGTGTTGCATTTTTTTTTTTCCACACAGTATTTGCGCAGCGATTTTTCAAACGCATTTTTTGTGGAAAAAAATACACTTTTTTTAATTTGAATGCACTAAAACACACTATATTGCTCAAATTTTTGATGAAATAAAAATATGATCTTAGGCCGAGTACATGGATACCAAACACGACATGCTTTAAAATTGCGCACAAACACGCAGTGGTGACAAACTACATACATTTTTAAAAGCCTTTACAGGTTACCACATTAGATTCACGGAGGAGGTCTACTGCTAAAATTACTGCCCTCGATCTGACCTTCGCGGTGATACCTCACATGCATGGTGCAATTGCTGTTTACATATGACGCCAGACCAACGCTTGTGTTCGCCTTTGCGCAAGAGAAGGGGGGGCAGGGGTGCTTTTTTTATTTTTTTAGCTTTTTTATTTTATTTTTAAACTGTTCCTTCCATTTTTTTCTTAGTTATAATTTTTATTGTTATCTCAGGGAATGTAAATATCCCCTATGATAGCAATAGGCAGTGACAGGTACTCTTTTTTTGAAAACATTGGGGTCTATTAGACCCTAGATCTTTCCTCTGCCCTCAAAGCATCTGACCACACCAATATCGGTGTGATAAAACGCTTTCCCAATTTCCCAATGGCGCGGTTTATATCCGGGAGGGGGCACAATCCCTCCCACTGCTTGTAAAAGCAGTCTAGGGGCTAATTATCCGCTAGAATTGCTTTTACATGAAAGCCGATCACTGGCTGAAAAGAATGATACCAAGATGATACCTAAACCTGCAGGCATCATTCTGGTATAACCATTCAAAGTCCAGCAACATACTGGACATATATTGTAATCTTTTCTTTCCATGCAGCCTCTTGGCTGAAAGAAAAAAAGAGATTGATTGGTGGGTATGCCCACCATTAGAATACCTCCCTTCATCCACCCACTTCTAATGATGGGCATACATGCACCATTTATATATGCCGAAGCATGGGGGCATCCTCCCGCAAAAGTTACGCCGTGTACACACGGTCGGACTTTTCCACGGGGCAAGCCTCTGTCGGAATTTCGACCGTATGACGGCATTAGGAGCCAATCGCTCCTCCGCCCCTGCTGCCCCCATGCTTCGGCTGTGAAATCACATCCTACAGTGTTGGAGTCACGGCTTTATGTATCGTGGGAGCAAACGCTGTTGCTGTCAAGATAATTAAATCTGCGCTGCAACTGAATGGCGTGCCTGCTAAGCAAATTATGGTTAAAATTAAAACAAAGTAACATTACAGTATAACAGTAAGACCTTACCATACCATACCTGCAAAGCAAATACCAAAAAAAAAAACATAGTAAAAAAATAAAAATTTTTTTTAACGCAACCGATGCCTAAAATATATATATATGCCGAAGCATGGGGGCATCCTCCCGCAAAAAAGTTATGCCACGTACACATGGTCGGACTTTTCCACGGGCAAGCCTCCGTCGGAATTTCGACCGTATGTACGTGACATTAGGAACAAATCGCACTGCTGCCCCCATGCTTCGGCATATATGCTCTTTTTTTTTTAACTGTGGTGGTGAAATCACCTCCTACAACGTTGGAGTTGCGGCTTTATGTATCGTGGGAGCAAACGCTGTTGCTGTCAAGATAAATAAATTCCCAGGAAAACCGTAATAGAAGACAAAATCTACGAATCAGAGCAGTGCCTGAAACTAGAGGGGAAGACCTCAAAGAAATTATCAAAAAAATATTCGGTCCGGTTCTGGGTAAAGGGGAGGACGAATTCCCTAGGATAGATAGAGTTCACCGAGTGGGAACGCCTAGGGACCTAAACACAGAGCGACCCCGTGACATCATTGTGCGATTCAGCTATTATGAGGATAAGGCGGAGATATGGGCAAGGATTAAGAAGCCCACGTTAATACAATACGAAGGGACAGAACTGCAGGTGTTTATGGACTTGGCCCCTGAGACTCTAGCCAGAAGACGACTGCTTAAACCACTCCTGGAGAATATGAAAACCCTAAACATTCGATATAGTTGGGGGTTTCCAGCATGCTTACTGGGGTTCAAAGACGGAACCTCGGCTAAATTGATTTTCCCGGAGGACTTGAGGGGTTTCTGCGAAAAGTTTGAAATGCAGGTTCCTGACCTACCGGGCTGGTCGGACGGCTAGGCGGATATAGACCGCGAGGGGGATGGGGGGGGCGCGTGCCCCCCTCCCCCCCGGGCCCACAAGGGTCCGGGGGGGAGGGGGCGGGACTTACACGCGGATTTCCTCGTAGGGTGGCCAAGAGTGGTCAAGATGTTCGGGACCAAAGGCGAGCCGGTGCCCATAGTTGGGCCAGGGGGGCGGGAGGAGTGGGGGGGGGGGGGAGAGGAGGGGGAGGGATGGGGAGACAGTAAAGGGGTGGACCAGAAGATACGTATCCTTCAGACAAGACGAATAGACTCCATACCACTATATAAGAAAATATGCTTACAACAAGTTTTATAACATATAATGTAAAGGGGCTAAACACTCCCAATAAGCGACACAAAATTTTAAAGGAGCTAAGACAAGGCGGATGTGGTTTATTTGCAGGAGACACATATCTTTCACGAATCAAACTTGAAACTGTTCTCCAAAGATTTCCCCAGTTGGTATTATGGGGATACAATCTCGACAAGAAGTAGAGGAGTAGCAATAGGTTTCGCTAGGAATGTAAGATTCTGCTTGGAGGAGAGTGTTGCAGATCCCGAGGGAAGATACCTTTTTTTGAAAGGCAAGTTAGGAGAAACAGAAGTTACTCTTGCCAATATATACGCCCCCAATAGCAACTCCGGGATTTACCTATCTAGAATTCTGGGAAAATTAACAGATTTTAAAAAGGGAGTATTGATACTAATGGGAGACATGAATTTCTGCCTGGACCCACAGGGGGACAGTACGTCCCATGCACAGGGGATTAGTAGCGTGCAGTTAAGAAGAATCAAACAAAAATTAAACGAATGCCAACTCACTGATGTTTGGAGGAGCCAACATGGTAAGGATAAAGATTATTCGTTCTACTCCCCTGTACATGGGACGTACTCTAGAATTGACTATATTTTTCTGGAGCATGACGAGTTGGATAAGGTGCTCGAATCTAAGATCGGGATAATGTCTTTGTCGGATCATGCCCCGGTCTGGATGAAAGTACAAATAATGGGAGGTCGTACGTCACCCTCTAGGTGGCGCCTGAATGATGAGATAATATGAGAGGAAGAAGGAGCAGAGAGGATAGGCAAAGAGCTAGAACAATTTCAAGCTGAACGACACAGAGGGAATATCGGGACAGACCTCATGGGAGGCCCATAAGGCCTACATAAGGGGGATATTGATCGCAGCGGGAGCTAAAAAAAAAAAAAAGATAGAGCTAGAAAAATCCAATAAGTCACAGAGGAAATATTCAATTTAGAACAAAAACACAAAAACTCTGCGAACCAGGATAGAACTTTACACCAAGAAATACAAAAAAAAAAAAAAAGGGATGAATTTAAAATATTAATGGAGCAAGAAACAAAAAAAAAACTTTTTTTATTTATCTAGGGAAAAATATTTCGGGAGTAATAAATCTCCGAAGTACCTAGCAAAAATGCTACAGAAGAAAAAAAACATAAATTATATAGAGAAAATACAGAGGGCCGACGGGATACTAGAATATACTACAAAGGGGATAGCACAAATATTTAAGAACTACTATATGCCGTGGAGCAAGAAGGGGGGAGGGAGGAAAAGGAAAAAAACGAGAAAATTAAGGATTTTTTAAGTAAAGCGGGCCTAGTAAAGATCACAGAGAGCGAGCGAGACTTGTTAGAAGGACCAATCACAGAAGAGGAGATAATCAGGGCGCTAGCAGAATCTAAGAACGGGAAAAGCCCAGGACCAGATGGGTTCACGGTTTTTTAATACAAAAAGTTTCAGAAGATCTTAATCCCTTGGTTATGTAGGTATTTAAACGGTCTGGGAATACAGTATCAAACAAGTAAAGAAGCCTCGTTAGCCTCTATCACGGTTATAAAGAAGGACGGCAAAGATGGAACATGCTGTTCCAACTTTCGACCAATCTCGCTGCTTAATGCAGACACTAAACTCTTCGCTAAAATTCTTGCTAGCCGGATGAAAGCCCTTATGAACAAATTAGTGCACCCAGACCAGGTGGGTTTCATTACTGGGAGGGAAGGCAGGGATAATGGGTTGCGAACCCTGCTCCTACTCCTACAAGAGAAGGAGAAAAAGAGCTCAAGTCTACTCCTATCAACAGATGCCCAGAAGGCATTCGATAGGGTAGATTGGTCCTTTATGTTTAGGACGTTAGAGGGAATGGGGTTCGGCCCTAATATGCTCCAGCGGATTAGGACGCTATATCATCATCCGATAGCCACAATCAAGATTAACGGAACTGACTCCCCCCCTTTGAAATGAGAAACAGAACAAGACAGGGGTGTCCACTATCCCCTCTCTTGTTTGTCCTATCCCTCGAGCCTTTATTATCGACAATTAGGAATGACCCCGGGATAGAAGGTTTCAAAGTAGGGGGGGAGGAACATAAATTATCCGCATACGCAGATGACATACTGTTCTATACAAGTAAACCAATGGTAACTCTGCCCCGACTTATACACATAGTAAAAAAATATGGTGAACTATCTAACTTCAAAATCAATCAGGGGAAAATCGGAGGTTCTAAATATAAATACAAATAACCTAGAAAAACAGAAGCTTCAAAAGGAATTTAAATTCCCATGGGGTAAAGAAATGAAATAAGCATTAAGCTAGCGCCCTCACTAAAAAATATATTTAAATTACATCCCTCTGCTGAATGAAATTGAGAAAGAGAACAAACGACTGTTAAATAAACCACTATCATGGTTCGGGAGAATTCAGTCATTTAAAATGTTTGTCCTGCCTAAAATCCTATACAAATTCCAAATGATGCCCATTGCGTTACCCAAGTACTATCTAACAAAACTTAAGGCTCTATTATTGTCTTTTGTGTGGAAAGGAAAAAAAAACAGAATTGCTTTCTCTATCTCTACCCTAAAGCAGGAGAAGAGTAAAGGAGGACTAGCAGTACCAGACATAGGCCTTTATTATAAGGCTATTGTGCTCTCCAGAATTACAGATTGGATAAAAGAAAATAAAAGTGAAAAGAGATGGGTCAATTTAGAATTCACCCTCAGTAAGGCACACTTAGGTAAAACTATATGGAATCCACCTAAACATAGGAGAATAGATATAAATAGTAGTAAACTTACACTTAATGCACTAAGGATATGGGATGGAATATATAAGAAATTTAATGGGCACTATAATTCACTGCTTATTTCCTTAAAAGAAAACAAATTTTTTGCACCAGGGATGAAGATTAAAGGAGGAAATTGGATGAAACACGAACACCTACAATTGAGGGATATTTTGAAGGATGGAAAGATCCTATCACTTATGGAGTTAAAAGTTAAGGAAGGTTTTGAGGGAATAGACGGATGGCGGCACCGTCAGCTCGCCCACTTCACTGAGAGTCTGCCCCATCCTCTGAGAGAAGCGACAGACTTAACTGCGATTGAAAGAGTGTGTCTGAATAAGAAAATCAGGGGCAATATATCGAGATGGGGCAGACTCTTACTGGATGGGGAGGAGGGGGGGATGCCGCCATTTATATCAAAATGGGAGAGGGAAATAGGGACACAATGTGATATAAGCACTGTAAAAAAAATTTTTAATTTAACACACGGATCAGCAAAGGACAGCAGGTCGGCTGAAACAAACTATAAAATTCTTGCGAGATGGTACGCCACCCCTGATAAGATAAGCAAATACCAACTGGGGAAATCAGGGAACTGCTGGAGAGGATGTGGAGACATAGGAACAATGATACATATCTGGTGGAGCTGTCCTAAAATAAGGGCATTCTGGGGGAAAGTTTTGCACCATATAAGAGAAATAACAAATATAGAAGTCCCAGATGACCCCTGGACAATATTGCTCCATGGCACAAAAGACGGAATTAAAAAATATCAAGGATCATTAATCCCACATCTCTTGAATGCTGCAAAGAAACTAATCCCCATAAAATGGCAAGAAGTGGAAGCTCCTACAATTTGGGAATGGATAGACGAAGTAGAAAGTACTTATAGCATGGAAAGGTTAACAGATGGGCAGAGTAGTAGAGTTGATGACAAAATAGATAAGTGGCAGGAATGGAGGATATTTAAAAAAACTTGTAGTTATGCAGAACAACTAAGAGTCTAAATACTTTCGATGAGATACCGGTTAAGGAGGATACAAAAATATAGTTTAAAATACGAGGATTATAATGGTCACCCCGAGGGAGACGAGGGTTGGGGGGGTGGGGGTAGATAGGGGGAAAATAGATGGAAGTAGAATTATGAAGGTGGGAGTGAGCACGGAAATATTAAAACGCATTATATAAGTGTTCGAAACTGAGGTATGAATAAAAGTTTATATAAGCACATAATAAGCTACAATGATGTGAACAAGTGAAGAGACAGCTATGATCAGAAATCTGATTGGAAGTCTCCCAAATTTCGCTGAAGTGGCAAAAAAAAAAGATAAATAAATCCGCGCTGCAACTGAATGGCGCACCTGAAAACAAAAAAATGGTTAACAATAAAACACAGTAAACAAAATTACATACCTGAAAAGCAAGCATGATAAAACATAATAAAACATTGCAGAATAGAATAGAGAGAATAGAGAGAGAGAGAACAATAAAACGACAACTATTTTTGTTTTTTTTATTTTATATTTTTTTTGAGGGTTTTTTTTTTTTGTACTTTTTTTTATTTTTATTTTTTACACTTTTTTTTTAAACTATAACTATAATTTTAACTGTAACGGTCGGGTCTCAAAATGCGATGGCATTCTTGAGACCCTGTGAAAGTGTATCCTAGCCTGTGAAATGCTGTACCCTACGCTAATACTTCACTAGTGAGTGGTAGCGTTCAAAACATTCACCAATGCAGAGACCAGGATTGTCAGGACAGCGTGGACAATAATAACGGGTGTCACGCCTAAATCCGCGCTTGCTACAGACACGACATCTTTTTTGGGGGGTCTCGATTGGTAGGGGTACTCGGGAGGACATAAGAATAATGCCTCTCATACAGCTGGCTAACTGCATTTGGTTGGGAATGGTGAGGTGCAGAACCGTCTGGAAACAGAAGGTCTGTGACAACCTCTTCCTGGAATTCAAGGAAGGGTAAAGTCCCTCCTGAAGCTCCGTATAGCACTTGAGCATTCAGCAAAGCCAATTGGAACAAATAAATAGACACTTTTTTGTACCAGCATCTAGCCTTACGGGCAACTAGATACGGCGCCAACAACTGGTCGTTGAGATCCACCCCTCCCATATTTTGGTTATATTCGTGGACACAGAGGGGTTTCTCCACAACACCAGCCGCCGTACGAATTTTGACTGTCGTTTCTGCATGAAGGGAGGTAAGAACGAAAACATTCTTATTATCCCTCCACTTCACAGCGAGCAAGTTATTACACTTGAAGCAGGCTCTCTCCCCCAGCCTAAGGTGGGAATCTACAAGCCGCTGGGGAAAGCCCCAGCGATTAGGTCGCACAGTGCCACATGCTCCAATATGCTGATCAAACAAGTGACTAAACAGTGGCATGCTCGTGTAATAATTGTCCACGTACAAGTGGTACCCCTTTCCGAATAAGGCTGACACCAAGTTCCACACTATCTTGCCAGCGCTCTCTATGTAATCTGGACAGTTCTCCGGATCTACGTAACTATCTTTTCCCTCATAAACCGAAAAGCTCCACGTATAGCCTGTTGCCCTGTCACAGAGCTTGTAGAGCTTGACCCCGTATCTGGCACGCTTGCTGGGAAGGTACTGTTTGAAAGACAAGTGGCCAGAAAACTTAATCAGGGACTCGTCAACGCAGACAACTTGATTGGGCGTAAACAAGGCTGCAAAACATTGGTTGAAGTGGTTTATGAGGGGCCGAATTTTGTAGAGCCGATCAAATTCAGGGTCTCCACGAGTTCATTGTCACTGAAGTGCATGAACCGCAAGATCTGTTCGTATCGTGCCCTGGACATGGAGCGAGAGAACACGGGCATATGGAGGACTGGTGAGGTGGATCAATAAGTCCTCAGAGTCGGGAATTTATGCATGCCCATGTTGAGGGAAAGGCCCAGAAAGGACTTAAATTCGGAAACCGTAATTGGTTTCCAATCTCTGGCAAGGGAAGGCAACTGGGGATTAGCGGCGATGTATTGACCAGCATATATATTACTTTGGTCCACAATAGATCTATAGAGATCTTCCGTGAAAAACAGCGATAAAAAAATCGGATGGCTTAAAATCAGCTGTTTCCACCTAAATACCGGGTTGGCCAGTGAATGGGGGGGAAGTACGGGTTCTGCAGAAGTGGTGGGCACCCAATGAGGATTGGCGAATTCTGCAGGAAGGACACTATGTGATTGACGGGCCTGCCTTCGTCTTCTTCTTGGTAGCAGCGGGACACTACTTGTGCTTGCCACCTCGCCAGCTTGAACTGCACTTATGGGACTCGCCACGTCACCAAGTGTTACTGCAGTGCTGGATGTACGTCCAGGGTGTACTAGGCCGCTGGTGCTTGCCAGTTCACCAGAAGGAATATCGGCGCTAGTACTTCTCTGCTCCATACGAGAGACCTGCGGTTCTTGCACCTCAACAACAGCAGAAGATCTGGATCGGGTACGCCTGACCTTAGCAGGGACCACACCTCTGTCGTCAGAGCCATCTGTCATGGAGCCGCTGTCGTCTACTGGATCGTATTCTGGGCCTGATTCTGACAGATGATTGACTTCCTCTTCACTATCTGTCATGCTCAGAAACAAGTAGGCCTGTTCACTAGTGTACTTTCAATTTGCCATTTTTGAATTTAGTAGTACACTAGTGAGATTCACAGGTAAAAAAGCTCCTGACTGTTAGCGACTGAATCAAAACGCTACCAAAAAAATTGTTAGCGATCGCAGGGATCAGGCCTGACTCTGCGAACGCTGCAGTTATGTGTGCTTAGTGTTTTGTAAGTGACAGTGATCGATCGATACTGCACTTGGGTGGGCTAGGCTGGGCTGGGCGGAGGGGGAAAACGCGGGTGCTAGCAGGTATCTGGGCTGATCCCGCTAAAAATGCGTTTTTTGGAACCCTAAACTGCTGGGACGCTAGTATAGATCAGATCAGATATTGATCTGTTCAGATACTATACCACTAAGGGAGGTGTATGCTTTGCGCGTGGGTGTTTGCGGTACTGGCACTAACCTGGGGCGACGCAGACCTTATTTGACCCTAAAACCTAATTGATATCTCCCGCCGGGTGATCAGGGGGGTTAAACCGTTATTGGGTAATAAATGGCGGGTGCCCTGACAGTATAAGGGGGCGGCACAGTGGTGTAGTGGTTAGCACTCTCACCTAGCAGTAAGAAGGGTCGCTGGTTCGAATCCCAACCACTACCTGCCTGGAGTTTGTATGTTCTCCCTGTGCCTGCGTGGGTTTCCTCCGGGTACTCCGGTTTCCTCCCACAATCCAAAGACATGCAGGTAGGTTAATTGGCTTCTGTCCAAAAATTGGCCCTAGTATATGAATGGGGACCTTGGATTGTGGGCTCCTTGAGGCTAGGGACCAATGTGAGTGTGCAATATACAGGGATAGGGACAATTGTAGACACTCACTCAGGTTGAACTGGATGGACTGGTGTCTTTATTCAACCTTACTAACTATGAAACTATAAAAAACAAAACTAACTAACCAGCATCACCCGTAACAGTTATATGGTGATCACTGGTGAAAGGGTTAACTAGGGGCAATCAGGGGGTTAAAACATTTATTAGGTAATATATGGGGGTACCTGACGCTATATAAAAACCTGAGGGAGAACCTAAATAACTAAATAACTAACTGGCTAACCAGTGACACTTATACGGTGATCACTGGTGAAAGAGTTAACTCTAGGGGCAATCAATTACAATTTAGGTTGTAATATGGGGGTATCTGACCTATAAACCTATTTATATACATGGCGGTTAACTTAAAAAAAAACTGGCTACCTAGCGGCACCAGTGACACTAATGCAGCGATCAGAAAAACGATCGCTTAGTGACACTGGCAAAAGGGGGTGAAAGGGTTACCTGGGGGCAATCGAGGGGTTAAACCTTTATTGGGGGGGGGGGGGGGGGGGGGTAGGGGGCTACCTTAGACCTAAAGGGGCCTAAAACTAACTGCCCTGACAGTTATTTCAGTCACAACTGACACTAAATGCAGTGATCAGTAAATAAATGATCACTGCAATCAGTGACACTGTGACTGGGGTGGCAGGGGGTGATCTGGGGGATGGACAGGGGGGTGAAATGTGTGCCTAAGTGTCCTGGTGTCAGTGTACTGTTGTGCACTTACTTGTGTGTCTTCTCAGCTCGACATCGACATCACTTCCCCTTGCCTGTGTTTACTATTACACAGACAGGGGAAGCATCTGATTCGCCTGGAGCGATCGCGAGGTGGTGACCACTGGCCGTCCCCTCATCTCGGATCGTCCTGAAGCGATGCCGACCATCTCCGCTGGCGGGGGGGGGTCTGATCGGACCCCCCACCCACCGGAATAATGTCACGTACAGGTACGGGATTTTGCCTGTACGTTCCATTCTGCTCGCATATATATACACACATGAGGCGGTCGGCAAGTGGTTAACCAGGGTGTTTAGGATAAGTGATAGGCCGAAAAACCCCGCTGTTCGGTTTGCACCAGAACATCTCGAACAGGAAAAAAGTTCTACAAAACATGCAAACTCTATTAACCACTTGCTTACTGGGCACTTAAACCCCCCTCCTGCCCAGAGCAATTTTCAGCTTTCAGCGCTGTCACAGTTTGAATGACAATTGTGCGGTCATACAACGCTGTACCCAAATGACATTTTTTTAATTTTTTTCACACAAATGGAGCTTTCTTTTGGTGGCATTTAATCGCCATTTGGGTTTTTATTTTTTGCTAAACCCATGTTTCATAGTTTGTTATAAAGTTTTGCAAACGGGTAATTTTTCTCCTTCATTGATATTCGCTGATGAGACTGCACTGATGGGCACTGATGGGCTGCACTGATGGCACTGATGGGCTGCACTGATGGGCACAGATAAGGCGACACTGATGGGAACAGATAAGGCGACACTGATGGGCATTGATGGGTGGCACTGACAGATGGCACTGATGGGCAATGATAGGTGGCAATGATGGGCACTGGTAGGTGGCACTGGTAGGTGGTATTGATAAGCAGCACTGGTAATGACTCAAGGATTCATTTATAGGCGGCACTGTGGGCACTGATATTCGACACTGATAGGTGGCAATGTGGGCACTGATAGGTAGCACTGTGGGCACTGTGAGGTGGCACTGTGAGGTGACACTGTGGGCACTGATGGGTGGTACTGTGGGCACCGATAGGTGGTGCTGGTGGGCACTGGTATGTGCCTTAACGATCGGGACCAATGTCCCTCTCGCAGCCGCTGGAGATCTGCTTTTTTTCCTCCTCAGGCTATCAGCGGAGGAGGAAAAATCACATACATCACATGATCAGCTGTCATTGGCTGACAGCTGATCACGTGGTAAGGGGTTGGGATCGACTCTTTACTCCGATCTGTGATCAGGCGAGTCTCATAGACTCACTGATCACAGAGCGTGCCCTGCAGGGGGCCCGCAGGCCTCTCGAGCACGGGAGGACGTCCAGGGACGCCCTCCCCACAATTGGCGTCCGAGCTGTAGCCGTCTTTCAGCTATAGCGCGGGCGTGAAGTGGTTAAAGATAAATACAAAAAAAATTGCGCTGGACTCAAATACTTGAAACATTAAGCAGCAACGACAAGTGCGATATAACACAAACATGGAAGAAAATATAAAAGTTGCGCTAAAAAAAATATATAAAAAATAGTTGTGATATAAAACGGCGTACCAGTGAAAAATACTATAAATGCACTGAGGAAATTAGCACAAATGCATATTATCAAACAATCACCACATAAGTGAAATATGCAATATATAAGTGAATGGCAACTAGTGGTTGTCCGAAAAAACCTGTAAATAAGAGAAAACGTTCAACAGAAAATGTTTGTGGAATTGTTCCTGTGAAAAAGGAAAAGTTCAACCAGAAGTGGATTGAAGGTTGTCCAATGAGACTCCAACAGTAAAATTGGTGCAGTCCATATAAGTGATGAACAAATGAAAATAGTGACTGTATAGTTTCTATGGAAACTCTTTATCCACCACCGCTAAGATTGTTCTCTTACCAGCTCCCAGGATGGTGAAAACGGATGGCTAATACCCAGCCCGGGCCTTTTCCTCTCGGATCCTCTGTTGTATCAATAGAACCATCACCATCTACTGCTGTATTGGGATCTCCGATCGTGGAACATCAGTATGCAAACCCCCCTTATTTCCGGTGTCTCAGTATGCACAGTGGGAACTCGGACATAGAGAAAAAATAAAAACACCAAAAAGGGGGATCATAGATAAGACCCGCTGGGGTATTTTATTACGTAAATGTAATTAAGTAAAAAGCACTCCAATGTGCATAAAATAAATGGATGTATAAAAAATGCGGCCGGCCGGCTGCAACACTAAGCGTCCTTTATACATCCATTTATTTTATGCACATTGGAGTGCTTTTTACTTAATTACATTTACGCAATAAAATACCCCAGCGGGTCTTATCTATGATCCCCCTTTTTGGTGTTTTTATTTTTTCTCTATGTCCGAGTTCCCACTGTGCATACTAAGACACCGGAAATGGGGGGTTTGCATACTATTGATACAACAGAGGATCCGAGAGGAAAAGGCCCTGGCTGGGTATTAGCCATCCGTTTTCACCATCCTGGGAGCTGGTAAGAGAACAATCTTAGCGGTGGTGGATAAAGAGTTTCCATAGAAACTATACAGTCACTATTTTCATTTGTTCATCACTTATATGGACTGCACCAATTTTACTGTTGGAGTCTCATTGGACAACCTTCAATCCACTTCTGGTTGAACTTTTCCTTTTTCACAGGAACAATTCCACAAACATTTTCTGTTGAACGTTTTCTCTTATTTACAGGTTTTCGGACAACCACTAGTTGCCATTCACTTATATATTGCACTTTTCACTTATGTGGTGATTGTTTGATAATATGCATTTGTGCTAATTTCCTCAGTGCATTTATAGTATTTTTCACTGGTACGCCGTTTTATATCACAACCATTTTTTATATATTTTTTTTAGCGCAACTTTTATATTTTCTTCCGTGAAGTGGTTAAAGTCTATGGGACACTAACATGAAAAATCCAAAGTCCTAATTTTAAAGGCATATATGCAAGTTATTGCCATAAGTGTAAGTGTATGGGGGCCTGGGTACTGCCCTGGGGGACATGCATCAATGTAAAATTTTATTTTTTTAAACAATCGTTTTTAAAGGAGCAGTGATTTTAATGATGCGCAAAGTAAAAGAAAAAAAAAGAAAAATTCCTTTAACTATTGTGACTGGGGGGGTGGTCCCTTTAGTCTGGCTCTAAAGTGGCACATCCGTATGATGTATAGAACTTTCTGCTCACGGCTGTAATGTATTACTGGCTCCCGGCAATACAGATAAAAAAAATTTATGAAAAAATGAACGCCAAAGTTCTTCAAAAAAATGGCGTAGGCCCCCCAAAATCCATACCAGACCCTTATCCGAGCATGCAGCCCAGCAGGTCAAGGGGAGGGGACAAGTGACCGCCCCCCACCCCCTCCTGAACCATACCAGGCCACGTGTCCTCAACATGGTTTGGTGGGTGCTTTTGGGCAGAGGGGGGCTCTGCCCCTCCCACCCCAAGGCACCTTGCCTCCATGATGATGGGGCAAGGGCCTCTTCCCGGCATCCCTGGGCTGTAATTGTCTGGGCCTGAGGGTGGGGGGCTTATCGGAATCTGGAAGCCATCTTTAACAAGGGGGCTCCCAGATCCTGTCCCCCCAATGTGAATGGGTAGCGGATACATCGTACCCCTACCCATTCAACAAAAAAAAAGTGTGAAAATGTAAGAACCAAAAGGAAAACGTTTTTGACAAATCCTTTATTAAAAAAATAAAAAATAGTGTCCCTCGATGTAAATTCATCGTCAATCACGAAACCCGCTGACCCAAAAAAAAAATAGAAGAAACTCTGGTTTGACAGTTCTTATACAGGCAAGGGGCATGGCCACCAGTTATGTCACTCGGTGGCACTGCCCCTTCTGACGTCATGTGACAAAAATACCATTTCATATGGGACTATTTTATTAATGCATGGAAAAGCATTTGTGTTTGTGGTTTAATGTCTTTTATTAATATTGAGAGATAATTGATGCACAGACAGTTAGTTATATGTGCACAATTGGGTATTTTATAAGGTGTGGGCAGCCGTGATTATTTATTTATGTTATATGTTTTTGATCTATTTGGGTAGCAGAGCAAACGTTTTTTTTTTTGGTTAATTTAACATTTCAGGACCATGTTGTGCTCCCTTTACAGGCATGAACGTTCCTAAAATGTTGCTTTTCTATATGGTCATACAAGAATAAAGAGCTTCAGGTACATCTCTGATCAATCCGATATGTAACATCCTTTCTACAGAAAGATTTGAGTAAACAATCTGCACACATCCTACCGCCAACAACAGCAATATACGGCAGCACCCACACAGCAGTTTAAAGTGATGTTACTAGTCCATATAAATATATGAATAATACTGTCATGTGGTATAAGGTCTTGTTCACATGACCGTACACCAAGCTTACACCAGTGCATGGGCTGTGTTTGCCCCCATGGGGTGCACAGGTGTTCCGTGCATCTGTGTGCGGGCAGTCCTATTCCTTTCTGCTGAAAGCAGCAGCTGCATTGGCACAACCACTGCTCCCAATTTCACATGGGAATGGATGAGTGTCCATGAACTCACATTGTTTATGTCCATGCAGTCACTGCTCCAAATAGACATGAATGGGACTGCCTGCACATGGATGCATGGAACGCCTGTGCATCCCATGCGAGCAAATGCGGCCCTTCACATGGGTGAATGCCTAAATACGCCTTTAAGAAGGAGGCCAAAAACTTCTGAACCATCATATCTGCAAACTGCATTATGCTCCAGAATTCCTTGTTTTCCAAAAATATACATCCATCACTCTATTACTATAACGTCTAGGGTATGTATCCTTTTTACGGTGTGCATGCAGATCTTCTCTCAGTGCAGAGTGAACTGGAGTTCATTACATTGTCCTTTTCTGCTCTGCATCTCCCTCCTGTCTCTTCTCATTTTTTAGCAATACACGGAGAGACAAATTTAGAGAATGGGCGTATCTATAATACCTAATACATAGGCACACAGAAAGGTTCAAACTGACAAGTAAATTATTTTCCTTTTTGATATGTTTCACGGTGCCTGGTTCTCTATCCATCTGTGTTGAGTCTACATGTGTTACAATGGTCACCAGAGGGTAGCATTAACACATTAATGACTTTCCATTAAAAGGCGAGGCTGGCAAAGGAAAATTCATATTGAGTGAATGTGCTAATATGGTTCACAGGCAGTGAAGCTCTGTGATACTAATGGAATCTTCAATAAGATGAAATGAAAAGAGCAGCAAAAGCTGCAGATATTAGTATCATGTCAGAGAATGTATGTAAAGCATATGAGAATGGAGCATTTATCACACTGGGATGCAGTGCTGGTTAAATAGTGGTAAAGCGCCGCTAAAACTGGCAGCGCTTTACCACTAATGGACCCGCCACCCCAGTGTGAAAGAAGCTTTATAAAAAATGTAAAAGAAGTCAGTGGCGGCAGTGGAC
Organism: Lithobates sylvaticus; assembly: GCA_028564925.1. NCBI lineage: Eukaryota > Metazoa > Chordata > Amphibia > Anura > Ranidae > Lithobates > Lithobates sylvaticus. The sequence continues at coordinate 158,345,896 of CM053033.1, forward strand.
AATGCAAGCACTGTACACGGACCAGTGTCCGTGTGAGGACACCTTGCTGACCCCTGTCCATGCTGCATTACATATACTCCCACCTGTCATACAGCCAGGGCCGTCTTTAATATTGATTGGACCCTGGGCAAAGATTTTTATTAGGCCCCACCCCAGCTAGACTTAAAATGAGTTTACTGCAGCAGATCAGGCAGTGATTGTGATTGGCTGCCAGAGATTACAACACATCATTACAGCTCAGCCTCACAGATTAGTTGCTAGCAGTTACAGAACATCATTACTGTTCACTAATTGGATTCTAGAGCGAGGTGGGTGCAGAGTGAGGTGGGTGCAGAGCGGGGTGGGTGCAGAGTACAGGACTGAGGTGGGTGCAGAGGACTGAGGTGGGTGCAAAGTGCAGGACTGAGGTGGGTGCAGAGTGCAGGACTGAGGTGGGTGCAGAGTGAGGTGGGTGCAGAGTGCAGGACTGAGGTGGGTGCAGAGTGAGGTGGGTGCAGAGTGCAGGACTGAGGTGGGTGCAGGACTGAGGTGGGTGCAGAGTGGGGTGGGTGCAGAGTGCAGGACTGAGGTGGGTGCAGAGTGAGGTGGGTGCAGAGTGCAGGACTGAGGTGGGTGCAGAGTGAGGTGGGTGCAGAGCGCAGGACTGAGGTGGGTGCAGGACTGAGGTGGGTGCAGAGTGGGGTGGGTGCAGAATGCAGGACTGAGGTGGGTGCAGAGTGAGGTGGGTGCAGAGTGCAGGACTGAGGTGGGTGCAGGACTGAGGTGGGTGCAGAGTGCAGGACTGAGGTGGGTGCAGACTGAGGTAGGTGCAGAGTGCAGGACTGAGGTGGGTGCAGGACTGAGGTGGGTGCAGAGGGGGTTGGGTGCAGAGTGCAGGACTGAGGTGGGTGCAGACTGAGGTGGGTGCAGGACTGAGGTGGGTGCAGAGAGAGGTGGGTGCAGAGGGCAGGACTGGGGTGGGTGCAGACTGAGGTGGGTGCAGACTGGGGTGGGTGCAGACTGGGGTGGGTGCAGAGAGAGGTGGGTGCAGAGGGCAGGACTGGGGTGGGTGCAGACTGGGGTGGGTGCAGACTGGGGTGGGTGCAGAGCGCAGGACTGAGGTGGGTGCAGGACTGAGGTGGGTGCAGAGTGGGGTGGGTGCAGAATGCAGGACTGAGGTGGGTGCAGAGTGCAGGACTGAGGTGGGTGCAGGACTGAGGTGGGTGCAGAGTGCAGGACTGAGGTGGGTGCAGACTGAGGTGGGTGCAGAGTGCAGGACTGAGGTGGGTGCAGGACTGAGGTGGGTGCAGAGGGGGTTGGGTGCAGAGTGCAGGACTGAGGTGGGTGCAGACTGAGGTGGGTGCAGAGGGCAGGACTGGGGTGGGTGCAGACTGAGGTGGGTGCAGAGGGCAGGACTGGGGTGGGTGCAGACTGGGGTGGGTGCAGAGTGCAGCTCTCCTCCCACCCAGATTCCAGTACAGAGCGCCACTCCACTCTACAAGGCTGTTCTCCCACAAAGATGCCCCCCCCCCCCCCCCCCCCCCCCCCCCAGATTCCAGTACAGAGTTTTCCTCTGTCCCAAATGATACTCACAGGTTCAGCATGTTGTCCTCCGATGTCCATGCAGCCTGCCAGTCCCAGGAGCAGCTTCCTCTGTGCACAGTCCCCGCCCCCTTCCTCCTCTTCTCTGTATGATACAGCTATGCCTATCTGGACATCACAGTACACCGCACACACAGCACACTTCTACTACAAGGCAGCTCTCCTCTTCCAGCCAAAATCCATGCAGGAGAGGGTGCACACACTGTACACACCACACCACTTCCCCATCTGTCACAGTGGAAATTAAACAGCAGTGGTGGTCCTCCTCCCACACTGGGATGGGAGGTCAACTGATGTGAAAATATAATTGAAGGCATTAGACCACATTCATAAAGATCAGTCTGACAATTTTTATAACTTGTACCTAAAAGTCACATTTCAAAGACCACAAAAGAGCAAATATATTTTCTAAGATAATTCTTTCCTCCATATTTCAGACATGACTGATGTATATTTTGGAGTCTGGCTTTTTTCTTTGTGAACAGGGTTTAACTATAGCCATAAGAATGCGTGTTAGTTTTATGGTACCTGCAGGCACAGAGGACCCAGGGAGATACTGTACATGCATATTGAGTCCATATGCAGATTCAACAAAAATTGCAATTTATAATTAATGTATATGCATAGCACTTCCTAATATTTATAAGGCAACTTTAACCAAGCAACTACATATGAGGATGAGTCAATAATTATCTGTACTCTAATTCTATAATTAATTTGAACAACAGTAAAGAACTCATTACTTTTCAATATAGTCCCCTTGCTTTTCAAAGCACTTGTTCCAGCCTTCCACAAGTTTGTATATATGCTCGGAAAAAATGTTTTTTGTTTGTCCAATTGTTTGTCCAATTCCAAACCAGGCAGACGCAACCAGGCAAAATTTCTAATTTATACCAATCTTTTAGCAGAAGGTGCACATAGAAGGGCTTTGCCTATCGCAAGAAAGGGTAAAATGTATTTCCCAGAACACCTACCAGCTAGCCAACAAAAATAAAAAAAAACAAGGACACAGTCTGACAATTTGCATTTGAGGAAAAGCGTATGGCTGATCAGAAGGAATATATATTAGAATATTGGGTACCTACATCCCCAAATTGGTTGAAGATAAAGAAAAATTGGGACAAGTGGGATTTTACTGGTACCGTCTTAAGACATTACAACATTTTCATTAAAAATCTATTTTTTATTTAGTATCAAAAAAGATTAAAATTGTGTACAAAGGACATATACATGGTAGGTCCTCTATGGTAGTTAATTCACCTCAATGGAAGTCACTCATCTCAGGGATGACTCCAAGAGTCGTATGGACGTACAGATATCACACTCTCGCCATGTTTCGCAGTTACCCACTTCTATGATAATCAAATCAGTTGGCACGTACATACCATGTGCTAACTTTTTAGATTATCATAGATTTTATGGCTTATATACCTGTGACGAAACGTCCCTACACTCCTCTTGAGTGCGTTCGTCATATATCACTTCCTCTCAGTCTGGATATAAGTATAAGATATTCCAACCGCTCCCAAGCACCAAACGAGACAACACTTGCTTGGTGCCAACATGGACTGATCTTTATTTGACATGTCACACAATTTTATAGAGCCAGATGACTAAGACCTAACCTAATTAGCATGAGCTAATTACCTTAATCAACACTGGACTCCTTCATTCAATTGCAGGGTTAATTAGCACATACAACAATAGGTGAAATATTCTTTAGAATTACACAAGGCAACAGACAGGCTGTCTGGAGTTGACGACATTAGCATCTGACAGTGTGTGGAATACACCTTACAAGCCAGACCAGCCTCATTTACACAATAGACAGGTGGCTTGAGTTCATGACATTGAATGGGACACAAGGTGTCAGATGCTAGTCTATTTCTAATGCCAAATGCATATACAGAGAGTGTATTTTGGGGGGCCCGTGATCAGCTGGCAGGAGGCTAGCATGCAGTCCTCTCAAAAAGCCCGTGTCCCGGCTAGGTCTGTCACAATACCTATATGTTTTAAAGTGTTCATAGGGCCCTGTGTATGTGCTCCCATGCTCGCCCAGAAGTGGTGGCCCTGATGCCCTGCCATATGCCAGCCTTAATCTGATCTCTGAGGTAAATACACTTATGCCTTTCCAATGTTTTCAGTATTTATGTATGTATTAATCATATGAGGAAGAATGTTTTCTCTGTTTATCTGTATTTACAAAAAAAAATTATTTAGTGTCCCTCTATTTTGCTTGCGTTTCCTCTCCTAAAGAAGCAGGTAACCGCAAAATATGTCGAGAGTGTGATATCTGAATGGCCATACGACCCTTGGAGGCATAACTGAGATGAGTGACTTTCATTGGAGGTGTATTACCTACCATAGAGGAACGGTCATGTATATGTCCTTTGTACACAATTTAAATCTTTTTTGATACTTAATAAAAAAACGATTTTAATGAAAATGTTGTAATGTCTTAAGACAGTACCAGTAAAATCCCACTTGCCCCAATTTACCTTTATCTCTAACAAATTACATTAAAACAGAGTTGCCCAACATTTGCAAATATGTACGGAAGCCACGTGTTCTCATCAAGGCTACTCTGTATAGTGTGGTCCTAAATCTAACCTATGAGAGCCTCCACACTGGAAGAAATAAAGAAATAGAAAATAAGGGGGAAGAAATGCCCAGATGCCACCAATTCATTCTTATAGGTGCAGGGGGACAACTGAATCCCAGTGAAGCACAATGGCAGCTGAAGGCCTTCTATGTGTCCTTGTGCCAATTGCAGCAAGATAGACAAAAATGGCAACCATCCTAAATTATAATAATAATAAATAATTTCACAGTAGAAGTCCACTGGAGGCCCATAGATGGTAATCAGCTGCCTTGATTCCTTTTGTGGGGTGATTGTCTGCCCACAACATCCGTGTCAATTTGAAGTCACATGCCACTGCGTCAAATCCGGGCTCTGTGATGACAACATCCAGGGAGTGTCCGGCAGCCATATTGGAGACCAAAATGCAGACACAGGAGTCTAATGCTGTCGATGGAATTCCACTCCATAACTGGATCCAACTACGGGGCAGAATGCAGATGCTTCTTTCTGCATAGCAAAAAATAAACATAGACCCCTGTGAGAAGACATGGGCCTTCCTGTGCCAGGTTTTGCCACAGTAGCAACAGTATTTAACATCGTGGCACGTACAAAACAATCAACACTATTAAAGTAGCACTCTAAAATTGGTTAACCTCATAGGTGTCAATTAGTACTATTATCCTATTCAGTAGTCTTTAAATTGAAGAGCAAGCTCCATGGGAAAAAAATTGTGAAAAAAATAAAGATGTGAGATGCAAACTGCATATGATAGATATTATTCCAAATAATAAATGAAATGGAATATTGGAGACAAGCGTGAGCTTGTTTATGGGTTAGTGTAACTATTGCAAAATGTTTTCCCTGAGCAGAAGCCCTCCAAGGTGGGTCTAAAGCTTTCAGCTTCACTGAGACCAGGGGAAGACGTGGCATTAAGACACCTGAGCCAGCGCATTTTGCACTGGATCAGGGTCTTGTTCCAGTCTCTCCCCCTCATGGAAGTTTGTGAAGTTGACTATAGGCATTTTATATTTGTGAAACCAGGCTATATGTCGACCCAGTGGTAAATATAGGTTTTCTATTCTCATGCTAGACATATGTTGACTGACACTGACAAAATTCTTGCCGTGTCTTTCCAACATATAAATTCACACTGCATTAAATAGATAACAGCCTTGGTTTTACAGTTAGCAAAATGGTTAGCAGTACATTTTTGCACCATTAGGAAGGATGAATTGTGTTGTGAATTTGTATAACCATGCAGACCGTGCACTCCCCACATGGGGAAAGTACCATGTTTTTTACAAGGGTCCTTTCTTTGTTCCACTTCACATTCACTCTGTACGAGCGATTCCTTGATTGACCCTGCCCTTTTATATATAATGGAGGGATTTTGTGTTACCACGCTTCCAATTATTGGATCGTCCGCGAGGACAGACCAATATTTGTTCAGTATATTCCTGACCTTCTCATGTTCATTACTGTATCTCAGAATCACTGTCGTGGTGTTATCTTTTTTCCCTTTTTTTGATTAAAAAATTAACTCTGTCTGTTGGTGTTTTTTACCAAGTTGAAGGCTTTTTTTAAGGTTGACGTTGTATAGCCTCTTTGCAACATTCTCTTAGTTAACTCGTCTGCCTCCATTTGAAAATCTTCATAAGTAGTGCAATTGCATTTGATGCACAAAAATTGGCTAAAAAGGTATAGACTTTTTAAGAGGCTCAGGGTGGAAACTGTCCAGGTTCTTAGGAAAGAACAGGTTAGAGTCATTCCGATTAATATGGTCAACACAGAGCCTGAGTTCATGCTCTGATCCGTTCCAGATGGATAGCAAGTCATCTATGTTCCTTTGTCACATAAGTATGTGGTGCGTGTACATAGATGTAGAGTCATCCACTAGAAAGTTCTGCTCCCATACCCCCCGGGTACATGTTCAAGTACGATGGGGCACAACAAGTCCCCATCGCCATGCCCTGCATCTGGTGGTAATGGGAGCCTTTGAACAAAAAAACATTATGATGTAAAATGTGATCTAACATCTGCAAAATGAATTAATTGAACTTCCAATCCTGCATTCCACACTGTCGAGGGATACGGCCAGGCCCATAACTATTGGGACATCGACACAATTCTAATCTTTTTTGGCTCTATACACCACCACAATGGATTTGAAATGAAACGAACAAGATGTGCCTTAACTGCAGACTTTCAGCTTTAATTTGAGGTGAACGGTGTAGGAATTACAACAGTTTGTATATGTGCCTCCCACTTATTAAGGGAACAAAAGTAATGGGACAGATTAACAATCATCCATCAAACTTTCACTTTTTAATACTTGGTTGCAAATCCTTTGCAGTCAATTACAGTCTGAAGTCTGGAATGAATAGACATCACCAGACGCTGGTGATGCTCTGCCAGGCCTCTACTGCAACTGTCTTGAGTTCCTGCTTGTTCTTGGGGCATTTTCCCCACAGTTTTGTCTTCAGCAAGTGAAATGCATGCTCAATCGGATTCAGGTCAGGTGATTGACTTGGCCATTGCATAACATTCCACTTCTTTCCCTTAAAAAACTATTTGGTTGCTTTCGCAGTATGCTTCGGGTCATTGTCCATCTGCACTGTGAAGCGCCGTCCAATGAGTTCTGAAGCATTTTGCTGAATATGAGCAGATAATATAATATTCCCCGAAACACTTCAGAATTCATCTTGCTGCTTTTGTCAGCAGTCACATCAATAAAAACAAACGAACCAGTTCCATTGGCAGCCATACATGCCCACACCATGACACTACCACCACCATGCTTCACTGATGAGGTGGTATGCTTTGGATCATGAGCAGTTCCTTTCCTTCTCCATACTCTTCTATTCCCATCACTCAATGGTACAAGTTGATCTTGGTCTCATCTGTCCATAGGTTGTTGTTCCAGAACTGTGAAGGCTTTTTTTTTTTTAGCAAACTCTAATCTGGCCTTCCTGTTTTTAAGGCTCACTAATGGTTTACATCTTGTGGTGAACCCTCTGTATTAACTCCGGTGAAGTCTTTTCTTGATTGTTGACTTTGACACACATACACCTACCACCTGGACAGTGTTCTTGATCTGGCCAACTGTTGTGAAGGGTGTTTTCTTCACCAGGGAAAGAATTCTTCGGTCATCCACCACAGTTGTTTTCCGTGGTCTTCCAGGTCTTTTGGTGTTGCTGAGCTCACCGGTGCATTCTCTCTTTTTAAGGATGTTCCAAACAGTTGATTTGGCCACACCTAATGTTTTTGCTATCTGATGGGTTTGTTTTGTTTTTTCAGCCTAATGATGACTTGCTTCACTGATAGTGACAGCTCTTTGGATCTCATATTGAGAGTTGACAGCAACAGATTGCAAATATCACACTTGAAATTAACTCTGGACCTTTTATCTGCTCCTTGTAAATGGGATAATGAGGGAATAACACACACCTTGCCATGGAACAGCTGAGCAGCCAACTGCCCCATTACTTTTGGTCCCTTAAAAAGTGGGAGGCACATATACAAACTGTTGTAATTCCTATACCGTTCACCTGATTTAGATGTAAATACCCTCAAATTAAAGCTGAAAGTCTTCAGTTAAAGCACTTGTTCGTTTCATTTCAAATCCATTATGTATAGAGCCCAAAAAAATTGAATTGTGTCAATGTCCCAATATTCATGGACCTGACTGTATGTCTTAAAGCAACAATCCCTTTGTTGTGTGGGATGCTGTTGTACAGTGATTTGACATCTACTGCGACAAGGATGGCTGTCTCCGGAACTTCCAGACTCTCTAGAATCTGGAGTAGATATATGGTGTCTTTCATATAGGAGGCCTGACTAATCACATGAGGTCCTAAATGTGCATCAATAACCTGGCTTATCCCTTCCAAAATACAAGCATTGCCGGAGATGTTCGGTCTCCAGGGTGGGTTGGTGACATCTTTATGCACCTTAGGGAGTGCATAGAACATTGTGCGGGAGAGTTTGACTTGAATAAACTACTACATTTCTTTCGGGATTGATCCATTTATATAGGGCTCATCTACTTATTTGTAAAGTTCTTGATGAAATGTATCTACTCCGTCAGCAGGGATTTTTTTTAAACACATATTTTCATACATCTGGTTATCCATTAAAGAGGAAGTTAACCCATCTAAATAAAAATAAATAAACCCTGTAAGGGATAGGCATAATGAGCTAGTATGCATAGCATACTAGCTCATTATGAATAACTTACGTGAGAACGAAGGCCCCGAAGCGGTCCTCCTTCTTCATCCTAGCCGGCGTGCTCAGCGGTGCCTGTCTTTTTGCAAATATCTCCTAAACCGTGTAGGTTTAGGAGATATTTCTTGGACCTACAGGTAAGCCTTAATCTAGGCTTACATGTAGGTCAATGTGGTCTGAAAGGGTTTACAACCACTTTAAGACTATATTCCCACCTTTATCTGATGGTTTTATAGTTATTTTTTGTTCTCTGTCAAAGATTTCAATGCAGCTTGTTCATTGCAATTTTAAATGGCTGATTGTGTTGTCACTTAGGGATTCAATTTCTCTGGTAGTCTGCCTTAAAAAGAGGGCTAGAGTTGGATTCTGGCTGTGATGTGATTTGTTACTGAAACTGTCTTTCCTTGTTTTCAATTCCTTCATCATTGATTGCCTCATTTTCACTGTTTAAATCCCACTGATCGAATATATCGCAGGGTTCACCTTCCTGCAGCAGCAGGTTCAGGCCTTGAAGGGCCCTGAAATCTGCTGCAGTTAACGGAGAAATACAGCCTGAGCTTTTTAGGCTGGGCTTCTCCTCTGGGTGACAGGAGTTTCATAGTTAGTAAGGTTGAATAAAAACATCAGTCCATCCAGTTCAACCTGAGTGAGTGTTTACAATTGTCCCTATCCCTGTACATTGCACACTCACATCGGTCCCTACCCTCAAGGAGCCCACAATCCAAGGTCCCCATTCATATACTAGGGCCAATTTTTGGACAGAAGCCAATTAACCTACCTGCATGCCTTTGGATTGTGGGAGGAAACCGGAGTACCCGGAGGAAACCCACGCAGGCACAGGGAGAACATGCAAACTCCAGGCAGGTAGTGTCGTGGTTAGGATTTGAACCAGCGACCCTTCTTACTGCTAGGTGAGAGTGCTAACCACTACACCACTGTGCCGCCCCAATTCGTTTTGCACTCCTGTGACCCGGTTTCAGCGGCGTGATATGAATCTCGGTAGCTTCGCGTTCGCCGAGGAGGCGCATAGGTCTATTTCTGGGGGATTCTGACGGTCCATGATCCAGTTGAACACTGCCGGGTGTAGGGCCCATTCGTTGTTGCTCTGAAAGCAGCGTGATAGATGGTCCGCCTGCTGGTTCAGATGGCCTGGGAGGTAGACTGCCTTCAACTCTGTCAGGTTCTTTTCCACCCACAGCATAATAGGTTCCACTTCTTTTAACAATGAGATGCTGTGGGTCCCTCCCTGCCGCTGAATATAGGCTACCGCCGCTCTGTTGTCTAATCGGACCAGGACTTGTTTCTGTAACAGATGTTTCCCCAGATTCAATAGAGCCAAGTAAACCGCCCTCAACTCCAGGATATTGGAGACTATTCCCTCTGTGGGAACTTCCCATTTCCCCTGTATCTCAAGGTGATCGCAGTGTGCTCCCCACCCTCTTGAACTCGCGTCTGTGGTAAGAATGGTCCAAGAGGGGGATCGCAGGAGACGGGGTTTCGAGATGAAATCTTCTTTTGTCCACCAGAGAAGGCCCCTCTCCATGGGAGCTGAGATCAGTATCATTTGGTGCAGTGACTTCCTCCTCCACTGTGTCAAGAAGCCCCACTGAAAGGTCCTCAAATGCCAGTGGGCCCAGGGTACAATTGGTATGCATGCTGACATAGTCCCTATTAGATAAAAAACAAACGACTGCGCTGCAAACAATGATAAAAATATTGACTGCACCGCATCAGTGTACCAAATAAGTAGTGAAAAACTATACTAATTGAGTAGAGACAATGTACACCTATACAGGCATAAATGAAAAAAAGTTAACTCAATAACAGTAGTCCATAATACACATGAAAAAAATATTGAAAAAATGAACCAGAGAGTCCTTGAATGATGATCGTTTTTCAATCAACTGTATGGTTCAGCAATAGCATATATACAAAAGCTCAAAGTTCCACAGTGACATCAATCAAAATAGCACCAAATGGGAATAGTGGTCTTATAAGAGAAAAGAGAGGCACCTCCAACGTCAAACACACTGACCCTTACCAGAGTGTGAGACCCCCTGTTACAGAGGTCCCACAAGATTGTGGCTTAATCCCGGCCAAGGGTTCCAATAGGCAGTAGCTGGTCGCTCAGGATACAGGGAACACAGGCTCAGGGGCGGTCAGACGAATGACATGGAATAAAAAAAGAACTCCATAGTGTATCTCTATTTAAAATTTATTAATAAAAAAAGGGGAATGCGCACTTACAAGATGCAGAAAGATAAAAACATGTAAACAGCCGGCCGGCTCAAGTTCGCTGCCCGTTGCTTCCGGGGTCCGCGTGGTTGTGTGGTGACATCAGCACGTCGCTCCTCCCTTGGCCGGGATTAAGCCACAAGCTTGTGGGACCTCTGTAACAGGGGGTCTCACACTCTGGTAAGGGTCAGTGTGTTTGACGGTGGAGGTGCCTCTCTTTTCTCTTATCAGACCACTATTCCCATTTGGTGCTATTTTGATTGATGTCACTGTGGAACTTTGAGCTTTTGTATATATGCTATTGCTGAACCATACAGTTGATTGAAAAACGATCATTCAAGGACTCTCTGGTTCATTTTTTCAATATTTTTTTCATGTGTATTATGGACTACTGTTATTGAGTTAACTTTTTTTCATTTATGCCTGTATAGGTGTACATTGTCTCTACTCAATTAGTATAGATTTTCACTACTTATTTGGTACACTGATGCAGTGCAGTCAATAATTTTATCATTGTTTGCAGCGCAGTCGTTTGTTTTTTATTTTGTCTTGTTAGTGTGGGTATCTCACATTTATGATTGTGGCAGCTACTCTTCACATTTTTTTTTCTTTAGTAGGTTTTGTTTATGTTGTGCACTATTTAACACTAGGTCACCATAAGAAAATATTTTTTGGACAGCGCAGTAATCCATACACTTATAGTCCCTATTAGGCTTAGACAATCCATCACTTGTAGATGGGACAGAGATCTTACGTGTACCATTTTCTGAGTAATCGCCATTACCTTCTGAGGGGGAAGGCGAACCGTACCTGCCTTGGTGTCGAAGAGGGCCCCCAGATAGATCATTGCTTGAGTTGGGGCAAGGACGCTCTTCTTGGGGTTTATTAGCCATCCAAATTCTTCTAGGGTAGCCAGAAGCACCTGTCTGTGCCCTAGCAGCTGGTCCGGGCCGGATGCTAGGAGAAGAATGTCGTCTAAAAAAATGGAAGACACGAAGACCCTTTTCCTTGAGAGGTGCCAGAACTGCTATCAGTACTTTTGAAAAAATTCTGGGTGATGTGCATAGGCCAAACGGAAGGCAGAAGAATAGAAGAATGGGCACATGGAAGTACGCATCTTGTAAATCCACCGAGATCATCCAGTCTCCTGGTAGGATCGACTGGATGATAGTCTGTAGGGACTCCATTTTGAAAGAGTCGAGCTGAATAAAACGGTTTAGTCTCTTTAGATCCACTACCGGTCTCCACTCTCCTCCCCTTTTGGGGGTGAGAAAGAGCGGAGAGTAGAAACCTGTGAATCTCTCGGAGGGAGGGACAGGTATTACCGCCTGCTGAGCCCCCAGGAGTTGGAGGTACCTTTGCAGCGCTTCTGCCTTTTGAGGCGATGTCGGAACCCTTGTTGGGCTGAATGAGTCCTGTGGAGGCCCTTCCAGTAAAGTCCAAAAATGTCCAAACCTGACCGTAGAGACCACCCACGGGTCTCTGCACTTGTGTCTCCAGACCTCCACAAACTCCCTCAATCTGGCCTCTACTGGTGAGGGTGGGTTCTTGTCAAAAGGACTTCGTCCCCTCTGGGGCACCGGGGAGACTTCTCTGTTTGTTCACTTTTAAAAAGGTCGCCTGGGTACTTCTCCAGTTCTTTTTGGAGTCCCTGTTTTGCCGGAAATTGTTAAAGTTCTTGTTCCTGGACCACTGGAACTTGGAAGAAACTACCCGAGAGCGTCTTACTCTCCTATCTTGGGGGAGTAACCCCCGATTTCCCCCCGGTCACTCTCGAGATCGCCTTCTCTAGCTTCTCCCCGAAAAGCGTCTTCCCATCATACGGAATTTTGCACCAATTCTGTTTTGATGCCGCGTCCGCTGCCCATGGCTTCAGCCATAACGCCCGTTTGGCCATGACCGCGTGCAGCATCACTCTGGCCAAATATCTCATAGAATCGATCGCGGCCTCTCCAATAAAGTCGGCTGATAGTTTGAGCTCATCCAAGGCCTTTATAATATCTTCTTTTGGCACATCCTCCCGAATGGCCACCTCGATATTTTCGGTCCATACCTTGACTGCGCTAGACACTGAGGCCAAGGCGATCGCCGGCCTACAGGCCCCACCCGCTAATTGGTAAGTTTTCCTCAGATCGGCGTCTATGCGCCTGTCAAGCGGGTCTTTAAAGGATGTTGAGTCTTCCATCGGTAAGGTGACATTCTTGGCCAGACGCACTACTGCAGCGTCAACTATCGGGGGGGGAGTATCCAGGAGAGAAGCATCCGATTCTGCCAACGGGTAAAGTTTCTGAAGCTTGTTCACGGAAAAACGTTTATCCGTTCGCTTCCATTCCCCCCTCCACTAGATCTTTCAGTTCTTCCAGGAAGGGAAAGAAGTTTTGTTTTTTCTTCAGAAATGGGAAGAAAGACTTGTTTTTCTTGGGGGGCTCCTCTGCTTCCTCCCAACCAATGGCTTGCTTGACTGCCGCCACAAATGGCTGGACTAGCCCAAAATTGAAGCCGGAGGGGTCTGATTCGTCCAGAGAATCATCCGAGTCGCCCCTACTGCGGGAGGAAGATCCCGAGCGGGGCCCGCCCGGTCCGCGGACGGGCCTGGAGTGGCTGTATCCGAAGGCTGTACCTGGGCACCAGGGATATACTGCATAGCAGGGTTTGATTGAATTATTTCCACCAGAGAGTCCTTGACTACCCTTTTGATTAGGTCTGTGACCTGGTCCACTTCGGCCCTCTCCTGGCTAGCGTACCCCTGTAAACAGCCTCTGCAGATTTGTTTATCTGGTAAAGGGGCCGCCCCACATGCTCTACATTCCCCTCTTCCAGATGGACTGATGGATCTGTGCCCTTTGGAAGAGGATTTCCCTTTGGAATGGTGTCGGGAACTGGCTGAGCGACTGTGCCCTGAGCTAGGGTGGGAGCGTCCACTGTGGTGGCCAGAAGTCTGGTTAGACGTATTCTGGTGTATAGGGCTGAAACGAAAGTAACAGCACAAGGCACTCTTTTAGAATCTTTTTTTTTTTCCATATATACACATATATGTACAACCGACCTCCATGTATGGAAATATATATATATATATATATATATATATATATATATATATACACACACACACACACACACGGACACACACTCCATACATGGCTGCACGTGCCCTTACCTAAGGAAGCGAGGGTCTTGATCGAAAGGCGGCTGGCTTATTTTTGCAGAGGCGGGCAAGGGCAGATAGGTGACTGGACAGAGACTGAGAAATAGACGGAAGGACAGATGAATAAAACATGCTACTGCCTTCCAAGGCTAAATATATATATGTATATATTTATATATCTCTGCCCCCCTCCCTCTCTTCTCTCTTTTTTTTTTTAATATATTTTCCCCCAATAAAAAAAAAAAATCAGACACCAAGAACATATCCCCGCCATAGAGTAGAAAAAGTGTAAATTTTTAATCTATGTATATATCAAAAAAACATTTAATAGATAGGGAGCCTCCAGAGGAAGAGATTTCACTTACTTTTGACCAAGGCAGAGCAGCGCAGGAGCACTCTTCAGGTGTGACCTGTTCCCAAGAGAGCCTGCTGCCTACTGAGCCCACTGACTTTTGAAATATGAGAAGGGGGAGGAGACTTCCGCCGTCTCCTGCCCCCCTCCATATCAGGTTAACTAAGGGAAAGAGAATAGCTCTTTTCCCACATCCAAGATGGCGCCGTCCGCATCCGCCATAGAGATAAAGCTATGCAGAGGGACAGCGATCCGCGCTCTAGCGCTTGCCTAGGAATTCAAACTCCAGTAATACATGTGGAACATAGCCTAGGTATACCCAAAGGGATGAAGGGAAGGGTGTGGGAAGAAAGAAAGAGAAAGGCTCCCATGAGCCCCTACCTGCCTCCACGGAGCCCAGCAATGCCTGTCTGCAGTCTGTCGCCCCAAATTAGGAAGCTGCTGCTACCCCAAAAGACCCTCAGAAGGGGTTCCCCGCTTATCAGCGCTGTTAGCAACCCAAGACCGGGGACTGCATCTGGGAGAGGCCTGAACCCAGACGGAAGCTGCACAGGGCAGAGGTAGAACACGCACAGAATACTATCCTTCAGGTATGAGGGAAAAAAAGGAGAATGCTAAGGAGGGACACGGGGGTCATTTTTATAAGCTATTAACTATCCTGACGGGAGGACTCCGGGGCGGAGCTATCACAGGTATACTGCCATGGAGGCACCAGGAAATGCTATTGGGAAAAAAAAACACAGCAAAATTTAATTTTTTTGCAATGTTTTTCCAATATCAGAATACACGGACAGTGTCTAAAGCGTTTATGAAAACGCAGAAAATGCTATTGTGAAAAAAAAAACACTGCAAATTAAATTTTTTTGCAATGTTTTTCCAATATCAGAATAAACGGATAGTGTCTAAAGCGTTTATGAAAACGCAGAAAATGCTATTGGGAAGAAAAAAAACACTGCAAAATTAAATTTTTTTGCAATGTTTTTCCAATATCAGAATACACGGACAGTATCTAAAGCGTTTATGAAAACGCAGAAAATGCTATTGGAAAAAAAAAAACACTGCAAAATAAAAAAAATTTGCAATGTTTTTCCAATATCAGAATACAGGGATAGTGTCTACAGCGTGTATGTATGAACACGCAGAAAATGCTATCGGGAAAAAAAAAGCACAGCAAAATTTTATTTTTTGCAATGTTTTTCCAATATCAGAGTACACGGACAGTATCTAAAGCGTTTATGAAAACGCAGAAAATGCTATTGGGAAAAAAAAAAAACACAGCAAAATTAAATATTTTTGCAATGTTTTTCCAATATCAGAATACACGGATAGTGTCTACAGCGTGTATGTTTGAACACGAAGAAAATGCTATTGGAAAAAAAAAACACAGCAAAATTACATTTTTTTGCAATGTTTTTCCAATACCAGAATACACGGACAGTATCTAAAGCGTGTATGAACACGCAGAAAATGCTATTGGGGAAAAAAAAAACACATCAAAATTTTTTTTTTTTGCAATGTTTTTCCAATAGCAGAATACACACAGACTATGGTGTATCTCTTACTATATGCAGTGTTGGTCCTAATGGTGCACTGAGCTTGCAGGTAAAACTTTTATATTTTGTCTGGCACTGGCCTCATGGCACTGTTAAAAGACTGTGCACTGCACCCCAGCCAGGGTACAATTGATTTAGGAATCTCTTCAATAATTCTCTCTGCCTCTTTATTTTGCCTAATAAAGAAACTCCCTACCCTACTCTAGCTATCTAGATCGCTCACTGATCTACTGTAACTAATTAGAAGAAAATTAAAGGAATGTGGACTGACTGACTGACTGACTTTATCACACTAACTCCTAAAAATCCTCTCTCTCAGCAGCACAGGAACCTGTCTATAGCAGAATGACGCTGTGTGCTGTGTGTCTGGACTATATATAGAGGCTGGGTCACATGCTGCACTGGCCAATCACAGCCATGGCATTAGTAGGCATGGCTGTGATGGCTTCTAAGGGCACACTAGTGAAACTAGCGTCGATTGGCTGCCCTGCAGCTGTTAAAAAGGCGCCAATACATCGCTGAACACTGGACCCGAACCCGAACTTACAGCCAATAGTTCGGGTTCGGGTCCGGGTCCCGAACACCCAAAAGTCCGGTACGGACCCGAACTTTACAGTTCGGGTTCGCTCAACCCTAGTTAAGAACGAAAGGATTCCACATTATTTGATGGATTGAAAATGATCACCCTATCAATGGTTGAATTCAAAGATACCCCGAAAATACTTATCTTTTCTGACCGTTTTCCACTAGTTTTGCATTTGGCTAGGGTCAATGTTGTTGTGTCTCCCTGCACAGTCTCAAGAGCATGGAGGAGATTTCAGGAGACAGGCAGTTACTTCAGGACAGGGGTGCCCAACCTTTTGAAGAGCGAGGGCCACTTAAGTGAATTGATAACTGGTCGCGGGCCACAATGAGCGTGGAGCGGGAGGATGACAGGTCCGTATCCATGGACACAGCCCACTCTACTTTATGGGCCCTCTGATCCAATCCGATTCGCCCAGACGGAAGGGGCAGATCCCTTTCTATTTTTTTTAGGTAGGCGGGTGTAAACAGACACAAGTCCGTTTACATCTGCTGCTTCATAGAGGTGAATAGTAAGTCCGATTGGGTCGGACCAATCATGTGACAGGGGTCTAAGGCTGCTTTCACACTGATGCCCTGCAATTTGCCCAAACCGCAGGTGCAGCGCAGTGAACCTGTGCACTTTGCCGTAAACTTCTATTATATCCTGCAGGTGTGACGCTCTTTCTGAAGGCGCAACAAACCCGCAGGTAATAACAGAAGTCTATGGCTTCATGCAGGTAACCCGCAGCTGCACTGCACCTGTGGATCAGTTTGAAAGCAGCCCAGTAACCACTGCAAAACAGATATATCCATATATACTGTGAATTAAGTAGTTAACTTACCTTTAATAATCGTCTTCCATTCTGGTATCGCTGGCTGTCCCAGGCGGAGTGCATTTGATATCACTCCGCCTGTGACAGCAGCAGGCACTATACAGGAAGCATTGGCTTATGTGGCTCTGCTCCGCAGCCACTTGCTTCCACTACCAGCGGCTTCATTTTCAAAACTGCTGCTCTGGGATGGCGGGTCGGCAACCCGTGACCTGGGCTTGCCAACCTGCCATCTTAGAGCAGGAAGTCGAGGGCCACATCAGAGGGCTCCGTGGGCCACATGTGGCCCCCGGGCCACTGGTTGGGCACCCCTGCTCTAGGAGAACTGAACAGGGCCGTAAAAGGTGCTTAACCCATTAGCAGAACTGGTATCTGCTCCTTTGTTGCAAGGAGGAACAGGATGATCACTGCCAGAGCCCTACAAATTTGCCTCCAGCAGGCCACTGGTGTGAATGTCTCTGACCAAACAATCAGAAACAGACTTCATGAGGATGGCCTGAGGGCCCGACGTCCTCTAGTGGGCCCTGTGCTCACTGCCTGGCACTGTGGAGCGCTATTGGCATTTGCCATTGAACACCAGAATTGCCAGGTCCACCACTGGCACCCTGTGCTTTACACTGATGAGAGCAGGTTCACCCTGAGCATATGTGGCAGACGTGAAAGGTTCTGGAGAAGCCATGAAGAATGTTATGCTGCGTGTAAACATTGTTCAGCATGACCAGTTTGGTGGTGGGTCAGTGATAGTCTTGGGAGACATATCCATTGAGGAACGCCAAGACCTCTACAGGCTAGAGAATGGCACCCTGACTGCCATTAGGCATCGTGATGAAATCCTTGGACCCATTGTCAGACCCTATGCTGGTGCAGTGGGTCCTGGGTTCCTCCTGGTGCAGAACTATACCCAGCCTCATGTGGCGAGAGTATGCAGCCAAGAGGATGAAGGAATTTATAATATTGAATGGCTCCCATGCTAGCCTGAACTAAATCCAATAGAACGCCTTTGGGACATTATGTTATGGTCCATCCAACGCTGCCAGGATGCCCTGGTCCAGATCTCGAAGAACATACCCCAGGACACCATCCGTCTTCTTATTAGGAGCATGCCTTGAAGTTGTCAGGTATGCATACAAGCACGTGGGGGGGCCATACAAACTACTGAGTACTATTTTGAGTTGCTGCAATGAAATTTCAGCAAAATGGTCTAGCCTGCTGCATAATTTTTTTCACTGTGATTTTTCGGGTGTCTTTGAATTCAGCTCTGTAGGTTGATAGTTTTCTTTTCCATCAAATGATGTGGTCTCCTTTCGTTCCTAACACATTACCGAGTCCATATCAGTATACATATTTTTTTCCCATTGAGATCTGATGTGTTTTCAAAGTGCTCCTTTAATTTATTTGAGCAGTGTACTTATCACATATGTAGCTGGAGTGTCAGTTGTCAAAGCTTAAAGGGGTGGTAAAGGTTTGTTTTAGTGACCAGCCCCCCCCGTTTTACTTACCTGACCCCTTTGAACTTGACCCGCGGGGATGTGCTGTCTCTCTGCCCAGGGTTCTTGGCTGTTAATTGGATAGATTGATAGCAGTGCAGCCATTGGCTCCCGCTGCTGTTAAATCCAATGAAGCGAGCTCCCAGGGGGTTATCTGATGTAGGGGAGGAGCCGCAAGAGCTGCCGAGGGACCCTAGAAGAGCAGGTTTGGGGCCACTCTGTGCAAAACAAGCTGCACAGTGGAGGTAAGTACAGTATGATATGTTTGTTATTTTAAAAAAATAAACCTTTAGTGTCACTGTGACGAAACGTCCCTATACTCTTGCTTAGCTACTCAACATGGACTGATTTATTAGAACCAAAATGACAAGTATTTATAATACAGTAGAAGAGGAGGTCCCCCCTCCTGCTCATATTATTCTAACAATACAACTGTAGCCAGAAACAGAATTAACCTGAGCTAATTATCTAAATCAACACTCAGACTAGTTGATTGAGTGATAAGACTTTTCAGGGTAAGACTTTACGGCTCCTAGCTCACTAACTATTCAATACACATTACCATAAACATTAACACAGGGTTAAGTAGCACAAACAACAATGTGTGGAATACTCTTACAAGCTAGACTAGACTCATTTACACAACAGACATTGATGATGATGATTGATGATGATGATATTAGCATCTGACAGTGTGTGTCCCAACAACATGAGACAACACACATTATATATACATATATACAGCATTGAATCTGACTAGCACAGATTATAGCGGGGTTCTCATTCACCCTGTGCCCCTTAAAATCTAGGGCCCATAATTGGTCAGCAAGAGGCTCGCATTCAGTCCTCTCCAAAAGCCTGTGTCCCGGCTAGGTCTGTCACAGTCACTTTATTTGAACAAGATGAAGTTAGAAGCCGATTGGCTGCTATGCACAGCTGCACCAGATTATGCACTCTCCAGTTTTAGTAAATCGACCCCACTGAGACAGAAGCTTGTACATCCAAACATCCCAATTAAGGATGAGCTCAGGCGTGTTCGCAATGTCACATGCCCACGCCTGCCAGGAAGCTGACACTTTGCAGCGCTAATCACAGGTACTTAGACATTTCCCGATCTGTGCAGCCGCAGATCGGAAAATGTCTCACTGTTTGTAATTAGCGATGCGGAGTGTCAGCTTCCTGGTGAGCGTGGGCAGTTGCGAACACGCCTGAACTCATCCTTAGTCCCAATACCCAAACACAAACCAAGTAACTTTCTATATGCAGTGCAACACTTTTTATCTTCCTTTTTTTCTGTTCAAGTTTTTATTCTTACCACAAAAAAAGTATCTTTTATTGCTCTAACCATTTTTCAAGTCTCTTTTTTTGGCGGCTGTGATTAGACTTCCTGTTAATGGCTATGAACATTCTCCATAATGCCACTGTATGTAGGAATGTAGCCACCCTCTCTTGCTCACTCCTGAGATGGACTGTTGACTATTGGATTTGTAGTGTGCATAGAGCAGTGAATATGACTGTGACTCATGTGCAATGGTTGTTCCAAATGGAAGTGAAGGAGGGAAATGAGAGGTTTGGGAGCTCATAATTAGGGTACCGGACTTTTGGGTGTTCGGGACCCAGACCCGAACTATTGGCTGTAAGTTCGGGTTCGGGTCCGGTGTTCGACGCTGTATTGGCGCCTTTTTAACAGCTTTAGGGCAGCCAATCGACGATCGTTTCACTAGTGTGCCCTTAGAAGCCATCACAGCCATGCCTACTAATGCCATGGCTGTGATTGGCCAGTGCAGCATGTGACCCAGCCTCTATATATAATACACACACAGCGTCATTCTGCTATAGACAGACACTGTTATTCAGGTTCCTGTGCTGCAGAGAGATAGAGGATTTTAGGAGTTAGTGTGCTAAGGTCAGTTAGTCAGTCAGTCCACATTCCTTGAATTTTGTTCTAATTAGTTAGATCAGTGAGCGATCTAGATAGCTAGAGTAGGGAGTTTCTTTATTAAGCAAAAGAAAGAGGCAGAGATAATTATTGAAGAGATTCCTAAATCAATTGTACCCTGGCTGGGGTGCAGTGCACAGTCTTTTAACAGTGCCATGAGGCCAGTGCCAGACAAAATATAAAAGTTTTACCTGCAAGCTCAGTGCACCATTAGGACCAACACTGCACATATACTAAGAGATACACCATAGTCTGTGTGTATTCTGCTATTGGAAAAACATTGCATAAAAATTTAATTTTGCTTTTTTTTTTTTTCCCAATAGCATTTTCTGCGTGTTCATACATACACGCTGTAGACACTAACCGTGTATTCTGATATTGCAAAAGCATTGCAAAAAAATTTAATTTTGCAGTGTTTTTTTTCTTCCCAATAGCATTTTCTGCATTTTCATAAAAGCTTTACATACTGTCCGTGTATTCTGATATTGCAAAAACATTGCAAAAAAATTTAATTTTGCTGTGTTTTTTTTCTTCCCAATAGCATTTTCTGCGTTTTCATAAACGCTTTACATACTGTCCGTGTATTCTGATATTGCAAAAACATTGCAAAAAAAAAAATTAATTTTGCAGTGTTTTTTTTTTTCCCAATAGCATTTTCTGCGTTTTCATAAACGCTTTAGACCCTATCCGTTTATTCTGATATTGTAAAAACATTGCAAATTTTTTTTATTTTGCAGTGTTTTTTTTCTTCCCAATAGCATTTTCTGCGTTTTCATAAACGCCTTAGACACTGTACGTGTATTCTGCTATATACAAAAACACCCATTTAGGGCGAGATCATACATTTTGAAAATATGAGGAGATCATCAAAAAGGGGACGTGGTCCGAGTCGTGGTGCTGCTGGTGGCGCTCCTGTTGCAGGGAGAGGACGTGGTCGATCTGTGCCAGCTACACGCACTAGTGAAACACCTTCCTCAGGTGCAAATAGGCGACAGAGCCTCCAGCAGTATTTTGGCGCGCCTAATGAGGCTGTACAATTGTCGAGGCCAGGACAAGTACAGGCGATAGTAGATTGGGTTGCTGCTGACAGTGCCTCCGGTTCCTTCACATTGTCTCCCACCCAGTCTCCTGATGAAAGTTCAGAGTTGGCACCTGCAGCCGATGTCCATCAGTCTTTCACCTCACCCCCTTGCAAATCAGCCAATCAGTCTGAGCCCCAAATCATGCAGCAGTCTCTTCTGCTTTTTGATGACTCTGTTAGCAGGGTTTCCCAGGGCCATCCACTTAGCCCTGCCCCAGAAGTGGAAGAGATTGTGTGCACCGATGCCCAACCACTTATGTTTCATGATGAGTACATGGGAGGACCATCGCAGCACGTCTCGGATGATGACGAAACACAGGTGCCAACTGCTGCTGCTTTCGCCATTGTGCAGACCGACAAGGAGGGCAGGGGTGAATTTTGGGTGGAAGATGATGTGGAGGACGATGAGGTCCTTGACCCCACATGGAATCAACGTCATGCAGGTGACCAGTGTAGTTCAGAGGAAGAGGCGGTGGTCGCACAGAGCCACCAGCACAGCAGAATGAGGGAGCAGGGTGCAAAAGCGGAGCGTCCGTCCCCTAGACAGTACGTCTGCTACTGCCCAACGCAGCAAGGGACCGAGCACACCAAAGCCAGGTCCAAGGACTTCCCTAGCGTGGCAGTTCTTCAGACAATGTCCTGATGACAAGACACGAGTGGTTTGCACGCAGTGCAATCAGAGCTTGAAGCGAGGCATAAACGTTCTCAACCTGAGCACAACCTGCATGACCAGGCATCTAAGTGCAAAGCACGAGATGCAGTGGAGTAGACACCGCAAAAACCAAGAAAGGTCTCTGGCTCCTCCTGCTTCCTCTTCTGCTGCAGTCTCGGCCTCTTCATCCACCTCTGTAGTGACAGTGACACCTGCCAACCCGCAAACAGAGGATCTGCCAGCAACACTACCACCTGGGTCACCAACCATCTCCACAATGTCACATAGAAGCTTTCAGCTCTCTATTTCCCAAACACTGGAGCGGAAGAGGAAGTACCCCCCCCCCCCAGCCACCCGCGATCCCTGGCCCTGAATGCCAGCATTTCAAAATTGCTCGCCTTTGAAATGCTGTCATTCCGTCTGGTGGAGACGCAGAGTTTTCAAAGGCTGATGTCATTGGCTGTCCCACAGTACGTCGTGCCCAGCCACCACTACTTTTCCAGACAAGCTATCCCTTCCCTGCACAACCAAGTGGGGGACAAAATCAGGTGTGCACTGCGCAACGCCATCTGTGGCAAGGTCCACCTAACTATGGATGCATGGACCAGTAAGCACGGTCAGGGACGTTATATCTCCCTAACAGCACACTGGGTAAATGTAGTGGCGGCTGGGCCTGAGGCGGATAGCAGTTTGGCGCATGTCCTTCCACCACCGAGGATTGCAGGGCACTTCAGTTTGCCTCCTGTTGCTAACTCCTCCTACTCCGCCTCCTCATCCTCTACCGCCTCCTCATCCGGTCAGCGTAACACCTTCACCACCAACTTCAGCACAGCCAGGGCTAAACGACAGCAGGCAGTTTTAAAACGTTCCTGTTTGGGGGAAAAACCCCACACCGCGCAGGAGTTGTGGAGGGACATGGAACAACAGACCGATGAGTGGTTGGTGGCAGTGAGCCTCAAGCCCGGCCTGGTGGTGTGCGATAATGGGCGAAATCTCATAGCAGCTCTGGGCCTTGCCGGTTTGACGCACATCCCTTGCCTGGCGCATGTGCTGAACTTGGTGGTCCAGAGGTTCCTGAAGAATTACCCCGATATGCAAGAGCTGCTGCAGAAAGTGCGGGCCGTCTGTGCGCACTTTCGGCGTTCTCACCCTGCTGCTGCTCGCCTGTCAGCGCTGCAGCGTAACTTCGGCCTTCCCGCTCACCGTCTCATATGTGACGTGCCCATAAGGTGGAACTCCACCCTGCACATGCTTGCCAGACTGTGCGAGCAGCAGCAGGCGATAGTGGAGCTTCAGCTGCAGCACGCACGCGTGAGTCGCTCTGCGGAACAGCACCACTTCACCGCCAATAACTGGGCCTCCATGCGAGACCTGTGTGCCTTGTTGCGCTGTTTCGAGTACTCCACCAACATGGCCAGTGCCGATGACGCCGTTCTCAGCGTTACTATCCCAGTTCTATGCCTCCTTGAAAAAACTCTTAAGGCGATGATGGAAGAGGATGTGGCACAGGATGAGGAGGAGGAGGAGGAGGAGGAAGAGGGTTAATTTCCAAGGCTTTCAGGGCAGTCATTTACAAGTGGCTACGAGGGTGGGTTCCTGCACCAACAAGCGCCAGGTACACAATTGTCTGGCAGCAAGGGCAGAGTTCTGGAGGATGACGAGGTGGAGGATGAGGAGGAGATGGAGGAGGAGGAACCTTGTTCACAGCAGGGTGGCACCCAGACCAGCTCATGTCCATCACTGGTGCGTGGCTGGGGGGATACAGAGGACACAGACGATACACCTCCCACAGAGGACAGCTTTTCCTTGCCTCTGGGCAGCCTGGCACACATGAGCGATTACATGCTGCAGTGTCTCCGCAACCGCCAAGTTGCCCACATTTTAACTGGTGCTGATTATTGGGTGGCCACCCTGCTGGATCCCTGTTACAAGGACAACGTGCCGTCCTTAATTACTTCACTGGAGCGTGATCGTAAGATGCGCGAGTACAAGCGCACGCTGGTAGACGCGCTGCTGGTGGCATTCCCACTTGGAAGCGGGGGTACGGTGGAAGCACAAGGCGAAGGCAGAGGAGGAGGAAGAGGTCGCCAACGCAGCCGGGGCACAGCCAGCACCTCGCAAGGCAGGGTTAGCATAGCCGGAATGTGGAAAAGCTTTGTCGGCACGCCACAACAACCAGCACCACCAGCTGAGATGGAACGTCTTAGCAGGAGGCAGCATTTCACCAACATGGTGGAGCAGCATGTGTGCACACACTTACACGTACTGCATGACGGGTCTGCCCCCTTCAACTTCTGGGTCTCCAAATTTGGCACATGGCCTGAGCTTGCCCTTTACGCCTTGGAGGTGCTGGCCTGCCCTGCCGCCAGTGTATTATCTGAACGTGTATTTAGCACGGCAGGGGGGCGTTATCACAGACAAGCGCATCGGCCTGTCCAGAGCCAATGTGGACAAGCTCACGTTCATTAAAATGAACCAGGCATGGATCCCACAGGACTTGGCCGTACCTTGTGCAGAATAGACACATATACCGGTGTTCTGACAAAAACTGTCTTGCTATCGGATAGTGTCCGGCCACTTACTGCGCAGGTGCAGTGCTTGCGCAGTACGGAGGACAAGGAGATTCACAAAATCTCCAAAGATGAACGTCGCCTGCGCAGTGAGTGCAGGTTCAAGCCCCACCATCCAAGTGGACATACGGTAGCACATAGTAACAGGGCCCCTCACGGGCTCGCTTGGCTAGGCTTCAACCTCGGATGATGTGGCTTGAACCTGGAGTCACCGCGCATCATCTTCGGAGAGTTTTGAAATCCCCTTGTCCTACGTACTGAGCAAGCGCAGTACAGGGCTGACACTATGCGACGGGGGACAGAATTCGACACATCATTCACCACTAGCCTTACCCAGCCATTGTTGTATTTTTGAACCAGTGTTGGCTACCTCGTCCTCCTCCACCGCCGCCTCCACCTACACCACCACATCCACCGCCACCTCAACCTCCTACTCCATTTGAATTTCGTCCTTCTAGGTCAAGATTATAATTTTTTCATTTTTTTTAATTTACAAGTATTTTATTTTCCATTAAATTGAATAATTTTTTCCAGAAAGTGCGTATTCTGGGGTATTCCCACCATATGTGCGGCATCGTGCCGTTGAGTTTCTGAGGTTCTTAATGACTTCCTGTACCTCTTCTGCTGAGAAAGGGGCCTCCAGCATTTTATTTTTAATTTTTTTATGTTATTTTAAGTTATTTCCCTATCCACATTTGTTTGCAGATCACTTGCCATGCTCTTAACAACATTTTGTTGCCATTTGCAGCCCTCTATCCCTTTCCATTACCTTTTTACAGCCATTTTAGTGTTCAAAAGTCCGGGTCCCCATTGACTTCAATGGGGTTCGGAGTTCGGGGTCAAGTTCGGTCCCGAACCCGGACTTTTTTCCGAAGTTCGGCCTAACCCGCCGAACCCGAACATCCAGGTGTCCGCTCAACTCTACTCATAATCACTCATATGCCCCATCCGTAAGATTCATTGGAAAAAGAAACCCTCTAGGTCGGACTTTGGAGGCATATTGGAACAACGGTATGCTTTTTATAAAAAGTTACATTTTATTAAACATAGATATATAAACATATACAATATAAAATAGTTGTAAAAAGGTATTGTCCACTAGTGGCCACGTAATGGCCACTAGTGGACATCCTTTAGGATGCTACATATACAAATGAGAGAAAAAATGACTATTCAACAGTATGACATCAGAACATGCATGAACCCCTATGCGTCAACGCGTTTCGCTGGATTGCTTCTTCAGGACACACATTGGGGGGTATAGGAACAAATCTCACTACATGAAATAGAAGAATACATCATTTCACAACACATTCAACTATATATATGTAGCACTAACCCCCGAAGTAGCTGCTGGTATTTGATTGGGCTTACCGTTACCTCACGTTCCACCGTGTCCATCATAGAGGTCCCATTAAAGAGTTGCTCACAGATTTCAGCTCCGACACTTAGTCCTTTTCTCCAATGCTCAGAAAAAAGAGTTCAAATAGAGGGATGGATGGTTAAGGGGAAATCAGGTACCTTATAGTGTGGGTCACGGGTACTTCTTGATCCAGAGGACAAAACAACTCCACAACTGGATCCAGCAACCACCGGATAGGCCTCTCTCACTGACCTAGCAGCCGATGCGATGCTCGGTCATAGTCTCTGCCACAGACTTGAAGAATTAGTAGAACCGTTGCACAATCCTCTGCCACAGGATTGTGTAACTAATAACTTTTGTAACATCAAAGTACAGTCACACAGTACCAGTTTTTTTCAGCCGAGCCAGCGATACTGTGAGGTAGATGACCCGGGATGCATCCTTCAATTGAGTCTTCAGGCTCCTCTTGAGGTACCAGCCGTGCCGCTCGGTTCTCTCTCAGAAGAGTCCTTCCTTGGTTTCTCCAATTGCTTGGATTCTCCCTACAGGCAAGACAGCACAGGACCACCCCTGGTTTGGTAGGCCCCAGGACTTCTGAGCCTACCTTTCAGTAATGAGGCCTCGGGGCAGCCGGCCCGGAGACAATTAAATGGCTATGGTACACCTTAGGCCAGGAGGGCCACCAGGTCGGAACACACCCTACCAGGGGGTCTGTTCCTTAAGTACGCTCTCACAGAATGCACAGTGGGCAGACCACTCCCACTGACTGTTTCCGGGCAAAGAGGCACTCAATACACCCAGCCTGTTGCAATTTCCAACCCTGGCCAATGATGAGAGCGCCACCCCTCAGCCAAGTGGAAAGCCATGCAACCCAACTGAGCTGGAACAGAAACCAGAATTTTCACACAATCGGTCTGAGCTAAACTACAGCTCAGACCAAACTAAATTTCCACTTATAGTGTCTGGCCATCAGGAGCAGGGCGCTACATATATATATATATATATAAATATCTATCTATCTATCTATCTATATATATATAAAAATAAATGTATATCATAGTTCTATTAGTATTGGTCATGCATTCATATTCACCTGATCCGGACATATGCCACCGCCTGCACAGTACCTTCCCTGAATGGGCGCCACAGCACCAAGATAACCAGAACCAGGGTCTAAATTTGAAATATGTAACAAAAATAGCTATAGAACATAGGGGAGAGAAAAGAGGACAAAAAGGAGGAAGTGTCACATGGCAATCACCCATAGTGAATGCATGCATCAGCTGCCATCTTGGTGTATATCAAACATCTCAATACGAATATTAGAATAAAAAAGGGTCTGTAGTACTAACTTCAGCCTCTAGGGGCAAATGAGAACTGGTATAGTACACTTGTCATCAGAGATGAATCACGTATTGGCTGCTCTGACATCAATAATCACATCCACTCTAAACAGTGATTACAGCCTTGCATGGAGATCATCCATTTTACAGCTCTAACTGCATAAACCCACAGGGGGGCAGCACCTAAATAAGGCCAAACAAATGCAGAGGAGTATAGCAGATCTTTAGATGCAATTCTATAGGACCAATGCAACTTGTAACAAGCTTATAAAAATTTGAAAAACTAGTGGATTAAATAGAAGCAGTGCAGCCTGCAACAAGCTTAGCAGAATTAATAAGTCACCATACCTGTATCATGTGCCTGTATATCTTCCCTGAGAATATCATCAGTTAAGGGGAGGATGTCCTGCTTATATATACACATCTATTTATGTTGTAATTGGCACCACTGCTGGCCTCCACTCACGGCCGCCCCTCTAAAGCGTCTCTGGAGAAGACACGGTTGATAGGGGATATCATTTCAATTTATAAATACCGTACTGGTGACCCCACAATAGGGATACAACTTTTTTGTGGAATGGAGTTTAACAAGACACGTGGTAACTCATTAAAATTAGAAGAAAAGAGGTTTAACCTTAAACTACGTAGAGGGTTTTTTACTGTAAGAGCGGCAAGGATGTGGAATTCCCTTCCACAGGCGGTGGTCTCAGCGGGGAGCATCTATGGTTTCAAAATACTATTAGATAAGCACCCGAACGACTGCAACATACAGGGATATACAATGTAATACTGACATATAATCACACATAGGTTGGACTTGTGTCTTTTTTCAACCTCACCTACTGTGTAACTATGTAACATGATGCATATAGCATCATACTGGGGTGTGGACAGCTGCCTGGCTTACAGGCAGACACATACATCCGCCCCCTCCGATGATGCGGCACTGCACAAGCCCCCAGCGTCACAGGAAGGATTGTAACAAAAGAGGCAGCCCATACAGCGTCACACCAGGGTGTTGCTACTACCCCCACACAAGAGCACACAGCCCCGACCGAGGGACACCCCCCCCATCAGACCCAGGGCTGTCCCACACCCATGTCTTTCCACATATTAGGACATCACAGGGAACAATGGAAGGACAGCACCACCTACAGGACAGAGACAGGCATTACATGTGAGACATATAAATCCATCCAATTAAAGTGGATGTAAACCCGATTTTTTTTTTTTTATGTCATAATGTAGAGTATAAGATTTCCTATCATTTGAGCCCAGTCTTGCCACAAAGAGTTAATCCAGCTCTGAGGATTGCTCAGTGCTTTTATTGTTCAGTGAGTTAAATCTTGACAAACAGAGAAAAACTTTGTCTAATCCTCCCCCTTGCTGTGAGTGACAGGTGATTTACATATCTTGTGCACTAGCCTAAGAGACATGCATTATGTTTTAATTCCCTCCCACTCCTTTGCTGCTCTGCAAGGATTGGCTGTTCCACACCTCAGCATGATTTGGCATGCTGAAGTCATGTGGGGACTTTTCTGGGTTTTGACTGGATCTTAGTGATCATAGCAGAAGTTCAGTGTAAGAAATACACAGGAGAAAATGCATGTTAATAAGGGGAGTGTAAAGGTGGGCGGGGAGTCTACTGACATCACGACTCCACCCACTGAGCCCTGGAAAACAGACCCACCTCATAGCAGACAGAGGGGAGACATTTGACAGATAAGTATACATGCAGGAGGCATGTATATCCTTCTAGATGAGCAATATTGCAGTAGTTTAGAAAGGAAGAGAGTGGGTTTACATCCACTTTAATGCAACATGCAAAACCCAAGTTGGAAAGGAAGAAAATGTCATCATCAAAGAGGTCCAATTCTCTCAACGCAGATCTAGGTGGGAAATGGGACTCAATGTTAAAAATAGGTCTCAATGCAGGTAGGGACACATTAACCAGCACAGACAAACATGAATGCAAGACAGTACACTATCATATTATATTTCTTCACCTCACTATACATATTAGGTTATCATTATCAGTAGAGACTCCTATACACACCAGTAGTTTGATCCTACATTATTACTAATCCTCTATAGCTGGGACCTACAAAGAGCAAGGAAGGGAAGAAAATAGAAACAAAAAACAAAATGGGAAAATAAACAAGGAAAAATCAGGAAAGAGAAAGGAAAGAAAAATAAAAAAATATAAAGTAAAAATAAATAGATATAGACAAAAAATGCAAATAGCTGCAGATACAGACTTCAAAGAAAAGATCTAAAACATACATCGTTTAAGCCAGGTGATTCTGTAGCTTTCAAATTGAAAATCCATTTTGCCCCTCTACATAGAACCCTTCGATCAAAATTTCCCCTAGGGGGGTCCTCATAGCTTCTATCCAACACTGCAAATATAAAGAAATGGGCATAATAATTGTACTTGAATGCTATATGATGTCCTATGGGGGTGTTCAAAATCCCAGCTGTGGCATAACACATGTGGTCCTTCATACGCTTCCAAAACAGCCTTATGGTCTTGCCAGTGTAGAAGGCACCACATTGACATAGGATTATATAGATAATTTCTTTAGTGAGACAAGTAACATGATGTTTCAATGAATGAATACGTTCGTTGGGAAGCCAAAAGGAAGAGCCTTCCAACAGCAACTCACAATAGTCACACGAGCCACTTCTTGTTAAAGATATATAATTGAAGGAAAAGTTTAATCATTTGATGAAGATGGCAAAAATTCTAAATGAAGCTCAAGTGCTAAAGAAAGTAACCCCCCAACAATTTTTTTAAATATATCAATAGTAAAATGATTAACTGTTATCTTGTTATGCAAGCCCTTTACTGGACCCCTAAAAAAAATAAAAAAAATTAAATACCATCTTCAGCTCTGTATAAACAAAGGATTATGGTGGGGAGGATGTACAAAATGATGACGGTATAAATATAATCTTAAATTAACTACTTCCAGAAATAGACAAAAAAAAGCACCTGGACCAGATGGCTCACTCACATGCATACTGAAAGAATCCAGCTGTGTTATTTCTAATACATTGTTTCTAATTTTAGAGACTCTTTAAAAGTGAACCTGAACTCAAAAAGTGAACAGTTGCTTACCTAACATTTAAAAAATGTTGTGCTTAAAGAGGAGCTCCAGTCATTTCTGTGTTCATTAAAAGTCGGCAGCTACAAAAATTGTAGCTGCTGACTTTAACCACTTCACAACCAGCCCATAGCCGAAAAACGGCTACAGGGCGGTTGCTTAACTCTGGGAGGGCGTCATATGACGTCTTCCCAGAATTCCCCTCTTGCGCGCCCCCTGGGGCGCGCACTCGAGAACATCCTCTGGACCCGGCGGATCACGGTAAACGGCCGATCATCGCGGCCGTTTACCACGTGATCGCTCCGTCATTTGATGACGCCGGTTTCTATCCCCTCCTCTCTCTGTACCGATCGGTACAGTGTGAGAGGAGAGGGGGAGGGATCGGTGGCAGCAGTGCTGTGGGCGGGATCTGTAGTTCCCACAGCCTGCTCTGCAGTCACCACCGATCCATCCATCCATGCTCAGCCATCCCTCCATACCCTGCAATACACAGCAATAGCCTTCAGTGTATTGCTGGGTATTGCAGGGTATGGAGGAATGGCTGAGCATGGATGGATGTATACCCAGCAGTACTCTGCGATACTCTGCCATACCCTGCGATACTCTGCCATACCCTGCAATACTCTGCCATACCCTGCGATACCCAGCAATACTCTGCCATACTCTGCGATACCCTGCCATTCCCTGGCATATTCTGCAATACTCTGCGATACTCTGCCACACCCAGCAATACTCTGCCATACCCAACAATACTCTGCCATACCCTGCGATACTCTGATATACCCTGCGATACTCTGCCATACCCTGCGATACTCTGCCATACCCTGCGCTACTCTGCCATACCCTGCGCTACTCTGCCATACCCTGCGATACTCTGCCATACCATGCTATACCCTGCAATACCCTGCGATATTCTGCAATACTCTGCCATACCCAGCAATACTCTGCAATACCCTGCAATACTCTGCAATACCCAGCGATACTCTGCCATACCCTGCCATACTCTGTCATACCCTGCGATACTCTGCCATACCCTGCGATACTCTGCCATACCCTGCGATACTCTGCCATACTCTGCCATACCCTGTCATACCCTGCCATACTCTGCCATACCCTGCCATACTCTGCCATACCCTGCGATACTCTGCAATACCATGCTATTGCCTGCACTATCCTGCGATATTCTGCAATACCATGCAATACCCTGCGATACCATGCAATGCTCGCTACGATCGAAGCCAGGATCGTTTTTTTATTTTATTTCAGGCTTTCCAGCCTAGAGGTGAGATGTGGGGTCTTATTGACCCCATATCTCACTGTAAAGAGGACCTGTAATGCCATATTCCTATTACAAGGTATGTTTACATTTCTTGTAATAGGAATAAAAGTGATCAAAAAAATTTTTTGGGGGAAAAAAAGTGTCAAACTAAAATAAATAAAGTAAAATGAACAAAAAAAATAAAAAATAAAATTTAAAGCGCCCCTGTCCCCGTGTGCTCGCATGCAGAAGCGAACGCATACGTAATTCCCGCCCACATATGAAAACGGTGTTCAAACCACACATGTGAACGTTGGAGCGAGAACAATAATTTTGGCCCTAGAACTCCTCTGTAACTCAAAACATGTAACCAGTAAAAAATTTTAAAGCGCCGCCTATGGGGATTTTTAAGTAGCGAAGTTTGGCGCCATTCCACGAGCGTCGGCAATTTTGAAGGGTGACATGTTAGGTATCTATTTACTCGGCATAACTTCATCTTTCACATTATGCAAAAACATTGGGCTAAATTTACAGTTTTGTTTTTTGTAAAGCACAAAACTTTTTTTTCCCAAAAAAACGCGTTCGAAAAATTGCTGCAAGTATTGTGCTAGATAAAAAGTTGCAACGACCGCCATTGTATTCTCTAGGGTCTTTGCTAAAAAAACATATATAATGTTTTGGGGTTCTATGTAATTTTCTAGCGAATAAATGATGATTTTTACATGTAGGAGAGAAATGTCAGAATTGTCCTGGGTGCTCCAGAACACCTGATGGTGCTCCCTGCATGTTGGGCCTCTGTATATGGCCACGCTGTGTAAAAGTCTCACACATGTGGTATCGCCATACTCGGGAGTAATAGCAGAATGTGTTTTGGGGTGTAATTTGTGCTATGCATATGCTGTGTGTGAGAAATAACCTGCTAATATGACAATTTTGTGAAAAAAAAAAAAAAAGATAAAAAAATCTTGATTTTGCAAAGAATTGTGGGAAAAAATTACAACTTCGAAAAACTCACCATGCCTCTTTCCAAATACCTTGGAATGTCTTCTTTCCAAAAAGGGGTCATTTGGGGGGTATTTGTACTTGTCAGTACTTCAGGTGTGATCCATTTTCAGATATTGGCACCATAGCTTGTGGACTCTATAACTTTCACAAAGACCAAATAATATACCCCAATTTGTACTTATTTTTACCAAGGATATGTAGCAGTATAAATTTTGGCCAAAATTTATCAAGAAAAATTACAAGTTTGCTAAATTTTATAACAGAAACGAAGAAAAATTCATTTTTTTACTGAATTTTCAGTCTTTTTTCTTTTATAGCGCAAAAAATAAAAAACCCAACGGTGATTAAATACCGGATATTAATACCGGTGATTAAATACCACCAAAATAAAGCTCTATTTGTGTGAAAAAAAGGACAAAAATTTCATATGGGTATAGTGTTGTATGACTGAGTAATTGTCATTCAAAATGTGAGAGCACCGAAAGCTGAAAATTGGTCTGGTTATTAAGGGTGTTTAGGTGCCCAGTGGTCAAGTGGTTAATATGCAAACACTCACCTGTCCAAGGATCCAGCGATCTGGTCACCCGAACTATCGCTTCTCTCCTGCACTGAGCAGGTGCAAGTCGAGCTGCACCTGCTGAATGGTCTGGCAGTCTTCTGGGACCGGCATGGGGTTAATGCTTAAAGTAGAACTTCCCATTTTGGGTAGAGCTCCGCTTTAAGCGAGTGATAGTAGAGAAATTTACTTTTGTCTTGAGCTCTTTTTCCTCAATAACAGCATGCAGTTCCAAACTACAGATTCTAAAACAGGCAAGATACTTTCCTGTATTGGAAGAGGCATGCATCCAGCAAGCCATTGTAGCAAAGAATGTACTGTAATTAGGGGTGGGGCATTTCTTTAATATGGACGTGGTTCCACAAGAGGCATATTTTTAACTTAATGGCATACAGGACTGCAGACATTAAAGTAATTTTTTCCACTTTCCATCTATTAAATCTTCTGCCCTTGTAAGTGGAAGTGGAACAACATGGTTGCGGAGCTTACTGTGGATGCTCAGCTGCAAGGTGGGTACCAACCATTATTACCAATATCCTCCTTAAACATTGCCTATGGAGGATTCCTTACCTAACTTAATTATATTTTTGCCTTATTTTTTGCCTTTAGACAATCATAATATTGCAAATTTCTAGGCCTCTTTAGGCTACTGGCTTTTTCCAAACTTGGCCAAATAATTTATACCAGAAAATACTGGGTACCATACCATGCAGCCACTCCTTTGAAGCTCCTGCACCCAAATGTGGCCCTGACATTATTCATTGTGAGTTACTCATATAAATTCTTCTATAATTAGCGATATAGAGGTGTTGGCTCTCATCTATGATTCTGTGACACCTATTGTGGTGTGTGGTATTTCTCTATGGTATAAGGGGTCTATACACACTTTTTTATTGTTTTAATTTTTCCGCAAGTCCTTGTCTCCTTTTTGTCCCTTGTTTTTTCCTCCCATTCCCTTCCCCCCTCCTGTTTCTTTATTCTTGTCCCCCCTCCCCACGTCACAGCCTTATATTGTTCACCTCATTTCTTCCCTATCCTTAAATATCCCTATTCAGTAATTCTTTTTGGGAGTCTTACTTATAACAACATCTTAATCCTTTACACCCTGTGGTGTTACCTTATTGCTAAGCAATATAGCAATCCTAATTAACAATCTTCTTCACTGTCAGAGCCTGTTCCGCCAAAAAAAAAAACTCATCCGCCGGAGGGGGGGGGGGGGGGGGAATGGTGGTTGTGGGGTTACTTGGTGGGTTTGGGGGAATTATTGGGTTCCACTGGATGGTGTCTCCACCTGCATTGGTGAGCTGATCCACTTAAACTTGTAATTATGTATATAATGTTTATATGTAAAATATATGCGGCTGTGTTTTTGCTGTTTACTTAAATTTACGATCCATTTCAGAGATTAAAGTGTATAACTACACTACCCCAACACACCCAGTGCAAGTAATTTTATCATATATAAATGTGTAACAGTGTTTAAGACCCAGTGTTGGGTTATCACCAGGGGCTAGTCAAAAGGCTAGTCATCCAAGCCATGCATGGCCATCCACCCTGGAAACAATCAATGGTAGGTGTACCACCGGAGGACACTCGAAGCCTAATGGGAAATTTGTTTGAGTTGACCTCTATGTGGTATGTGCATTAAACTGCAATAAATAAAACAATAGTGCAAGTAAATATCATCCAGTGTATCCATCAACTAGCATCTTACACTACCCGTATAAGACATTAATGGTGAAAATATATACAATAACAGTGAGTCCATCAAATAGCATATAAAAAAACCAATAAAGTGGAGACAGTGTAGATGTATAAAATATACTTGGGAAAAAGAAAAACGTGAAAAAAACACACGTGGAAAAAGGGGAATTGTGTATAAAAGTCCTCCCGGGTTCTAGGATCCAGTAAGTGTAGAAAAAAGGGGATGA
The DNA here is from genome assembly GCA_028564925.1 of Lithobates sylvaticus. NCBI lineage: Eukaryota > Metazoa > Chordata > Amphibia > Anura > Ranidae > Lithobates > Lithobates sylvaticus. The sequence goes on from CM053033.1 coordinate 158,381,253, forward strand.
GAAAAAAATATATATATAAAAAAATATATAAATATGCAAAGTTCAATAATAGGTGACTTTGGTGACTTCGCTGCTGCAAATAAGGTGACTTCGTGCTGCCCATATGGTCCCACACTCACCAGATAATACCACCCCTGCAGGGGTAACAGGCATAAATGGAGATCCGTCAGTAGTCCCTCCACCAGCTCTGGATTTGGTCCCAAGGACGATATCCCACTCCTCCGTTCCCACAGGAATGGTCTCAGGATCTATATACTGCAAACCAGCGTCAGCACTCCATTCACCAGAATATTCAGAAGAAATGTCCCTCCATGGCAAAGAGGAAGAAGAAAAATGGGGGACTCATAGCGCAATTTGTAAAAAAACAAGCTCACTTTAATTTCATTAAAACAAAACAAAAAAAAAAACGTAAATGGTATTAAAATAGCATATTCCCGGCCAGCTTACATAAAGCTTGGGCCTAAAGTCCTCTAATACAGGCAAATGCGCAATGGCCGCTCCGCTTGCGTCCCAGCGGCGTTCCAAGCCTCCTGCGCTTCGTCATGTGACTTTGTCAAAGGCGATCATCGCTTAATAAGCCCTTGTTTCCATAATGATATACATGGATGATGGTACGCCATAATCAACCTATCTATAACTATTACCAAAGACTATACTCACGATATTGCTAAATTTACAGGGTGGATAACACACCCATTTCTTTTGGTATCTGTTCTGAACAGCAACAGTTTAGATGCCGTTTTAGTGAGTGCCTTTAACTTTCTAATTTTTATTACAAATTATTAACATTTTCTTGTCTTTTTCACCACAATACGCAACAGAGACTTTCGATCCCGGAAGTTCTTGATCCCTGACTACGGATGTTCTCGGTACTAATTGGGTAGGATTTATGTCGAATTTAAAGACCTCCTGTCTGAATGATGATAAAATTGAAGATGACCTTAAGTTCTTTTTTGCTAAAATGTTTGGATTTCTTAAACGTAAGTCGCATTTGCACTGGCATATTGAATATTTTAAAATGTATGTTATGGAGAGAATCTGGCCCCTAGGATTGCGGGGTCAGATTTTCCCCACCATTAAAGATCTGTGACAATATCCTTACCAACTGTAGCATAGACTTAATGAGATCTCTTATCACACAATATTCAGATGATATGAATCTACTGAATACTGAAATAGAATGTCTCAATTCCTCTTACTCACATCTGGTGGACAACCCAGTGTTCAACACCAAATGGAAGGAATTGAAAGACCGTCTAGAAATAATGATTAAAGACATTATAGTCAAGAAACAAAATAAATTCGGAAAAGATCAAATTGCCTTCTCGGAAGGCTATGCATACCGTTGGTCTGAGAGAAGCTCAGGTAGAAAGGGACCTGTAAGAACCAATATTCCAAGACTTCCAAATATGGAAACTGAATCTGACTCCTCCCTTTCCTCTACCCTTTCACTTCAGAGTAATTTACATCCCATCAACACGCCAGGAAAAAATTCCACACGAAAACGAGTACGCTATGGGGGAGGTACTCCCCCAATTAACCCTAAAAAGAATAAAAAAGTCCCTAAAAATCCTAAACTTTCACGTACACAAACGGCACCCACCCACACGACCCCCCTTTAGAAAGCGCGGTGGACAATTCGACCCTTCACGGTACTATCCCTAAGATATTGAACTCAGGAATTATGACCAATAAATATACTAAAGTTAACGAAGACCTAATTTTTTTAGATCTGAAGAAACAGCAAGGGAACCTAGACACATTTGTGGTCAAACCTACACAAATAGCACCCAGCACATTGCCACCACCCAACACCCCCTCCACAATTCTGACCTAAATATTATTAATCTTACACCGTATCAGCTCACTAATGAAGAACTTTCAGTGTTACAACTGGGACTCGGTTTTTCGGCTGCGCTCACGCCGTTTCCCAGATTTGATGACGTGCCCTACTATATGGTCCTTTTTCCAGGCCACTATCAGGGATCTGAAGAAACAACAGTGGCATAAAATATCTCCCAATTTAGATCAAAGACAGACGCAGGCCCTTAAAAACTTACAGGGACGATCCGATATGGTCATCAAGCCGTCGGACAAGTGCGGTAATATCGTGCTGATGACGCACGAACAGTACCAGGCGATGTGCCTGAAGATCCTTGGCAATCGCAGCTGGTACTGCCCTATTACCTTATCACTGGTTTCCTCGTTTACCCAGGAACTGGGTGTCCTTTGCGGTGAGGCCTTCCACTCAGGCCTCATCGACAAGGACACCTTTGAGTTCCTGGTTCCCAAATTCCCTCGTATTCCTACATTCTACTCACTTCCCATAACCCACAAGAATGTACATATCCCCCCTGGTAGACCAATTGTCTCAGGGATAGGCTCCTTGACTGACAATGCCAGTAAATTTGTCGATGCATTTTTAATGCCCCACGTCCGTAGCCTTCTCTCGTACATTCAAGATACTGCTGATTTGTTGCAACACTTGGAGGGGATCCAGATCCCTCTGGACTCCCTGCTCATGGCGATTGACATTGAAGCTCTCTATTCGAGCATTCCCCACGAGCAGGGGGTCCTGATGGCTGGATCCTTCCTATTTGAACAGGACACAACAACCTGGCCTCTAAATGAGTTTATATTATGAGTTTTGAAATTTATCTTAACTAAAAACTATTTATATTCAACGATCAGTTGTTTTTGCAGACCCAGGGAGTCGCTATGGGGACCTCATGCGCCCCTGCTTATGCCAATATATACCTAGGAGGCTGGGAACGTTCTGTACAGTCAGACGAGAAATACGCAGAATACCTTTTGGAGGTACTTTTATGGTACCGATACATAGACGACTTGTTTTTGGTATGGACAGGAACTAGAGAGAAGCTCATTGAATTTATTGACAGATTGGGCGAAAGCACTTTTAACCTCAGTTTTACCTTCGATGTTGATGATGGTCAGATCCCATTCTTGGATCTGTCCATCATCAAACAACCCGAAGGTAGTCTGGGGACAAACCTTTACTGAAAACCCACGGCGGGTAATACATTGCTCTTCGCTACCAGTGCTCATCCGAAACCTCGGGTGCAAAGTATACCATTTGCGCAGTATTTACGATTGCGCAGAAACTGCACATTTGAGCATGACTTCAGAATCCAGGCCAACGCACTTCGAGAGCGGCTATTGGCCAGAGGATATTCCCCTACCAATCTCAGAAAGGCTTTTAATAAAGCCTTCCAGAGATCAAGAAGTTCCTTATTATTCAAACGTCCCAAATTAATATCCCCCTCTACGGAATCAGTCAGGTTCATTACTACCTATTCTGCCCACCATCAAACACTAAGAGACATCTTGACGAAAAACTGGCATATTTTGACAGAACATTAAATTTTAAATAAACATGTACGTTCAAACCCGGAACTAGTATTCCGGAGAGCCTGTTCCCTTCGTGATCGCCTGACAAGCAGCCATTACATTGCTGCAAAACCCCCGAAAACAAGGCCCTATGGGACCTTTAAATGTGGCCAATGTCCTCGTTGTCCATGGATTAAGGAGGGCAAACGCTTCACCTTACCGAATGGTGAGACCTTTGTCCCCCATTGCCATGCAGACTGTGGTACTAGGGGAGTGATTTATCTTATGACTTGCAACTGTAAATCATTCTATGTGGGGAAAACTATTAGGGAGTTGAGACAGAGGATCGGGGACCACCTCTACTACTCTGGAAGTGGTAAGTTGACCACAATTGGACGTCATATCAGATTATGCCACCGCTATGATACGTCAGTGGTGGACTTCCAGGTACTGGAGGTGATACCCCCAAACCCCAGAGGGGGTGATTGGGACCGTACAATTTTACAAAGGGAAACCCTTTGGATCGAGAGGTTAAATGCCACCCTTTTCCCAGGCCTGAATGAGATGATATCTTATAAGCCCTTTCTATAGGCCTATTCATCAGAGCCACTAATCTATACTAATTTTTGACACAAATTCCTACCCTATATATTTCTTATATTGCTTCCTTTTGTTTTCGTTTCATTCCAATCTTCTCTCCTTTTTTTTTTCCATCCCTTTCCTTCCCCTTTCCCCCTCCTCCCTTCCTCTTCCCCTTCCCCCCCTTCCTTTTCCTTCCTTTTTCTTCCCCCTTTCCTCCCTCTGATCCTTCTTTCATTCTCAATTTGTTCTTAACTTTCTTTTATTTTTTCCGGCCTTTCGTCCCGTCTTTCTCTTTCTCTCTTTATGGTACTAAGTCATCCCATAGTCATAGCTTTTACTCTGTGAATCGAATGATCTCCCAAGTGTTGTTCAAGGTGTAAAAAGATATATGGGAGATTTACAAATCTACCCATGTTTATGCATTTTGTTTATACTTATAATTTGATATATTTTTTTTTTTTACTGTAATGTTTATGAATTTGCTGTAATGGGTGGGTCCATTCAACATGGCAGGTTAGTAGCGAGACTACCCACTGAGAACCTACCCCGATATTTCGGGGTCCCTCACGGCAGATGTGTGTCTGTCTTGGGGGGACATTATATGTCCCCCTTACCGGACATAGCCTGGATTTCTTTCATGGGGCTTTTCCGGTGCGTTGCCATTAGATGTTTGGGATTATGTCCATGCGCGGTTTTCCGCTGTTTGCATCCCTGCTGCACTAACAATTGATATCTTTGGCGCATACGCGGGCAATAGAGTGATCGCGCACGTCAGTGTCATTAATGTGACCCGCCTTGCGCGATGTCGTTGGCGGTGGTGTGGCGTTCTTTCATCTACGTCATTTCCACCTACCAGCCTCGTTGCGCGCGCAATTGGGCTTTGGGCGCATGCGCGGGCACATTGGCGGTCGCGTAGGTGGCGTCATTGGTGTGAGCCGCGCTGCGTGACCCCCGTGATGGCTCAGCAGCGCGCGCATTGGGTTTATTCCCCCAACTGGCCACGTAGACGGACTGACCCCTGACGCTAGTATACGCCGCACTCGTGGCGGAATCTGACGTCACGGGTTGGGGTGCTCATATAGCGGTGGTTTTCACATCGCCATTGAGCAAGTAGAACAACATGGTTGCGGAGCTTACTATGGATGCTCAGCTGCAAGGTGGGTACCAACCATTATTACCAATATCCTCCTTAAACATTGCCTAGGGAGGATTCCTTACCTAACTTAATTATATTTTTGCCTTATTTTTTGCCTTTAGACAATCATAATATTGCAAATTTCTAGGCCTCTTTAGGCTACTGGCTTTTTCCAAACTTGGCCAAATAATTTATACCGGAAAATACTAGGTACCATACCATGCAGCCACTCCTTTAAAGCTCCTGCATCCAAATGTGGCCCTGACATTATTCATCGTGAGTTACTCATATAAATTCTTCTATAATTAGCGATATAGAGGTGTTGGCTCTCATCTATGATTCTGTGACACCTATTGTGGTGTATGGTATTTCTCTATGGTATAAGGGTCTATACACACTTTTTTATTGTGTAATTTTTCCGCAAGTCCTTGTCTCCTCACCTCTCCCCCATCCCCCTATCCCCCTCCTTCCCCCACCCGTCCCTCCCTCCCCCCCTTTCCCCCCCCCCCCTTTTTCCTCCCCCCCCAACAAACCCCCCCCCCCCCTCCTTTTTATCCCTTTTTTTTTACCCCACACCCTTCCCCCCTCCTTTTCCCCTTCTCTTCCCCTCTCCCTTCCCTTCCGTTTCCTTTTCCCCTCATCTTTCCACATCCCCCTTCCTCACCTTGCCTTACCATCTCCAATTTTAGAACCTTTCTGGCTTCCTTCCCTTCTCTTTTCCTTTTCTTCTTTCCTCCCCTCTTCTCCTCCTTTCCCTCCCCCTTTTCCCTTCACCTCCCCTTCTCTTTTCCACAATCCCCCCTCTCTTTCCTTCCCCCCTCCCATCTCCCCAACCTTCCTTCCCCTCCAATTTTTGGCCCTTGTTTTTTCCTCCCATTCCCTTCCCCCCTCCTGTTTCTTTATTCTTGTCCCCCCTCCCCAGGTCACAGCCTTATATTGTTCACCTCCTTTCTTCCCTATCCTTAAATATCCCTATTCAGTAATTCTTTTTGGGAGTCTTACTCATAACAACATCTTAATCCTTTACACCCTGTGGTGTTACCTTATGGGGTGTTGTGGGGGGAATTATTGGGTTCCGCTGGATGGTGTCTCCACCTGCATTGGTGAGCTGATCCACTTAAACTTGTAATTATGTATATAATGTTTATATGTAAAATATATGCGGCTGTGTTTTTGCTGTTTACTTTATTACTTTATGTTAAATTTACGATCCATTTCAGAGATTACTCCTGAAGAAGCGGCTAGACCGTGAAACCGGTCGAGGAACCACCCCTTTACGTCTAGACAAACGTGAAGTTTGCGGGCAAGCCCAGCATTCATCTGTTTCGATATCTACACGTTTAAGAGTGGTTATAAGTTGATCTTTTTATTGAATTGATCTGTACATTGTACATTTTTTTATTCATGTATGTATTTGTCTATTAAATATTTTTCTATTATTATTTTTTCTTCTTTACGTGTTTTTCCCTAAAAAAATCTTGTGGGTAAAAACTGTATCTATGCAGAGTCAGCACCTGCATTTGCAGTTTAATAACCCCTTGTTTCCATAATGATATACATGGATGATGGTACGCGATAATCAACCTATCTATAACTATTACCAAAGACTAGGGATGAGCCGAACACCCCCGGGTTCGGTTCGAACCAGAACCTTCGAACGGACCGAAAGTTATAATGGACGCGAACGTTCGAAATCAAAAGTGCTAATTACAACGGCCAATATGCATGTTAATGTCATAAAACAGGTTTGGGGACCCGGGTCCTGCCCCAGGGGACATATATCAATGCAAAAAGAACTTTTAAAAACTAACGTTTTTTCGGGAGCAGTCATTTTAATGATGCATAAAGTGAAAAAAAAAAAGTGAAATTTTCCTTTAAATATGGTACCTGGGGGGTGTCTAAAGTATGCCTGTGAAGTGGCATGTGTTTCCCGTGTTTAGAACTGTCCTTGCACAAAATGACATTTGTAAAGGAAAAAAAGAAGCCATTTAAAACCACTTGCGGCTTTAGGTTTGTTCTTAAGTAGAATCTGAACAGGTACATTATGAAGTGTAGCTCCATCCCAAAAAAATCTATTTTTAAGCTTTTTGGAGAACATAGGGAGGGGTTATCACCCCTGTAACATTTGCTGTCTTTGCACATCTGTTCAGAACATGTCACCTCACTTTCCGTCCCAATGACCAATGTTTTTGGAAAAGTGGGGTTTTAATTGAAACAAGGATTGGTGATAAAGTATCAGTAGAGAGGAGATACCTTTTTCCCAAATTAAATCTAACAGGATAGAATTTCCCTTCCTAGGGGTAGATTTCCTCTCACTTCCTGTTTTCTCTTTCCATTTGCAAGTAGGAGTCGTTTGTAAGTTGGATGTTTGAAAGTAGGGGCCTGGCGTATATACTCTGCAGAAATTTGCCCTATTAGATGTTGGTGTAGCCACAAGACTGGTGGGCACAGGAATGGGCCCTGCTATGAGTTAATAGATCAAGATTTGTAATTGCATGCACCTGTTGAACAGGGCAGAAAAATTGGGGGTGGTGGTGGTGGTGGACGGTGTTGCCACAAGACTGTAAGCTCTCACAGTTACTCTTGGTGGGCGCAGGAATGGGCCCTGCTGTGAGTTATTAGATCAAGATTTGTAATTGCAAGCACCTGATGAACAGGGCAGAAAAATTGGGCCTTTGGCGGTGGTGGTGGACGGTGTTGCCACAAGACTGTAAGCTCTCACAGTTACTCTTGGTGGGCGCAGGAATGGGCCCTGCTGTGAGTTATTAGATCAAGATTTGTAATTGCAAGCACCTGATGAACAGGGCAGAAAAATTGGGCCTTTGGCGGTGGTGGTGGACGGTGTTGCCACAAGACTGTAGGCCCTCATAGTTACTCTTGGTGGGCGCAGGAATGGGCCCTGCTGTGAGTTATTAGATCAAGATTTGTAATTGCAAGCACCTGATGAACAGGGCAGAAAAATTGGGCCTTTGGCGGTGGTGGTGGACGGTGTTGCCACAAGACTGCAGGCCCTCATAGTTACTCTTGGTGGGCGCAGGAATGGGCCCTGCTGTGAACTATTAGATCAAGATTTGTAATTACCCGCCCCTGTTAAACAGGGGCTGAAAAATTGTGCCTTAGGCACTGGTGCTGGTGCCACAACACTGCAACCCCTCACAGAGACTGTACTTGGAGCACAGCAGTCACACGTGTTGCGAAGCATTTTTTAAAAAAAATTGTAAGTACCCGCCCCTGTTAAACAGGGGCTGAAAAATTGTGCCTTAGGCACTGGTGCTGGTGCCACAACACTGCAACCCGGCCCTCACAGATACTGTACTTGGAGCACAGCAGTCACACGTGTTGCGAAGCATTTTTTTAAAAAATTGTAAGTACACGCCCCTGTTAAACAGGGGCTGAAAAATTGTGCCTTAGGCACTGGTGTGGTGGCATGGATCATTGAGGAGGAGGAAGAGGATAGTCAGTGAACATAAGAGGACAGTCACTCAGCATCAGCATAGGCAGTCTTGAAGGGATGTGACATTAAAAATTATTCGGTTATATCCGCCTCAGGTGCCTGGTAGCTGGTGGTGATCCAAGACTGATTCATTTTGATGAATGTCAGTCGATCAACCGAGGCGGTGGACAGGCGCACCCTATGATCAGTCACAAATCCTCCAGCAGCACTGAATGTGCGTTCGGAAAGAACTCTGGAGGCAGGACAGGCCAGTAGCTCAATTGCATACTGTGCAAGCTCTGGCCAGTGATCCATCCTCAGGACCCAGTAAGCCAGAGGATTTTCGGTGGGAAAGGTGTCCAAGTCTGACCTTGCCCCAAGGTATTCCTGCACCATGTATATCAGACGCTGGCGATGGTTGCTGGAACCGATCATACCTTGGGGCTGCGGACTAAAAAATTGTCTGAACGCATCGGTCAGACGTCCACCTTCCCCACCGCTCCTTCTGCCACTGACCGAAGCCTCAGCAACTCGTCGCCCAGGACCAGGAGTTTGTAGCCTCCCAGTTTCTGGGAACGCGTTGCACAGACCTTTCTGCAAGGCCTCCCTGAGATGTCTCATCCTCTGCTCCCTCTGCGACGGCAAGATAAGGTCCGCAACCTTACCCTTGTACCGCGGATCAAGGAGAGTGGCCAGCCAGTAATGGTCCCTCTCCTTGATCCGAAGAACACGAGGATCCTTCCGCAGGCTTTGCAGGATCAGGGAGGCCATGCAGCGTAGGTTAGCTGAGGCATTCGGTCCGGAGTCTTCTGGGTCACTGAGGATGACATGATCGCCAGCCACCTCCTCCCAGCCACGTACAAGTCCACTGGTTTGTTGGGACTGTACATCATCCCTAAAAGACTGCTGCTGCTGATGCTGAGTGCCAGGCTCCACCTCCATGCTCACACAATCCTCCTCCTCCTCCTCCTCCTCCTCATCCTCTTCCTGTGTGATGGGTGGGACAGAAGGAACACTGTCCGGATAAAGGGGGCCTTGAGAGGCAAGGAAGTCCTCCTCTTCCTGCCTCTGTTCTGCCTCAAGTGCCCTGTCCATTATCCCACGCAGCGTATGCTCCAACAGGTGGACAAGAGGGACAGTGTCACTGATGCATGCACTGTCACTGCTCACCATCCTCGTGGCCTCCTCAAATGGTGAGAGGACAGTGCATGCATCCCTGATCATGCTCCACTGACGTGGGGAAAAAAAACCAAGCTCCCCTGACCCTGTCCTGGTGCCGTAGTCGCAAAGGTACTCATTGATGGCCCTCTGCTGCGTGTGCAGTCGCTGCAGCATGGCCAACGTTGAGTTCCACCTGGTGGGCATGTCACATATTAGGCGGTTCTTGGGCAGGTTCAGCTCCTTTTGCAGCTCAGTCAGCCGAGCACTGGCATTATAAGATCGGCGGAAATGCACACAGACTTTCCTGGCCTGCCTCAAGACATCCTGTAAGCCTGGGAACCTGCCCAAGAACCGCTGCACCACCAGGTTGAGGACATGAGCCATGCAGGGCACATGGGTGAGCTGCCCCTGTCGCAGGGCGGAGAGGAGGTTGGTGCCATTGTCAGAAACGACCATTCCTGGCTTAAGCTGACGTGGCGTCAACCACCTCTCGGCCTGCCCCTGCAGAGCTGCCAGAACCTCTGGCCCAGTGTGGCTCCTGTCCCCCAAACACACCAGCGCAAGCACGGCATGGCATCTTTTTGCCTGCGTACTTGCGTAGCCCCTTGTACGCCTACGGAGCACCGCTGGTTCCAAGGACAGAGCACTGGAGGAAGAAGAAGAGGAGGGGGGGGGTGGAGGAGAGAGGTGTGTCACAACCAGTAGCAGTAGTCGCGTTTTGGAGGCGTGGTGGCGGAACAACCTCCAACACTACTGCACCTTGTCCTGCATCCCTCCCAGCTGCCAATAGAGTGACCCAATGGGCCGTGAAAGAAAGGTACCGTCCCTGTCCATGCCTGCTGGACCATGAGTCAGCGGTAATATGCACCTTACCGCTGACCGCCCTGTCCAGCGAGGCATGGACATTGCCCTCCACATGCCGGTAGAGAGACGGAATCGCCTTCCGCGAGAAAAAGTGGCGTTTGGGAACCTGCCACTGAGGAACCGCACATTGAACAAACTCACGGAAGGGGGCCGAGTCTACCAACTGAAAAGGCAGCAGTTGAAGTGCTAGCAATTTAGCAAGGCTAGCATTCAACCGCTGGGCATGTGGATGGCTGGGAGTGTACTTCTTTCTACGGTCCAGCAGCTGGGGCAGGGAAATTTGCCTGCTGCAATCGGACGTCGGTGTACTGCAAGTACTTGGTTGTGACACACCGAATTCTACACCTTCAGTCCTCTCAGAGCAGCTTTCAGAGAGGACTGAAGGTGTAGTGGGGATGGAGATCCCAGCTGAGGAGGAGCAAGGAGAGGTCCGCTTAGTTCTTTGGTGTGGGTCTTTTATGTGTGCCTGCCAACGAGCTGCATGGCAGGTCGCCATATGTCTGGTCATGCTTGTCGTGCCCAAGCGGCTGATGTTTTGGCCACGCGAGATACGCTTGAGACAAATATTGCAAATAGCAGTGGTGCGATCTGCTGCACTCGTCTCAAAAAAGGCCCACACCAAAGAACTTTTCTGATAACGTGCAGAGGCAGCGCCCTGCACAGGCGGAGCTCTGCGGTGTTGTACAGTTGCTGTGCTGGCCTCTACCTGGCCTCCAGGGGGCATCCTGCCTCGTTGGACATGTGACGCCGCATCCTCCTCCTCCTCGTCCTCCTCCTCATCCTCTCTCCCTTCAGGCACCCACGTGGAGTCAGTGACCTCATCATCCCCTCCCTCTTCACCACTAGAGCAAACCTGGCAGTAAGCTGCAGCTGGTGGAACAGTACTGCCAGATTCCTCAAGCTGGGTATCGTCATCCGAGCCTTCGAATCGTTGGGCATCCTCCTGGAGCATGTACCCAACACTGTGCTCAAAGAGTTCGGGGGACTCCTCAGGAGGACATGGTGGGTCTAGGGAAGGGGTGGCTGATGATGCTCTGTCAGTACCCTGAGCCTGGGTGAGAGAGGATGAGGAGGATGAGGAGGGCTTGGTCATCCATTCTACCAAGCCTTCAGCATGATGCGGCTCCACATGTCCAGCTGCCGAAAACAAAGACGCGCGTGTCCCATGGCCACGTGCTGATGACGATGCACGACCACGTCCACGTCCACGGCCACGTCCACTAGAAACAGAGCCTGCCTGCCCTGTGTTCTTGGCTCTGCACGCTCTGCCTCCCCTTGGCGGTCTTCCAGCCATTGTAGTCGGTAGTCCTGTGGGTGCTGCTGAGAAGAAAATATAGGAGCTCTGTGTGATGCCACTAACACACTAGAAGTCCTATGGGTGCTTCTGCAAAGAAAATAGAGGAGCTCTGTGTGATGCCACTAACACACTAGAAGTCCTGTGGGTGCTGCTGAGAAGAATATATAGGAGCTCTGTGTGATGCCACTAACACACTAGAAGTCCTATGGGTGCTTCTGCAAAGAAAATAGAGGAGCTCTGTGTGATGCCACTAACACACTAGAAGTCCTGTGGGTGCTTATGCAAAGAAAATAGAGGAGCTCTGTGTGATGCCACTAACACACTAGAAGTCCTGTGGGTGCTTCTGCAAAGAAAATAGAGGAGCTCTGTGTGATGCCACTAACACACTAGAAGTCCTGTGGGTGCTTCTGCAAAGAAAATAGAGGAGCTCTGTGTGATGCCACTAACACACTAGAAGTCCTGTGGGTGCTTCTGCAAAGAAAATAGAGGAGCTCTGTGTGATGCCACTAACACACTAGAAGTCCTGTGGATGCTTCTGCAAAAAAAATAGAGGAGCTCTGTGTGATGCCACTAACACACTAGAAGTCCTGTGGGTGCTTATGCAAAGAAAATAGAGGAGCTCTGTGTGATGCCACTAACACACTAGAAGTCCTGTGGGTGCTTATGCAAAGAAAATAGAGGAGCTCTGTGTGATGCCACTAACACACTAGAAGTCCTGTGGGTGCTTATGCAAAGAAAATAGAGGAGCTCTGTGTGATGCCACTAACACACTAGAAGTCCTGTGGGTGCTTATGCAAAGAAAATAGAGGAGCTCTGTGTGATGCCACTAACACACTAGAAGTCCTGTGGGTGCTTCTGCAAAGAAAATAGAGGGGCTGTGTGATGCCACTAACACACTAGAAGTCCTGTGGGTGCTTCTGCAAAGAAAATAGAGGAGCTCTGTGTGATGCCACTAACACACTAGAAGTCCTGTGGGTGCTTCTGCAAAGAAAATAGAGGAGCTCTGTGTGATGCCACTAACACACTAGAAGTCCTGTGGATGCTTCTGCAAAAAAAATAGAGGAGCTCTGTGTGATGCCACTAACACACTAGAAGTCCTGTGGGTGCTTATGCAAAGAAAATAGAGGAGCTCTGTGTGATGCCACTAACACACTAGAAGTCCTGTGGGTGCTTCTGCAAAGAAAATAGAGGAGCTCTGTGTGATGCCACTAACACACTAGAAGTCCTGTGGGTGCTTCTGCAAAGAAAATAGAGGAGCTCTGTGTGATGCCACTAACACACTAGAAGTCCTGTGGGTGCTTATGCAAAGAAAATAGAGGAGCTCTGTGTGATGCCACTAACACACTAGAAGTCCTGTGGGTGCTGCTGAGAAGAATATATAGGAGCTCTGTGTGATGTCACTAACACACTAGAAGTCCTATGGGTGCTTCTGCAAAGAAAATAGAGGAGCTCTGTGTGATGCCACTAACACACTAGAAGTCCTGTGGGTGCTTCTGCAAAGAAAATAGAGGAGCTCTGTGTGATGCCACTAACACACTAGAAGTCCTGTGGGTGCTGCTGAGAAGAATATATAGGAGCTCTGTGTGATGCCACTAACACACTAGAAGTCCTATGGGTGCTTCTGCAAAGAAAATAGAGGAGCTCTGTGTGATGGGACTAACACACTTCAAGTCCTATAGGTGCTTCTGGGAAGAAAATAAAGGTCTGTGTGATGGGACTAACACACTTCAAGTCCTATAGTTGCTTCTGGGAACAAAATATAGCTCTGTGTGTGTGATGGGACTAACACACTTCAAGTCCTATAGGTGCTTCTGGGAACAAAATATAGCTCTGTGTGTGTGATGGGACTAACACACTTCAAGTCCTATAGGTGCTTCTGGGAAGAAAATATAGCTCTGTGTGTGTAATGGGACTAACACACTTCAAGTCCTATAGGTGCTTCTGGGAACAAAATATAGCTCTGTGTGTGTGATGGGACTAACACACTTCAAGTCCTATAGGTGCTTCTGGGAACAAAATATAGCTCTGTGTGTGTGATGGGACTAACACACTTCAAGTCCTATAGGTGCTTCTGGGAACAAAATATAGCTCTGTGTGTGTGATGGGACTAACACACTTCAAGTCCTATAGGTTCTTCTGGGAACAAAATATAGCTCTGTGTGTGTGATGGGACTATCTCACTTCAAGTCCTATAGGTGATTTTGGGAACAAAATATAGCTCTGTGTGTGTGATGGGACTAACACACTTCAAGTCCTATAGGTGCTTCTGGGAAGAAAATATAGCTCTGTGTGTGTAATGGGACTAACACACTTCAAGTCCTATAGGTGCCTCTGGGAACAAAATATAGCTCTGTGTGTGTGATGGGACTAACACACTTCAAGTCCTATAGGTGCTTCTGGGAACAAAATATAGCTCTGTGTGTGTGATGGGACTAACACACTTCAAGTCCCATAGGTTCTTCTGGGAACAAAATATAGCTCTGTGTGTGTGATGGGACTAACACACTTCAAGTCCTATAGGTGCTTCTGGGAACAAAATATAGCTCTGTGTGTGTGATGGGACTAACACACTTCAAGTCCTATAGGTGCTTCTGGGAAGAAAATATAGCTCTGTGTGTGTGATGGGACTAACACACTTCAAGTCCTATAGGTTCTTCTGGGAACAAAATATAGCTCTGTGTGTGTGATGGGACTAACACACTTCAAGTCCTATGGGTGCTTCTGGGAACAAAATATAGCTCTGTGTGTGTGATGGGACTGACACACTTCAAGTCCTATAGGTGCTTCTGGGAACAAAATATAGCTCTGTGTGTGTGATGGGACTAACACACTTCAAGTCCTATAGGTTCTTCTGGGAACAAAATATAGCTCTGTGTGTGTGATGGGACTAACACACTTCAAGTCCTATAGGTGCTTCTGGGAACAAAATATAGCTCTGTGTGTGTGATGGGACTAACACACTTCAAGTCCTATAGGTGCTTCTGGGAAGAAAATATAGCTCTGTGTGTGTAATGGGACTAACACACTTCAAGTCCTATAGGTTCTTCTGGGAACAAAATATAGCTCTGTGTGTGTGATGGGACTAACACACTTCAAGTCCTATAGGTGCCTCTGGGAACAAAATACAGCTCTGTGTGTGTGATGGGACTAACACACTTCAAGTCCTATAGGTGCTTCTGGGAACAAAATATAGCTCTGTGTGTGTGATGGGACTAACACACTTCAAGTCCTATAGGTTCTTCTGGGAACAAAATATAGCTCTGTGTGTGTGATGGGACTAACACACTTCAAGTCCTATAGGTGCCTCTGGGAACAAAATATAGCTCTGTGTGTGTGATGGGACTAACACACTTCAAGTCCTATAGGTGCTTCTGGGAACAAAATATAGCTCTGTGTGTGTGATGGGACTAACACACTTCAAGTCCTATAGGTTCTTCTGGGAACAAAATATAGCTCTGTGTGTGTGATGGGACTAACACACTTCAAGTCCTATAGGTGCTTCTGGGAACAAAATATAGCTCTGTGTGTGTGATGGGACTAACACACTTCAAGTCCTATAGGTGCTTCTGGGAAGAAAATATAGCTCTGTGTGTGTAATGGGACTAACACACTTCAAGTCCTATAGGTGCCTCTGGGAACAAAATATAGCTCTGTGTGTGTGATGGGACTAACACACTTCAAGTCCTATAGGTGCTTCTGGGAAGAAAATATAGCTCTGTGTGTGTGATGGGACTAACACACTTCAAGTCCTATAGGTGCTTCTGGGAAGAAAATATAGCTCTGTGTGTGTAATGGGACTAACACACTTCAAGTCCTATAGGTGCCTCTGGGAACAAAATATAGCTCTGTGTGTGTGATGGGACTAACACACTTCAAGTCCTATAGGTGCTTCTGGGAAGAAAATATAGCTCTGTGTGTGTGATGGGACTAACACACTTCAAGTCCTATAGGTTCTTCTGGGAACAAAATATAGCTCTGTGTGTGTGATGGGACTAACACACTTCAAGTCCTATAGGTGCTTCTGGGAACAAAATATAGCTCTGTGTGTGTGATGGGACTAACACACTTCAAGTCCTATAGGTGCTTCTGGGAACAAAATATAGCTCTGTGTGTGTGATGGGACTAACACACTTCAAGTCCTATAGGTGCTTCTGGGAACAAAATATAGCTCTGTGTGTGTGATGGGACTAACACACTTCAAGTCCTATAGGTGCTTCTGGGAAGAAAATATAGCTCTGTGTGTGTAATGGGACTAACACACTTCAAGTCCTATAGGTGCCTCTGGGAACAAAATATAGCTCTGTGTGTGTGATGGGACTAACACACTTCAAGTCCTATAGGTGCTTCTGGGAAGAAAATATAGCTCTGTGTGTGTGATGGGACTAACACACTTCAAGTCCTATAGGTGCTTCTGGGAAGAAAATATAGCTCTGTGTGTGTGATGGGACTAACACACTTCAAGTCCTATAGGTGCTTCTGGGAACAAAATATAGCTCTGTGTGTGTGATGGGACTAACACACTTCAAGTCCTATAGGTGCTTCTGGGAACAAAATATAGCTCTGTGTGTGTGATGGGACTAACACACTTCAAGTCCTATAGGTGCTTCTGGGAACAAAATATAGCTCTGTGTGTGTGATGGGACTAACACACTTCAAGTCCTATAGGTGCTTCTGGGAAGAAAATATAGCTCTGTGTGTGTAATGGGACTAACACACTTCAAGTCCTATAGGTCTTCTGGGAACAAAATATAGCTCTGTGTGTGTGATGGGACTAACACACTTCAAGTCCTATAGGTGCCTCTGGGAACAAAATACAGCTCTGTGTGTGTGATGGGACTAACACACTTCAAGTCCTATAGGTGCTTCTGGGAACAAAATATAGCTCTGTGTGTGTGATGGGACTAACACACTTCAAGTCCTATAGGTTCTTCTGGGAACAAAATATAGCTCTGTGTGTGTGATGGGACTAACACACTTCAAGTCCTATAGGTGCCTCTGGGAACAAAATATAGCTCTGTGTGTGTGATGGGACTAACACACTTCAAGTCCTATAGGTGCTTCTGGGAACAAAATATAGCTCTGTGTGTGTGATGGGACTAACACACTTCAAGTCCTATAGGTTCTTCTGGGAACAAAATATAGCTCTGTGTGTGTGATGGGACTAACACACTTCAAGTCCTATAGGTGCTTCTGGGAAGAAAATATAGCTCTGTGTGTGTAATGGGACTAACACACTTCAAGTCCTATAGGTGCTTCTGGGAACAAAATATAGCTCTGTGTGTGTAATGGGACTAACACACTTCAAGTCCTATAGGTGCCTCTGGGAACAAAATATAGCTCTGTGTGTGTGATGGGACTAACACACTTCAAGTCCTATAGGTGCTTCTGGGAAGAAAATATAGCTCTGTGTGTGTGATGGGACTAACACACTTCAAGTCCTATAGGTGCTTCTGGGAACAAAATATAGCTCTGTGTGTGTGATGGGACTAACACACTTCAAGTCCTATAGGTGCTTCTGGGAAGAAAATATAGCTCTGTGTGTGTAATGGGACTAACACACTTCAAGTCCTATAGGTGCCTCTGGGAACAAAATATAGCTCTGTGTGTGTGATGGGACTAACACACTTCAAGTCCTATAGGTGCTTCTGGGAAGAAAATATAGCTCTGTGTGTGTGATGGGACTAACACACTTCAAGTCCTATAGGTTCTTCTGGGAACAAAATATAGCTCTGTGTGTGTGATGGGACTAACACACTTCAAGTCCTATAGGTGCTTCTGGGAACAAAATATAGCTCTGTGTGTGTGATGGGACTAACACACTTCAAGTCCTATAGGTGCTTCTGGGAACAAAATATAGCTCTGTGTGTGTGATGGGACTAACACACTTCAAGTCCTATAGGTGCTTCTGGGAACAAAATATAGCTCTGTGTGTGTGATGGGACTAACACACTTCAAGTCCTATAGGTGCTTCTGGGAAGAAAATATAGCTCTGTGTGTGTAATGGGACTAACACACTTCAAGTCCTATAGGTGCCTCTGGGAACAAAATATAGCTCTGTGTGTGTGATGGGACTAACACACTTCAAGTCCTATAGGTGCTTCTGGGAAGAAAATATAGCTCTGTGTGTGTGATGGGACTAACACACTTCAAGTCCTATAGGTGCTTCTGGGAAGAAAATATAGCTCTGTGTGTGTGATGGGACTAACACACTTCAAGTCCTATAGGTGCTTCTGGGAACAGAATAGAGCTCTGTGTGTGTGAGCTCTGTGTGTGTGATGGGACTAACACACTTCAAGTCCTATAGGTGCTTCTGGGAACAAAATATAGCTCTGTGTGTGTGATGGGACTAAACACACTTCAAGTCCTATAGGTGCTTCTGGGAACAAAATATAGCTCTGTGTGTGTGTGATGGGACTAACACACTTCAAGTCCTATAGGTGCTTCTGGGAACAAAATATAGCTCTGTGTGTGTGATGGGACTAACACAACTACAAGTCCTATAGGTGCTTCTGGGAACAAAATATAGGAGCTCTGCCTGCCTGCCACGAACACACTTCAAGTCCTATAGGTGCTTCTGGGAACAAAATATAGGAGCTCTGCCTGCCTGCCACTAACACACTACAAGTCCTATAGGTGCTTCTGGGAACAAAATATAGCTCTGTGTGTGTGATGGGACTAACACACTACAAGTCCTATAGGTGCTTCTCTGCCTGCCACGAACACACTACAAGTCCTATAGGTGCTTCTGGGAAAAATATAGGAGCTCTGCCTGCCTGCCACGAACACACTACAAGTCCTATAGGTGCTTCTGGTAACAAAATATAGGAGCTCTGCCTGCCTGCCACGAACACACTACAAGTCCTATAGGTGCTTCTGGTAACAAAATATAGGAGCTCTGCCTGCCTGCCACGAACACACTACAAGTCCTATAGGTGCTTCTGGTAACAAAATATAGGAGCTCTGCCTGCCTGCCACGAACACACTACAAGCCCCTCTTTCTCAATCAATCTTTGTAACTGAATCTATCTAACTCAATTTCTGTAAGTGAATCTCTCTACCTAACTAAATCGAGCAGAGTGTCACAGAATCAGCCTGCTCAATCTGCGCCGGAACAGCATGTGACCGGCGCAGACGGCGTGGCGGCCTTTTATAGGGGGGGGCGTGTACTACAGCCCCTGAGCTGTAATTGGCTACAGGCGTCCTGCCTGTAGCCAATTATGGCTCTTCGAGTTTCCGGGGCTGTGATTGGCCAAGCATGCGGGGTCACAGTGCATGCTTGGCCAATCATCAGCCAGCAATGCACTGCGCCGGCCGCGCCGGCCGCAATGCATTGCGGGGCCGCACGCATCACACGAACGTGATGCGAGCGGCCAAAATAGTTCTGGGCTCGCCGAGCGAGCGAACGCCCGGTGCTCGATGCGAACGTGGGTTCGCATCGAGCACCGGGCCCATCCCTACCAAAGACTATACTCACGATATTGCTACCTCTACTAATAGATAAAACAATAAATATAACAGGGCTGCTGAAAGAAAACAACCTTCTCTTATAAGATATATACCCAAGTGCTCTGTGTGTGCCCAGATAATGGGAATCTTTAAATATGACCATTCCATTTAGCTCTGTGTCTATCCAAACTCTGTACAAACAAAAGTGTAAACTCACCACATAAACAAAATACTCTAAGTACGAGTTGATACGAAATAACAATCCTTAATAAACACATTATTCTGTAAGGCCCTGTTCACACCAGAACGTAGTGTGGGAAACCAGCACACTACATTCAAAACACACTGCAGCTGCGATCTGCAGCGGGTGTCAATGTTAAAGTGATTGTAAAGTCTTGTTTTAAAAAAAACAAAAAAAACAAACATGTTATACTTACCTGCTCTGTGCATTGGTTTTGCATAGACCAGCCTGGATCCTCCACTTCTCAGGTCCCTCTTCTGCTCTACTGACTCCTCCCTCCTGTCCAGTGCCCCCACAGCAAGCAGCTTGCTATGGGGGCACCCGAGCCGAGTCACAGCTCCATGTGTCCATTCAGACATGGAGCCCCTACCTCCCTTCCCTGATGGGCGGATGTGAATGCCTCTCCGAATCATACCAGGCCACATACCCTCAGCATGAGGGGTGCTTTTGGTGAGGAGGTGACCCATGTTTACCTGTCATTCGGTGAGTGACAGAAAGCTGTCAATACAGACAGCCAATCATAGGTGGCAGAGGCATTCCCTGCCCTGAAGTCACTTGTATACATGTGGGGCGGAGAATGCCTCCGCTGCCTGTGATTGGCTGTGCAATTTAGCAACTTCCTGGAGGGATAGCTCAGGCGGGTTTGGACTTGTGTCTGAACACACCTGAACTGATGTGGGGAGGTTATTGGGTAGCAGCGGCAAACAATCCTGCATGCTCCACAGCATACTGAGACAAGCATTTTGTCTTAATTACCTCAAGTGTGTTAGCTATGGCCTCAAGGTAATTATTTTTGACTTTGGTTCAGCTATTAACTAACTACCTGAAAGTATTTCGGTAAAGCTACAGAAACTCTCTGCAGAGATTTTTTAAGGCTGGGTTCACAACGCAGCATGCTCCGGCTCACAGCAGGGGTCTGGTGCATCCCTATTCACCATTTCAGGTCCGATTTTAATCCCAAATTTTGTGCTGAATTCGGACCTGAAATGGACCAAAAGACGCACGGGACTCCTGTGCAATTTCCACTGGAGCAGCTGCAGAGATGTGTGAATTGGCTCCATTCCGCTATGCGAATTGAATGTGGGGAAACCCGCATCCAATTTGCAATAGTGTGAACACAGCCTAAAACTGGTGCAGGATTTTTTAAAGGGCCAAACTGCCAGAAAAGTGGAGGAAATACTATACTGAATTTCCCCACAGTATTGTTCAGGTCTGCCCAGTTGACCTCTATGAACTACAGGACCCTGTGCCTCTGTTTTGGAGATTAGGAGGGGGGAGGCTCTTTAGTCCTAACACCCTCCTTGTCCTAGGGTGAGAAAGCTCAATAGACACAGTACAGTATGTGTTATCACCAAAGTACAGAAAGTGTGTCTTTAGCTGGGTCATCAAGTGAAAATAAGGCAAAGAAGCCTGAAAAAAATTACCTCACCTCTGCCATGGTAAGCTGCACTATATTACATTTTTGTTCTTGGAATTAGATACTACTTTAATATCTAGTTTGTGTGTATAAGTAGAGATATGCACACAAAAACACAATAAGCATATGCTGCTCCTCCTGAAATTCTCTCCATGCTCCATCGCTGTCACTAAGAATTTGCTGACCTTTCTATGCATTATTCCTGGAAACGGCTGATATCACGAAGGGTGGGAGAAAACCGGGGGTGATGAGGAGGGGTTGTAGAGAAAGCCTAGGGGGATATGTAATAAACATTTACAGTTCTCTGCTCCTGCATAAACTCTACCAAACCCACATATCAGCCAAAGAGAAAAAGGTCAAAAAATTATTTAGCAACAACTTACTCATGTATCCCATGCTATTGTTAGGAAAACTGCAAGGAAGCTGCCATTGCTTAGCTCTCTTTTTAAAAATGATGGCTTCCTGGCTGTAATGCTGATCCAATGTCTTTGTTATTTTCACATAGCTCCCAACTGTCCCTAATTTCAAGGGACTGTCCCTGATTTCGAGCAATCTGATCTATATAGTTGTATATAAAATGCACTTTTTATCTATCAAAAAGTGTTTTCCAGCGCTAAACCTTTTATCTGATTTCTAAATTGCTGCATTTGTAAATTCCAACAGCCAATATAAAGGGATATTAGTGGTTAAAAAAAAGCACTTGTGGGTTTAACGAATCTTGTTTTTTTTTTTATACAACTCTCCTTTAAGGGGGCGTGGCAAGGGGGTGTGTCCTATGCCTGCATACTTTTGCTGATAGGTGTCCCTCATTCCCATCTCAAAAAGTTGGGAGGTATGCTTTCAGTCACTAATCCAGAACAGTTACGCAGATCAGGATCTCTTACTTCTGACTTCTCACTAACTGCCTAATTATTCTAGGTCAGGTACTCAGACTTCCCATCATTCATAAATTTCATATTGCAACTCACATTGGCAGGTATGCAGTGTCTAGTACAATGCTGCGGAATGGATGGTCCAAGAAATATATTTTTATTATAACCATTTATATAGCACCATCAATTTAGGCAGAGTTATGCCTCGTACACACGTACGGACTTTTGCCGGCGGACCTAAGTCCAGCGGACAATCCGCTGGACTTTCCGGCTAGGTCCGCTGGACTTTCCGAGGGTGTGGACTTGCCCACACACGCACGGACTTCTCCAGCGGATAATCCGCCGGCCAAAAGTCCGCGGGACTTTTGAAAATGAACGGACTTGCCCACACACGGAGCAGTCCGTTCATTTCGAACGTAACTTCAGGTTACGTAGCTAGCGTAGGCAGTAAATGCCGCCGCGCTAGCTCCGCAAGCTGGCATGGATTTAAAGGGAATCCCCACGCCGAAAAAACGGCGTGGGGGTTCCCCCCAAATCCATGTCAGACCCTCATCCGAGCACGCAGCCTGGCAGGCCAGGAAAGGGGTGGGGACGAACGAGCGCCCCCCCCCCTCCTGAGCCGTACCAGGCCGCGTGCCCTCAACATGGGGGGTGCCCTGGGGAAAGGGGGGCCGTGCGGCCCCCCCACCCCAAAGCACCTTGTCCCCATGTTGATGAGGACAAGGGCCTCTTCCCGACAACCCTGGCCGTTGGTTGTCGGGGTCTGCGGGCGGGGGCTTATCGGAATCTGGGGAACCCCCTTTAATAAGGGGGCCCCCAGATACCGGCCCCCCACCCTATGTGAATGAGTATGGGGTACGATGTACCCCTACCCATTCACCTAAGGTGTAAAATGTAAAGTAAAAAAAAAAAAACACCCACACTTTTGAAAAAATAGTTTATTGCACTGCTCCGGGGGTCTTCTTCCGTCTTGGGGGTCTTCTCGCCGGACTCCCCCGCCATTTACCAAGCTCTTTTACCGAGCGAGGGGAGTCCGGCTACCTTCTTCGTCGTCGCCGCCGTCTGGGGGTCTCGATCCGCCTTCGGGGGTCTTCTTCCGTCTTGGGGGTCTTCTCGCCGGACTCCTCCCCTCTCTTCTGCTCTTTTACCTAGCTCTTTCACGAGGGGAGGTGTCCGGCTACCTTCTTCGTCGTCGCCGCCGTCGTCTGGGGGTCTCGATCCGCCTTCGGGGGTCTTCGGGGGTCTCTTCTGTTCTTGCGGCGGTCGTCGTCTTCCGCGCCGCCGGCGCCTTCTTCTTCTTCTTGTCCTCCTTCTTGTCCTTCTTGTTCTTCTTCTTCTTCCGATGTTGACCCGACGCTCTCTCTGCCCGGAATGCCTGTGCCGCTCTGAGCTCGGACTTATATAGGGACATGGGCGACAGGGTCACATGTTCATGTCACATGGTGACCCCGCCCCCTTGCGATGTCACAGTCCCAGCATCCTCCGGGACTGTGACAACACAAGGGGGCGGGGTCACCATGTGACATGTGCATGTGACCCTGTCGCCCATGTCCCTATATAAGTCCGAGCTCAGAGCGGCACAGGCATTCCGGGCAGAGAGAGCGTCGGGTCAACATCGGAAGAAGAAGAAGAACAAGAAGGACAAGAAGGAGGACAAGAAGAAGAAGAAGGCGCCGGCGGCGCGGAAGACGACGACCGCCGCAAGAACAGAAGAGACCCCCGGAAGACCCCCGAAGGCGGATCGAGACCCCCAGACGACGGCGGCGACGACGAAGAAGGTAGCCGGACACCTCCCCTCGTGAAAGAGCTAGGTAAAAGAGCAGAAGAGAGGGGAGGAGTCCGGCGAGAAGACCCCCAAGACGGAAGAAGACCCCCGAAGGCGGATCGAGACCCCCAGACGGCGGCGACGACGAAGAAGGTAGCCGGACTCCCCTCGCTCGGTAAAAGAGCTTGGTAAATGGCGGGGGAGTCCGGCGAGAAGACCCCCAAGACGGAAGAAGACCCCCGGAGCAGTGCAATAAACTATTTTTTCAAAAGTGTGGGTGTTGTTTTTTTACTTTACATTTTACACCTTAGGTGAATGGGTAGGGGTACATCGTACCCCATACTCATTCACATAGGGTGGGGGGCCGGTATCTGGGGGCCCCCTTATTAAAGGGGGTTCCCAGATTCCGATAAGCCCCCGCCCGCAGACCCCGACAACCAACGGCCAGGGTTGTCGGGAAGAGGCCCTTGTCCTCATCAACATGGGGACAAGGTGCTTTGGGGTGGGGGGGCCGCACGGCCCCCCTTTCCCCAGGGCACCCCCCATGTTGAGGGCACGCGGCCTGGTACGGCTCAGGAGGGGGGGGGCGCTCGTTCGTCCCCACCCCTTTCCTGGCCTGCCAGGCTGCGTGCTCGGATGAGGGTCTGACATGGATTTGGGGGGAACCCTCACGCCGTTTTTTCGGCGTGGGGATTCCCTTTAAATCCATGCCAGGTCACGGAGCTAGCGCGGCGGCAGTAACTGCCTACGCTAGCTACGTAACCTGAAGTCACGTGCTAAATGAACGGACTTGCCGATGAGCGGCAAGTCCGTTCATTTCAAAAGTCCCGCGGACTTGCCCACTAACGGCGGGATTGTCCGCTGGACTTCCAAGTCCAGCGGATAATTTGAAAACAAAACCTGAAACTTTAGTCCGCCGTACTTTGGCGCCAAAAAGTCCGCCGGCGCCCACACACGAGGGGATTATCCGCTGGACTTCAGTCCAGAGGATAATCCCGCGGGATTGTCCCTTCGTGTGTACGCGGCCTTACAGTTGATCTAGATGTAGGCAAAAAGAAAACTGACACGCATGGTGCAGCGAGAGAAAAAAATTCTGGTCCCCCAGTAGGCAATCAGATCTTTCCTGGATAATGGATCAGCAATCACTATAAAAGTTAATATACAGTTGTATTTGGTGTATTTAGGAGTGCATCCAGCTCTTTTTCAAACAATCTACTGAGCTGGCCAGAATTTTCAATTTTCTTGAGGGAGTCTATTCCATATTCCCAGCTCTTACTGTGAAGAAGCCTTTCCATATGTGAAGGTTAAATCTCTTTTCCTCGAGATACAGTTCTTCCTTGTCCTCTGTAAATACCTGATAGGACCATCTATTCAAGAGAGAACAAGTGAAGTTAATTTAATTTCCTCAAAGCTGAGCTCCTCCATGCCTCTTATCAATTTGTTCAGGGTAGCTCTGGTAACACAGGCAAATAGTTGGAGGGATCCCATGTCGAGGATACAGGGGAGCCACCCGCTGGAACTGCTGGAGTACTCTGGTAGCAATTGGGGATGTGCCCCCCCCCCCCCTGTAGCTGTACTCTTGCAGTGCTAGTTTGGCGATCCTCATGTCCATTTCAACATTTTATTTTTATTATAATTTTTTTCTTGTAACCACTCACATATATTTATGTGAATTTGGAGCTATGTGTGAAATGCTGCAGGTTCTTGTACTCCAAGCACATTATTATTGCTGTTATATGTTACTTGAATACCATCAATGTTCTTGGTGTAGCCAGTGTCTAGCATTTACTATAATCGCAGTGCCAGGAAACATTCCTAGTGTTTAAAGAGAATCTGCAGTCTGCTCACATAATTTGAAATAAAACATCTTTGCCATTCTAAAGCTTCCCTCCATCCACTTTGCATGTTATTTTAAATATACTGCGATCCTGTACTTGCCAAATATGCTGCAGAAATCTCCCTCCACTGAGTCTGCAGCCATTTCAACTGTGGGCAGCTGAAGCTGCTGCTTGTTCACTTCCTGGATTTACACAGACACACAAAGGCACACCTCCAGCTCTGCAGCTTTCATTGGCCCTCTTATGACTCACCCCGTCTATTTTTTCCCCACAAATAGAGTGTGGGCCACACTTTTTTAAAAAAAAAAAAAGTCCGGCATTTAAAAAAAAAAAAAAAAAAACGATATTTTTTACTTTTTGCTATAATAAATATCCCCCCAAAAAAATGTCTTCGGCAGTTTAAGCCAATATGTATTCTTCTACATATTTTTGGTAAAAAAAATTGCAATAAGCGTACTTTGATTGTTTTTCACAAAAGTTATAGCGTTTGCAAAATAGGGCATAGATTTATGGCATTTTTATTATTGATTTTCTTTTTTACTAGTAATGGCTGCGATCAGCAATTTAAACCCGGGAGAAAACTTTCCAGCTCTAAATGGAGGAACGATAAACCGCCTAGGGAAACTATGAAATTATGAATGGTCAGATTCAGCCGTCTCCTAATTTTATCTACGTTGAACAAGCTTCCACAAGGGGACCAAAGAAGCCGGGGAACCATCTCCGAGAAGGCCAAGGTAGCACCTGGGAACAGGAGCTTAATATTTTAAAGATCTTTTTTGATCTCACAAAGCAGTTCCCAGGTCCTAACCTTGCCAACATCATTGTCCCCCAAGTGAATGACCAGGACCTTAAGAGTAGGGATGGGCCCGGTGTTCGATTCGAATCCATGTTCGAATCGAACATCGGGCGTTCGACCTTTCGTCCAGCCCAGAACTATTTGGGCCGCTCGCATCAAATTCGTGTGATGCGAACGGCCCACAATGCACTGCGCCAGTCGCAGTGCATTGCTGGCTGATGATTGGCCAAGCATGCACTGTGACCCCGCATGCTTGGCCAATCATAGAGCCAGCGGCGAGGAGAGCAATATTTGGCCTCAGGCATGATGCCTGTGGCCAATTATAGTTTAGGGGGTTTAGTACACGGCCCACACTATAAAAGGCCGCCGCGCCGGCGGCCTTGTGTAGTGTGTTCCAGCGTGTCAGTGACATTATCTGCTGTGATCCATTCTGCAGTGCTGCTGAGTCTGACATTATCTGTGCTGTGATTATTCTGCTGAGTGCTGCTGACTGCTGACATTATCTGCTGTGATTCTGGGGATTAGTGTGTGCGTGCTGTTAGTACAGCATTGCAGTATCACATTAAAACACCTTTACCCTTCTGGCCTGTTGTGTCATCTAAGGCAGCCATCTGCAGATAATGAATTGCCGGTTCCCGTAACACAGAGAACAGTTATTCATTGAAAGTCATTGATAAAAAAACTAAAAAAAAAAAAAGCGTGGGGGGTCACCCCAAATTCCATTACCAGGCCCTTCAGGTCTGCTATGGATATTAAGGTGAACCCCGGCCAAAAAAAAAATGGTGTGGGGTCCCCCTCAAAATCCATACCAGACCCTTGAGGTCTGGGGTGGATTTTAAGGGGAATCCCGGCCAAAAAAAAAATGGCGTGGGGCCCCCCTCAAAATCCATACCAGACCCTTATCAGAGCACGCAACCTGGCAGGCCACAGGAAAAGAGGGGGGGACGAGAACTGCCCCCCTCCCTCCTGAACCGTACCAGGCTACATGCCATCAACATTGGGAGGGTGCTTTGCACCTTGTCCCCATGTTGATGAGGACAAGGGCCTCTTCTCCACAACCCTGGCCATTGGTTGTGGGGGTCCGCGGGCGGGGGGCTTATCGAAATATGGGAGCCCCTTTTAACAAGGGGACCCCCAGATCCCGGCCCCCCCTGTGTGAAATGGTAAGGGGGTACAAAAGTACCCCTATCATTTCACCAAAAAAATGACAAAAATGTTAAAAATGACAGGAGACGGTCTTTGACAATTCCTTTACTAAAATCTTCTTTCATCTTCTTTCTTCTGGTCTTCTTCCTTCTTCCTTTATTCATCCTTCGGTTTCTTCATCTTCTCCTTCCGGCATCTTCTTCCATCTTCTTCTTCCATCTTCTTCCTCCGATCCGCTTCTTCTTGCTCTGGTCTTCTCATCCGGCATCTTCTTCCACGACGTCGGCGTCTCTTCTTGGGCCGCTCCGCGCAATGGGAGGCTCCCGCTGTGTGAGGCTTCGCTGCGTCTGACAGGTCTTTTATAACGGAGGGCGGGGTCACCTGGTGACCCCACCCCCTCTGACGCACGGGGACGTCATGGGGATTTCCCTATGGCTTTCCCCATGACGTCAGAGGGGGGCAGGGTCACCAGGTGGCCCCGCCCTCCTTTATAAAAAGACCTGTCAGACGCAGCGAAGCCTCACACAGCGGGAGCCTCCCATTGCGCGGAGCGGCCCAAGAAGAGACGCCGACGTCGTGGAAGAAGATGCCGGATGAGAAGACCAGAGCAAGAAGAAGCGGATCGGAGGAAGAAGAAGATGGAAGAAGAAGATGGAAGAAGATGCCGGAAGGAGAAGATGAAGAAACCGAAGGATGAAGAAAGGAAGAAGGAAGAAGACCAGAAGAAAGAAGATGAAAGAAGATTTTAATAAAGGAATTGTCAAAGACCGTCTCCTGTCATTTTTACAATTTTTGTCACTTTTTTGGTGAAATGGTAGGGGTACTTTTGTACCCCCTTACCATTTCACACAGGGGGGGCGGGATCTGGGGGTCCCCTTGTTAAAGGGGGCTTCCAGATTCTGATAAGCCCCCCGCCCGCAGACCCCCACAACCAATGGCCGGGTTGTGGGGAAGAGGTCCTTGTCCTCATCAACATGGGGACAAGGTGCTTTGAGGGGTCACAGACCCCCAAAGCACCCTCCCAATGTTGAGGGCATGTGGCCTGGTACGGTTCAGGAGGGAGGGGGGCCGCTCTCACCCCCCCTCTTTTCCTGCAGCCTGCCAGGTTGCGTGCTCGGATAAGGGTCTGGTATGGATTTTGAGGGGGACCCCACGCCATTTTTTATTTTTATTTTTTGGCCGGGGTTCCCCTTAAAATCCATCCCAGACCTCAAGGGTCTGGTATGGATTTTGAGGGGGACCCCACGCCATTTTTTGTTTTTTTGGCCGGGGTTCCCCTTAATATCCATAGCAGACCTGAAGGGCCTGGTAATTGAATTTGGGGGACCCCCACGCTTTTTTTTTTTTATCAATGACTTTTTTTATAAATGACTTTCAATGAATGACTGTTCTCTGTGTTACGGGAGCCGACAATTCATTAGTTGCGAGTGATTTTAAATAGCTTTTTTTCCTGCAAAAATGACTTTTTGTGCAGGGACAGTTCTAAGCACGGGAAACATGCGCCCCTTCACAGGCATACTATAGACACCCCCCAGGTACGAAATTTTAAGGAATATTACACTTGTATTGTTTCACATTAAGCATTATTAAAATCACTGCTCCTGAAAAAACGTCCGTTTTTAAAAAAAAAAATTTGCATTGATACATGTCCCCTGGGGCAGGACCCAGGTCCCCAAATACTTTTTATGACAATAACATGCATATTAGCCTTTAAAATTAGCACTTTTGATTTTGAACGTTCGCGTCCATTGTAATTAATAGGGTTCTAATGTTCGCACGAACTTTAGGTCCGTTCGCGGTGTAACATGGGGGTGTTTAACTCAAGTGAAAAGATGCATTTTTTAATGCAGTGAGTCCTCATCAGACAGGCATATATAGTTAAGGGCCTGGTAGCCCACGTTTATTGAAAAAGGAAAAACACAAAAGTCCATCCAGAAGTCCCACGCAGGGGTTTAACTTCATTAAGCATTCATAAATGAAAAACATACCAAGCCACCTGGCTCTCTTGTCAGCAGTTCCTCTGCTTGATCTCAACAGAGTGGATTCCTTCCAGTCCCATGGACTCACTGGCTTCCTTAGTCTTCCCGACTCTCAAGGCTGTCCCTCCTTTCCCAGTCTCTGGGCAAAGAATACCCCTTACACAGGGATGACCCCTCCACAAGTCTGTCTTCATACAGCAGCAGCAAGCTGCTCACACTCCACCATCCTCCACTCATTAGCCCCTCATTATATGGTCTGTGTGCAGCTGGGCATACACCTTGCTTGCCATCGTCAAGACCTGGACACAGTTTGAGATCCCATCCAGAACTAGAAAAACCTGGAGAAAACTGACAGAGCAGTTTTCTCCATTTAAATTCTATAGTCTGCAGATATGCAAACTCTGGATCTCCTTTACCTCCAATTTCAAAGGGACAGAGCTTCGCCCTGCCACAGCGGGTTCTGGTGCGAACCGAACCCGGGGGTGTTTGGCTCATCCCTACTTAGGAGACGGCCAAATGAAAGACAAATGAATCAAGATTACGCCATCTTAGTCCACGAATGCCAGACCATAGAACTGTAACGTCATTAACATCTAGACCTAAATTACACAAATAGATCCTGGAAGAAGCCTGCTTACCAGCCCAGAAAACATAGGAGTGGCCTACAATCCAAATTGTAGCAGTAGCTGGATCTGAAACAAAATCATAACGTTAATAGTTCAGGGCGAACATAAATCTTGTACCTATCACTAGCCCATCTACCGACCCTCTTTTGACTTTCCGGAGGGAAACCCAGCAGATTGGCAGCAGTGGCGGCCCCAATCCTAAAGGAGTGGGATGAGAATTTAAAACCTGATAGATTAAGCCACTTAAGGCATGAGGCAAGAACAGCCGAGAATTGAAATCTTGTTAGCGGGGATGGTGGATAAAAAAGGAACCCTCAAAAGAGGGACGCACTGACAGAAAATTGGCTACAAGGAGCACTGGACATATACTCGGATCCGCAGATCTTGCCAGCGGTACCCACTGACCTTTACCCATGCCAAAAGTTTTCGATCTACAAATAAACAAGCGCAAACCATCAGGACCCAGTACTACATGACTAAACAAAAGAAAAGAAGAGGACGACCTGTTTTGAGCCGTAAGCTCACCTATCCTTAAAGCACCGAAAAAGGTAACCGAAAATGCTGCCCTAAAAAGCAATATTTCAAAATTAGAATTACAAACAATCTCCAGAACAGATAACAGCTTAGTTAGTAAACCTACTGAAATAGGCCGACGTTCATCCTTAGTAGGAACAGATTTACGGAAACTCTTAAGAATTTGACATACTTGAACGAAAGAAGTCAGAGCTGGACGGTCGGAAAACTTCAGAAAAAAGGAAACTCCAGCCACGATCTTTCTAACTGAAGCAGGACTGAGACCAGTTTCCATCAGATAAGATACAAAAGCCAGTGAGACATAACCATTCACCTCCAGTACCTCAATATCATTGTTGGAGCAAAAAGAACACCATCTGGACCAAGCTAACCCATATTCTCACCACGTCTTCTGCGCCATTGAGTTCCGGAGGTGAGCAGCCATCAGTCCCATATCAAGCCCCAGAGGAAGTCTGGGCAGGGGGTGCCGTTCTGATCCGCTGCAGGAGCCAGATCCTGAAACCGCTGGAACTGCGAACGAGATAAAGCGCCAGCGAGATCATTCTCTAAACCAGGTAAGTAACGCACCTTCAACCAAATATTAAAACGTAAACACTGCAAAACCAAAAAACTTAACAGCTTAACGACCATTTCGGATTTTGAGCACACCTTTGCTATCCGTATGCACTAGCACCCTCCGGTTCATAAAATGCTCTTTCCATACCACGATAGAAACTACTACCAGGAAAAGCTCAAGGAGGACTATATTTTGTAAAATCTCCTGGTGGAGCAAGCTGGAGTGCCATTTGGAAGCACACCAATGGCCGCCTAGAAAGGCTCCAAAACCGGATGAACCAGCGGCACCCGTAAAGAAATGTAACTAAAAATTGTCCGTAAGAGATTGCTGCCAAACCGTGGCGCCATTAAAGTTCGAAAGAAAGGAATCCCAAATCCTCAAGTCCTCTCTAACATTCGCCGAGAGGTGAACATGCGAGTAAGGGGTTTTTAAACCACTTGTAGCCAGGGAAAAACATCTTGAAAAAATTCTGGCAATCGGAATGATCTTGGCTGCAAATGCAAAAAGGGATTGTGCTTCCTTCAAAAACACCTTTCGTTTTGCTAAAAACACGGAAATCATACGGCGCAACTTTGCTTAAGGGAGTCTAAACTCCATCCGTTCAGAGTCGACAGTTATACCCAAGAACTCGATAGTAGAAAATGAGAAAACAGTCTTCTCATGGGCGATAGGGATACCAAAAGAAGTACACATCAGAAAAAAGGCATCCAGCGACTTGGAACATAACGGTGAGTCCACTGGACCTACGAACAAGAAATCATCGAGATAATGCAAAAGAAAAGCCCTCCCGGTAGGCATTGTGACAATACACAATGCAAGAATTTGTAAAAGACCGCAAAATAAAAACATGATAAGGAAAAGCCCATTGGCAGGCATTTGTCATATATAAATAAAATTGGTTCAGAAAATGAAAACCCAGGGAATTAAAACCTTGAGGATGCACGGGAAGCAAACGGAAAGCAGACTTGACGTCCGCCTTCACCAACACAGCTCCCTGCCCGAACCGCCGTAATAGCACAAGTGCTTTGTCAAAAGATGCGTATGACACAGGAGCCAATACCTCAGAAACCTCATCAGTAAGCGAATTATCTGCTGGGTAAGATAAGTGATGGATGAGTCTGAAACTCCCCGGCTCCTTCTTGGGAACAATTCCCAAAGGAGAGAGACGAAAATTTTCAAACTGAGGCAGGTTGAAAGGGCCAGCTACCCTACCCTCTGAGACCTCTTTATTTATTTTTTCCTGTACAACGTCAGAGTGCAGCCTGGCAGAACGCAAATTCTTAACTAAGACGCACCCTGAACCTGAAAAGAAGGGAACCAGAAAACCATCTGTAAAACCATCAGTTAGCAGCCGGGCCATCGTGCTTTCTGGATATCGCTCTAGCCATTGCTGCATGCTTGACAAGTTCACTGGCGTCCTGGCCCTTCCCTCCTGCATCCCTAGATGATGGTGTAGAGGAAGATGCTGCTGACTTCCGAAAACACCTGTTTGCTGGGTGGGCACCATTGCAGTAAGAGCACTCGTGCCTATATCTGCAATTTGTAAAGAATTTACATTGCCCTTCGAAAACAACAACTTTTCCGAAAAATATTCTGTGAAGCTGCTGCCCGGGGTGCAAATTGAGGCTTCTGTGGCAGCATTAGGTTCAGCACCAGACCCACATCCTTGCATCCCCACTGCAAAGTCAGGTAAACTGCTAACTTTTGCCTAAAGTTCTCATCGTAAGTGAACCAGGCTATACCTCCAAAGTGGCGAAAAGCCTCTGCAATTATGTCTAAGTGCTGGAACAAACCCGAACATTTCTCAGGAAAGCATTCCCCCAGCACGGCCGTATAAATGCAGAAGGCCTGTAGCCAATTCTGAAATGTTTTCGGAACAGACCTCCTACGCTCCTCCTCGGACCGATCCTCCATGCGTTTATCAGTTTTCGCCAGGAATTCCTTGGAAGCGGGCAACAATGACAGTAGCTCAATAAAGTCGCCCTTCCAAATCTTATCCTTGACCGAATCTGATAAATGGAAGCCCAAAGGTGAAATATCACACGGCATAGGTAATCTAAATGACGACTCCGCTGCACGCGGAGATAAAATGGTCTGATTCATCTGTCTACTTGTTTGTGGCAGCACCCCACCACTACCCTCTGCCATATTCGCAGCATCCGTGCGTACGTCCGACAACTGTCGCCATACTGGGCTGACCACATCCAACCGCACGCTATCACTAGTTTGCGGAATAGCACCACCTAAGCGTGCCCTCTCAAAAACAGCATTATTACTGTTATCCTGAAAAGCACCAGGGTACTGTGCGCCATTCGTTTCTTTAATACCACCATAAGAACTATTCTGCAAAATAGTACCAGACAGCTGTGCCCCTTTAATGCTATTAGCATGATTAGAATTAGGTAAATTACCAGAGAAATGTGCACCTGCAATCATATCCATCCCAGCACCACTTGTGTGCAGCCCTTTAAATGCATGCAAATCAGCCTCAGAATCTCTTGCCTCAGTACCTGGTACCCTGTGTGTACACCTTTAAGGTCATTTACAAGGCTGGATAAAGATGTAACAAGCATATGCAAATCAGTAACAGGAATGTTAAAGCATGTCTCACCACTAGGCGAACTCCCATCCCTCAGGCTGCTGGCAGCTGCTTGCTGACTGTCGTCCTCCTGGTAAGGGGGGGCATTCCTGAGAGGAATGCTGCTGGCTCTCTCCTTCTTCTGTGGGCTAGGAGAAGCAGCAGTCTTCATCCTCTTTTTTCCTCGCCGAGGTTGCTGTCGCGGACTGCGCATGCCCGCTGTGGAATCCTCCATCTTTGCTTCAGTGAGACCAGCATCCATGACAGGGGACGGACCAGGCGGGGCTATGTGCTGACCGGCCTCCAGGCATTGTCTCAGCTACTCCTCTCTGCCGGAGCCCTCCGCCTTCTCGATAAGCCGGCGCAGCAGGCTCTCTCTCCCTCTGGGCGAACCGCGCTCCATCCTGACAGTCCTGCGGGAGTCCCGGTCTTGTGCTGCAGACTGAGGTAACGGCCGGACGGGCCCCCCTTTTAAAACCTCCGGTTTCGCAGGCTTTAGAGCGCTCGCTGCCTCCTCCAATCAGGTGCTGTTTCCGACCTGCTGCAGCCAATGGCAACCTGTAAATATACACACAGCATTCCCCTCATACTATCCCATGTTTGCCCTGCATACTGCATGGCTTGTCATTCTATATTTTTTTTTTTCTTCCATTTCTCTTTTTTCTTCACACCCTTTATCACTCACCGCTCACCTCACTTATCATTTTCACCTTCGTAATCATTCTATATTCTACATTATTCACCTTTCTTTCTCATACATTTATCTTTCATCTTAGGTATTCCATCAGGCTCACTGCTTTTTTCCTTCACAGGGTTGTCCATTCACACACACATGGCCCACAAATTGTCTATGCTGGTTGCTATCACTCTTTTGGCGACCGCAGGGCCTGGAGATGAGACCTTGCGATTGTTTGGTGACTCTCAATGCTACACTGCCGCTGCGCAGATGCAGATGTAGGTTCAATATGCAACCTGGTAACAAACCTTTATATACAATTTTTTCCTTTATTTGCCTAATTAAAATCAATTATCCTTTTGACCATTTAGAATTAATATTTTTTGTTTTTAGATATCTTTCATGGTTTATGCTTCTGATGAGCGGCTATAAGGCCGCGAAACGTGTCAAGCCTTACATTTTACTACCATTCTACCATGGATCAATTTATATTCTCTACGGTTTTATTCATGTCTATAATCATTTAGTATATTAACCACTTCCCGCCCGGTCAATAGTAAATTGACGTCCGGGAAGTGGCTTCGTTATCCTGACTGGGCGTCATATGACGTCCTTCAGGATAACAGCCGCCGCGCGCCCGTGGGGGCGCGCATCGCGGCGATCGGTGGAGCGGTGTGTCAGTCTGACACACCGCTACACTGATCTCGGTAAAGAGCCTCCGGCGGAGGCTCTTTACCACGTGATCAGCCGTGTCCAATCACGGCTGATCACGATGTACACAGGAAGAGCCGTTGATCGGCTTTTCCTCACTCGCGTCTGACAGACGCGAGTAGAGGGGAGCCGATCGGCGGCTCTCCTGACAGGGGGGGTCTGCGCTGATTGTTTATCAGCGCAGCCCCCCCTCAGATGCCCACACTAGACCACTAGGGAAGCCCCCAGGACCACCAGGGAAGCCCCCAGGACCACCAGGGAAGCCCCCAGCATGTGGATGGCCAGGTACATCCCCCATGGCCATCCACATGTTAAAAAAAAAATCAAAAATATGCCAATCAGTGCCCACAGATGGGCACTGATTGGCACATCATATTAATAAAAAAAAAAGTAAAAAAAAAAGGATTCCCAGCAATGCCACCCATAAGTGTTATCAGTGCCACTCATCAGCGTCCATCAGTGCCACCTATCAGTGCCCATCCGTGCCCACCCATGCCCACCTATCAGTGCCCATCCATGCCACCTATCAGTGCCCATCCATGCCACCTATCAGTGCCACCTATATGTGTGCATCAGTGCCACCCATAAGTACCCGTCAGTGCCGCCTATGAGTGCCCATCAGTGCCACCTGAGTGCCCATCAGTGCCGCATACCAGTGCCACCTATCAATGCCCATCAGTGCCACCTATCAGTGCCCATCAGTGCCGCCTATCAGTGCCCATCATCAGTGCCACCTCATCGGTGCCCCCTAATTGGTGCCACCTCATCGGTGCCCATCAGTGCCGCCTTATCAGTGCCCAT
Source organism: Lithobates sylvaticus (assembly GCA_028564925.1). Lineage (NCBI taxonomy): Eukaryota > Metazoa > Chordata > Amphibia > Anura > Ranidae > Lithobates > Lithobates sylvaticus. The sequence continues at coordinate 158,417,055 of CM053033.1, forward strand.
TAGTGCCGCCTTATCAGTGCCCGTCATTGAAGAAGAAAACGCACTTATTTACAAAAAAAATTGACAGTGACAAAGAAAAACTTGTTTTTTTGCAAAATTTTCGGTCTTTTTTTGTTTGTTGCGCAAAAAATAAAAATCGCAGAGGTGATCAAATACCACCAAAAGAAAGCTCTATTTGTTGGAACAAAATGATAAAAAATTTGTTTGGGTACAGTGTAGCATGACCGCGCAATTGTCATTCAAATTGCGACATCGCTGAAAGCTGAAAATTGGCTTGGGCGGGAAGGTGTCTAAGTGTCTGGTATTGAAGTGGTTAATCATGCTTATTTCTTTTTATTTATTTATTTTTTTCCTTTTCTCATTTTTTGTTTTATTTAGTTTTGTTTTTACTTTACCTATGTTTATAAAAATGTATCCATTGTCTGTTCTACAACTGTTCCATGATTGTGAATTACTATGTAACTTATGTTGTAAATGATCAAATGCTTTTGGAGGTTATATACCCATTTAGTTGTATGTTAGATTATATAACATGAATAAACAATATTTCCCAGTCACTTGACTTCCTTTTGTGCTGCTGTGTGCTTTTTTTAAAGTCCAACCACTTGCTCTCAATTTTAAATATATATATATATAATCTGCTTTGAATTAAAAAACAATTAACAAGTGAATATGCTGACATCTCACCAAAGCCCCCCAAAAAATATAAAAAAAATTGTAAAAAATTTTTAAAAAGTTAAAAAGTGTAAACAAACAAACATATGAAATTGTAAAAAATAAAATAAATAAAAAAAACTGCTGACACCATCCACTGCCACATACCACCACCCCCTTCCCCAGAAGCACTGTGGAAAAATATTAAAAAGGTGATTTAAAAAATATTTTGCAATGGGGGTGGGTTGAGGGTTGCGAAGCACCACCTCCCTGAAATTAGTTATTGCAGGTTGGGATGTCTGGGAAGGGGGTCAACACTAGTGGTGATCAAGAGGTTAAATGTGTTCCCTGGGAGGTGTTTCTAACTGTGGGGGGAGGTGACTGACTGGGAGTAGAGAGAGATCTCTGTTCCTAATCACTAGGAACAGACGATCACTGTACTTCCCTGTCAGAATGGGGATCTGTTTGTTTTCATTGACAGATCACCGTTCTGGCTCCCTGTGGAGTGATCGTGGGTGGCCAACGGACATCGCAGCGGCCGGTCGGCAAGCGGTTAATAGATGGAAAGTTGAAAAAAATTACTTGAAGGTCTGCTTTGATAGTAACTGTAGCCTAATCAGTTTACCATACCTGAAGGTTTGGAGAGTAAAATATTTCCTTGTGCTGATGACATTTAGGTGTGTAATAGGATGAATATTTCTGGAGGTGTTTGAACATGAAACAAGATTTATCTTTAGTGTTTCTAAATACAAAATAATCAGGCCGTCTTTAATATTGATTGGACCCTGGGCAAACATTTTCTTGTTCCTCCCCATGCAAATTTTCTCTCCACCCCAACATTCCAAAAAACAAAATCACACGTAAACTTATGTATTGAATTGTATTATAACTGCACTGTCTGCCCTCATGTTCTAAAAAGCTGGACAAACTGTCGGCGCTATATACATCCTGTATAATAATAATGGTGGGTGGGGGGGTGGGAGATAGAGGAGTCCCTGATGATGCGTGGGGGTGTGGGGGGATAACGGAGTGCAGGAGGATGGGGGGGAGATAGGGGAGTTCAAGGTGATGCAGAGGGGGGAATAGGCTAGTCCAGTGTTGCCAACCGTCAGTTTTTTACTGGCAGCCAGTAAAAAACAGGCAATTTTCCCCTGTCAGTAAATGCCAGTAAAAAGAAAAGGTTGCCAGTAAAAAATATGTCTGTGACGCTCGGCCCGGAGCCAGCCGAGACCATACGAGTGCCTGCTACAGTGTGTTCAGGCAGCTCTGATGGAGGCGGTGCCTGAGCATGTCCTGTGATGTCATGGTGCAAGGGAGCCAAGCAGAGCTGCCAGAGCCTTGTGTGTGGGTCTGCGGGATGGGAGCAAGGCAGGCCAGGAGCTGGACCATCAGTGCTGTTTGGACTGGAAGGACCACCTGACTTGGAGGAAGACTGTCACTGTGACTCAGGAGGGGATGTGTCATGTCAGTAATCTGTACTGCTGCAGACTGCTGTCAGTATCACTGTGAGAGTCAATTTCTTGTGTGTGCTGCCCATTCTAATTTCTTGCCCTCCTGAGTCCTGTCCCTGAGCTACTTACTTACTATATCGAAAATAAAATAAGAAATATGTTTTTTGCCTTATTATCTACCTTAAATCAAATTGCTATTACATATTGTACTTGTTTGTAGCCTAAAAAGTGAAATTTGTATTTAAAACTGTAATTTTGTAACTTTTGGAAATGTCAGTAAAAACGTGGCTGTGCCAGTACATTTTGGGTGTCGTGTCAGTAAATTTCAATCTGTTAGGTTGGCAACACTGGGCTAGTCCAGGATGACACACAGGGATTGGGAGTGTGTACTGTGAGGTGTTTGTATCATACAGGGCACAGAAAGAAATCAGAACAAGGGGCAGTACTTGCATATTCTCCCCCCCTCCCCCAAAGTAACCATCTATTGGTCACCTCTGCACATCTCTTTGCTTACTTCTCCACCCTCATCCACAGCTCACCTCTGTACTCCCTTCAATCCACAGCTCACCTCTTTCCCCCCTCCAACCACAGCTCACCTCTGTACCCCCCTCCATCAACAGTTCACCTCTGTACCCCCCTCCATCAACAGTTCACCTCTGTACCCCCCTCTATTTACAGCTCGCCTCTGTACCCCCCTCCATGCACAGCTCACCTCTGTGCCCCCCCTCCATTCACAGCTCGCCTCTATACCCCCCTCCATTCACAGCTCGCCTCTGTAGCCCCCCTCCATCCACAGCTCACCTCTATACCCCCCTCCATTCACAGCTCGCCTCTGTACCCCCCTCCATCCACAGTTCACCTCTGTACCCCCCTCCATTCACAGCTCACCTCTGTATCCCCCTTCATCCACAGCTCACCTCTGTACCCCCCTCTATCCACAGCTCACCTCTGTACCCCCTCCATCCACAGCTCACCTATATACCCCCTCCATCCACAGCTCACCTATTTACCCCCTCCATCCACAGCTCACCTCTGTACCCCCCTCCATCAACAGTTCACCTCTGTACACCCCTCCATTCACAGCTCACCTCTGTACCCCCTCCATCCACAGCTCACCTCTGTACCCCCCCTCCATCCACAGCTTACCTCTGTACCCCCTCCATCCACAGCTCACCTCTGTATCCCCCTCCATCAACAGCAGACCTCTGTACTCCATGTTCACATCTGTACCCCTCCATCCACAGCTCACTTCTGTATCCCCTGTCTACCTCCCATCCACAGTTCACCTCTGTTTCCCCTATTCACGTTCACCTCTGTATCCCCCCACCTACAGCTCACCTCTGTACCCCTCTATCCACAGCTCACTTCTCTATCCCCCGTCCACCTCTGTACCCCATCCACATTCACCTCTGTATCCCCTGTCCATCTCTCTATCCCGTCCACCTCTGTACCCCCCATCCACGTTCACCTTTGTATCCCCTCCATCCACAGCTCACCTCTGTACACCTCTATTCACAGCTCACTCCTTTATCCCCTGTCCACCTCTGTATCCCCCATCCACGTTCACTTCTGTATCCCTTGTCCACCTCTGTTCCCCCCATCCACGTTCACCTCTGTAACTCCATCCACCTCAGTACCCCCCATGTCCACCTCTGTACCCCCCCTCCCATCCACATTCACCTCTGTATGTCTGTCCACCTCTGTACCCCCCCTCCATGTCCATCTCTGTACCCCCCTTCCATCCACGTTCACCTCTGTATCCTTCTGTCCACCTCTGTACCCCCCTCCACCTCTGTACCCCATCCACGTTCACCTCTGTATCCTGCTGTCCACATCTGTATCCCCCATCCACGTTCACCTCTGTATCTCCATCCACCTCTGTACCCCCCATGTCCACCTCTGTATCCCCCATCCCATCCAAGTTCACCTCTGTATACTTCCGTCCACCTTTGTACCCCCCAATCACATTCGCCTCTGTACCCCCCCTCCACCTCTGTACCACCATGTCCAACTTTCTACCCCCAAGTCCACCTCTGTATCCCCATCTACATTCACCTCTGTACCCCCCCCATCCATGTCCACCTCTGTACTCTCATCCACGTTCACCTCTGTACCCCCCCCCCTCCTCCACCACACCTCTGTACCTCCCAGACATGTTCACCTCTGTACCCCCCTCTTCCACCACAACTCTGTACTCCCCACTTAGGAGATCAAGGGGTTAAATGTGTTCCCTGGGAGGTGTTTCTAACTGTGGGGGGGGGGACTGATTGGGAGTACAGAGAGATCTCTCTCTGTATTTCTGTCAGAATGGGGCGGGTGCCTGCTATAGCTGTAAAACAGACCGGCGTACAGCTATAGTGATTCACTGGAATGAGCCGTCCTGCCGCAGTATAATGACGGCGGCTAGTCAGCAAGTGGTTAATGTTCTTTTTTTTCTTTCACTTAACCACTTGCAGACCGCTGCATGCTGATATATGTTGGCACAATGACAGTAGTGGGCAAATGTGTGTACCTGTACGTCCCCTTTAAGAGCTGAGGCTAGCAGGCATGGGCCGCCGCGTACAGAGTGACCGCGGGACCGGCGGACTCTATGTCCACTGGTCTCCTGGCGATCATGTCACAGAGTTGCAGAACAGGAATGCCTATGTAAACAAGGCATTTCCCTGTTCTGCCTTGTGTCATGATGGAGATCACTGCTCCCTGTCATCGGGAGCAGTGATCGCTGTCATGTGAGTTGAAGCCCATCCCCCCACAGTTAGAATCACTTCCTAGGAAACAATTAACCCCTTCATCCCCCCCCCTAGTGAAACTCAGTTCACACAGTTCAGGGAACTATAGTAAATTCGTTTTTGGGAGTATTTTCTCACCAGCGCTATAGTGAATACCATTTTAGTGCTAACAAGCGCTAATTACTGTGATCAGAGTTATTTGCGGTAATTAGCTCTGCGGCGCTATAGTAAATGACCCCGTGAATCATCCATTTTTTTTCCCTCTGATGAAGATCAATTGAATCGAAACATGTTGGAGTTCACTGCTATTTGTAACAGTTTGGGGTGATGTTGGTATATTGTATCGTACCATGCCGGTCATTTTATATCTATATGTGTTTTTAACAGAACTATGTCAAATAAAATAGATAAAATAAAGATAGTGCTGTGCTGTACATAAATTATGTGCATAAAATTATATGAGATAAAGTGCAAAAGTGCTCTGTATTAGAAACACTAAAAAGGGGCAATTCTTGTGGTATATAAACACATATAAAAAAAAAAAACACAAGGTAATTATTCATTATTCTTCTTCAAATAAAAGCAGTAGTAAAATATCGTGATGAAATATCCACTATAGAAAGTCCTTTTTATAAGTGAATAAAATAAATTAAATGTGTCCGTGAAAAAGTCCTTTTTTTTTTTAAAAACAAAGTGCAGCATATATGGTGACTGTATATCGGTAAACAGGAATAAAGTGCTGGTGCTGGTGATCAATGTCTGCAATTTAGTGCTAGTGATAGTGTGCTTCTTGTCCTCTGTGAAGCATGATATATGGGTGTCCCCCTACCTTACTGCTGTAAGGTTACAGCATGTAAATATATCTTTGATATGGAACCGTTGTGTGTCCCCTGGTGTATGTATCCTGTTTGCAATCAGCGTCCCCTTTTAACTCCCTGGTATGTCTGGAATGGGTGAACCTCGCAAATAGGGCATGGGGGATGTCAGGAAAAGATGGGATGCTCGATAGTGTAGTAGTTTTAAAGTATTTATTGGTAACAACAAAGTAAAAGACAGGTACTCACATTATTAAGTATCAAACTGGCAACAAAAAAGAGCAGCGAGCTCGCCCACGTCACTTCCGGTATCTAATATTCCTGACGCGCGTTCATCACAGTCACGTGACTTCATCAGAAAATAACTAGACACATTGGAAGAGTCCTTTTAGGTGTGTGTTATGTGTGTGTTAATTGGTATATACGGTGGCCATTTTCTTGAAGCTCCGGTCGCCGAGAGTAGACCGGCAGCCATCTTTTAGGTGGGTATTTGTTCTAACTTTAACCCCCACGAAAATGTTTCACATAGTTCTATCCCCCGAAATTTTAATTGCGTGGGATCTTTGTTGTGGTGAGTAGAAAAGTGTTTCGATACACTATGTTTATCAAAGCCTTTGATTATATTTGGCACGTGTTCTCTTATACGAATTTTTAGGGGTCTTTTCATACGGCCTATATATTGGAGCCCACAACTACACTCCAAGGCATAAACTGCTCCCTCTGTATTGCAACAGATAAATTCTTTAATTTCATAAGAATTTCCTGTGCTCGTTGAAGTAAAGTCCTTTTTCCTTTCATTCGGATGTTTTGTTTTTACACATGCATAGCACCGTTTACAAAACCTTTACCGGTGAAGAAAGTCAAGCCTCTACTTGGGGGATCTGGGATACTTTTTACAATTTTTGCAGAGAGAACCATCCACCAAGGAGTACGGAGGAACCAAGAAATTCCAGGAGAACCCCAGAAAGAAGAGAGGATGCAGAGGAGGCAAGAGATCACAAAATAAAAAAGAGAATAAAAGGCCAGGGGATTTTTAACCTAAGTGGACAGCCACTTACCCATGAGGAAATTGTAGAGCTTGATAAAGGCCTTAAATATGCACCTACAAAAAATCTGGACAAATTTCAAACATATATAGGGATACAAAAATATGGTGGGAAGCTGAATATTAAAAAGTATATCATCAGCAATCCCTGTAAACCTAAAACAACATGCTCCAATGATGAAACTATGCACAGCACTTTAAGGAACAAATCAATTTTTAATCCACCAGTGAAAGACAATAAACACATTGAGGTGTTCAAGAGAGTGGTTTTAGATGAGCTGAAAGAATTGAAGATAAAGAAACGGGAGGAACCGAAATACATAAAAAGTGGAATCCGCAAATTAACAAAAAGGAAGGATCTAGTAATCTACCCAGCGGATAAAGGGGGCATTATAGTGGTCCTCTCCAAAGAACAGTACAATACAAGCATGAACCTGCTCCTACAAGATGAGTATACCTACAGACGCCTTTTAATTAATCTGATGTTAAAGTGTAGGAAAGCACTGTCCATTTGGGTCTGAAAATAAATATTCTGATTAAAAAAGAAGCTAAAAAACAAACAACCACCGCTCTAAGGCTCTCCTTACAAGCGAATGCTCCTGCTCCTGTGTGGGAGCCCCAGGTGCTGGCTAATAGCACAGTGATTAGAAATCAAAAAGAAGAACTCCGGACAGCCGCAGACCGGGAAAGTAAAATCCAAAGGGTTTATTTAAAAGCAAAAAGACACTGCAATCCAAACATGGCAAAAAGGGGGGTACAGAGCTGACGCGTTTCGCACTGTATTTCAGTGCTTGCTCACAGCTATGAGTAAGCACTGAAATACAGTGTGAGACGCGTCAGCTCTGTACCCCCCTTTTTGCCATGTTTGGATTGCAGTGTCTTTTTGCTTTTAAATAAACCCTTTGGATTTTACTTTCCCGGTGTGCGGCTGTCCGGAGTTCTTCTTTTTGATTTCTAAAAAAGAAGCTAAATACCTTATACCAGAATCATGCCGCACACCCATTATATATTTACTCCCCAAGATGCATAAATATAAGAACAATCCACCACCCAATCCAATAGCCAAAGGGATAGATCCTTTAACAGCAAGAATGGGGCAATATATTGACTATTACCTACAACCAGCAGTACAGAAGACACAAGCCTACTTGAGAGATACAAAACAAATTTTACAAATACTGGAAGATATCCCAAGAAGAGAGGGAACGCGGTGGTTAGCCACAGCAGACGTATCTTCCCTCGGAGCAAAATTTGCTCTGAGCGTAGCAGGCCTCTTCATGGCGCAATGGGAAGAAGAGAGAGTATTTTCCAACACTCCAAAAGGTTTATGTATTTACAGAAGATATATTGATGATATCTTTATCCTGTGAAAAGGTGATCAAGAACAACTTTCAAATTTTCCCGAAGATTTGAATACAAATGATGGAAACATCAAGCTCTCTTGGGAAATAAGCTTCAAAAAGATCACATTTCTAGACCTGGAGATCTTACAAGAAGATAAAGTACTCTCTTCTTGAACGCATTTCAAGAATGTAGATCAAAATAGTTACTTGCCCCTAGAAAGTTGTCATCACAAAAATTGGTTGTACAACATACCAAAAGGACAATTAATGCAACTAAGATGTAACTGCACCCATAAAGAGTCATTCAGAACTCAAGCAGATAATATGAAGCATAAATTTATGGAGAAGGGCTATGACAATGAATTCATCAACAAGAAAATAGCAGAAGTGGCAGAGATGGACCGCAAGGATCTGATAAAAGACAAACCAAAATGCGAGGCCTCAATAGATATGATACCAATCATCTTTGACTACAACGCTCAACACAAGCAATATCAAAATAATTATCAATTGTCACTGAAATATCCTGTTGGCAGATAAACATCTGCAAGATATCCGTCCTAGTCTTCCTAAATTTGTTTACAGAAGAGCCCCAACCATTTGCGATAAAATTGTAAAAAGTATCCCAGATCCCCCAAGTAGAGGCTTAACTTTCTTCACCGGTAAAGGTTTATTTCCTGTAAACGGTGCTATGCATGTGTAAAAACAAAATGTCAGAATGAAAGGAAAAGGGACTTTACTTCAACGAGGACAGGAAATTCTTAAGAAATTAAAGAATGTATCTGTTGCAATACAGAGGGAGCTGTTTATGCCTTGGAGTGTAGTTGTGGGCTCCAATATATAGGCCGTATGAAAAGACCCCTAAAAAATTTGTATAAGAGAACATGTGCAAAATATAATCAAAGGCTTTGATAAACATAGTGTATCAAAACACTTTTCTACTCACCACAACAAAGATCCCACGCAATTAAAATTTTGGGAGATAGAACCCTATGTGAAACATTGGCGTGGGGGTCATAAAGTTAGAACATTAAGCCAACTTGAATTAAAGTAGATCTTTACGTTAAACACTTTCGCACCTAGGGATCTTAACATAGAGTTTGACCTTAACTGCTTTATTAATGATTTTTAATACCTTTTATTCTTTTGGTCGTTCAGATCCTCCTCTTCGCAGTTATTTTCAGCCCTCTCTGAAGTCACCTTTTATATTATAGTACCTTTTTATGGTTTTTATTTTATTACTTCTCTATAGGTTCTCCTCTCTGCACTCTCCTCTTTTTAAACTACCGTATGTATTATTATTAGCTAACGTCATTTCTGGTGTGTGTATATATATATATATATATATATATATATATATATATATATTACATATATTTTTTTTATTATCACCTTTTTAAAACTAATATCGGCATCGGGTCAGCCTGTGTATGACTTATCACGAACGATCTCCAGCATCACAGTCCACCAATTGTAGAACTCATTTAAACAACAATGCTATTTTATATGTTTTTTAATTTTGTTTTTAATTTCAATTTTAGTCTTGCTAGTCATGATTTGATTACCAAGTGAATGCATTTATTTTAAATGTGAGCTTTACACTGCTCACAGCGTCTCTCACTATTTTATTTTTAAGCCCTGTTATTTTCGAATAACTTTTTTTTATGTATTGTGGCCAAGTATATTCAAGAAAATGGCTGTAGTTTCACCTCCGTTCTTGTGAGCCATTGGAAAATGGGCACTGAATGGATGTCTACATTGACCCGGCCAAATACCCACCTAAAAGATGGCCGCTGGTCTACTCTCGGCGACCAGAGCTTCAAGAAAATGTCCGCCGTATATACCAATTAACACACACATAAAAGGACACTTCCAATGTCTCTAGTTACCCCCTGGTGAAGTCACGTGACTGTGACGAACACATGTCGGGAATACTAGATACCGGAAGTGACGTGGGCGAGCTCGCTGCTCTTTTTTTGTTGCCAGTTTAATACTTAATAATGTGAGTACCAATAAATACTTTTTTAAAACTACTACACTATCGAGCAACCCTCCAGTTCCTTACATCCCTCCATGCCCTATTTGCGAGGTCCCCCTGTTCCAGACATACCAGAGAGTTAAAAGGGGACGCTGATTGCAAACAGGAAACATACACCAGCAGAGCCGAAGACGCCAAATTGGGACGTTTACCAGGGGACATACAACGGTTCCATATCAAAGATATATTTACATACTGTTACCTTACAGCAGTAAGGTAAGGGGACACCCATATATCACGCTTCACAGAGGACAAGAAGCCACCTATCACTACATTGCAGAAAGTGATCACCAGCACCAGCACTTTAATCCTGTTTACCGATAGACAGTCACCATATATGCTGCACTTTATGTTTAAAAAAAAAAGCACTTTTTCACGAGCACATTTAATTTATTTTATTCACTTATAAAAAGGACTTTTCTATTTTGGATATTTTATCACAATATTTTTTTACTGCTTTTATTTGAAGAAGAATAATGAATAATTTGTGATACATTCATCTTACCTTGTGTTTATTTTTATATGTGTTTATATACCACAAGAATTGCCTCTTTTTAGTGTTTCTAATACAGAGCACTTTTGCACTTTATCTCATATAATTTTATGCACATAATTTATGTTTATATATTTTATCTATCATACCTGGGTTCTGACATTTCCCTCAGTGCTTGCAGCAGTACTCGCTGTATCTACTTGGTTGGCACAGAGATATCATTTTATTATATGTTGCATAAAATGTTGTTTTTTGGATGCTTAAAAAATCCTATCCTCTTTCTACACATTATTCTTTGTAATCAGGGATGTGGCATCCTAACCACTTTTATTAATCTGGATCTACTTTATAACCCGTCTATGTATGCTGATACATGTGAAATGATGGATTACCATAGTTTTCTACATTTTGAAATAATTAGAAAGGGTTTAAGGGGAAAAATTAGGTGCGTTGAGTGCCTACTGCACATATGGGGGTATGGCCAAAAGGAGGTGTTATGGCTTTACCCATGGCTATCATATTTATCATGGCTTATAGTGTTCCTATATTACTAGAAAAAGGACAGAGCTAGGCTTATTGCTAAGGATGATGGAGATTTAACCTCCTCCTAGGATTCAAAAGATCCTCAGGGAAAAATAAATTGATTTATTGGTTTGAAGATTAACAAGAGTGTTTTCAGGATCTAAAAAGATACTTCAGGCACCTATGTACCCAAGTTAACATTTGAACAGATCATCTGAACAATTTGTGTTTAAGTTAAAGTTAATTCCTGCATGTTCATCCACAAACCTGTCACTGCAGAACCTTGGGAACTGCTTTCTCACACATACAAGTCTATGGAAATGCCAAAGCAGCTTGAAGCAGGTTGAATGCAGGCTAGAAGGAGCTCAACTGCAGGTCTAATTCATCTGTCAATTAATTCTAAATTATCTCAGAAGCATCCCAACAATTCCCCCAGTGCTCTGCACCTGAGCCCACCCTTTTTGAAGCCAATTAGAGCCTCCGGATCTAATCGCGTGCTTCACAAAAAAAAAAAAAAACTGTGGAACTCTATGCGTCCGTCACCCTGCATCAAGATTAGGGGCTGGGCGCATACAGATTAGGGGGGCAACGCCCCTTATAGACAGGTTGCACTGCTGAATAATTCATGTTACCTGTTAGATATCCAAATAAATACTGATTTTGGTACAGGGGCTTGTTTTCATTGAATTTACAGGCTAGTTAATGGAGGTATTCATAGGGGCAGCCACAGACAATGCAAGTCTAACTTGTTTATTATATGTGCAATGATTTTTGTATGTTTGCAATTTTTTGATCCTTCCTCTACATATATGGTTAAGGAAAACTCATTAGCATTACCTTCACTAAATGTCACATGTGAATATTTTGTTAGATGTTTGTAAAACTGGCATGCGGAGGCCACAGGATAATTATGCCCTAACGTATCTAGGGATTTACATAATTTCAGATGGCAATTAAAGAATCCAAGGGAATATATTTTTCCTGCCTCTTTCTTTTTCAGCTTCTTGTACAAAGAAAGTGTTCGTTTACATTAAGGACTCAGCTCCAAGCTGCTTATTTGCATAAAATGAAAGGTTTCTGTATTGTGAACCAGCAGGGTACCATTTAAAATTCCGTTTTAAAAACCTCACCTTAAAATAAGAAAATGTTAATATCATTTTGCAGTCTGCGTGAGCAGCCGACAGATGCCTGCTCATTTCTAAGTTTTATACAATGGATTTTTTTCTGTTCTGGTTAAGATTTCAGCGCTCTTGATAATGTCTTTACTGGAACAAGAGCTTATTTTATCACTGTTTTTGCTTTCATCTCCATTCCCCATTCTATCTGCTCATTTATGTGTTTAGAAGTCTTGTTGAAAAAATAATGTTCATGGTATGAGGTTATTGTGCTCATTATTCTCTGTAGTGACACGTGGCTTGTATGACTGTACTGCACTTGCAGAACTACCTCCATAATAGCCCATATAGCTGCAAGTGGCCCATTCAAGTCATACATGCTGGTCCGCGGGTGCTACATGCTGGTCCATTTTCTTCAAGCCACCAAGATATAGGGGTCAATTCACTATGAGTTAAATAATGGCCAATAAAAAGCGGTAAAATAGTACTTGCAGTAAATCGGTTTTGAAAGTGCAGCTCACTAAGAATTTAGCATTAACTAACAAATGAGGTATTTGTTCGACTGAGCAGTAATTACCGCATTTTTTCATGCGCTAACGTACTGCATTGAGCTGGTTGCTAAGGAGCCGGCCGGGTAGTCCTTAACAGTGGATGACTGTTAGAAAACCTGCTCCTGAACCATACCAGGCTACATGCCCTCAACATGGGGGGGGGGGGGGGGGGTGCTATGGGGCAGGGGGCACTCTGCCCCCCACCCCAAAGCAGCTTGTTCCCATATTGATGGGGACAGGGGCCTCATCCCCATAACCCTGGGCTGTGGTTGTGGGTGTCTGCACAGGCAGGGGGCTTATCAGAATCTGGAAGCCCCCAGATCCTAGCCCCCCCATGTGAATGAGTATGGGATACATAGTACCCCCCGTATGTTAAAGGCATATGGCCTGGTATGGTTCAGGAGGGGGGCGCTCGCTCGTTCCTCCCCCCCTTTCCTGACGGGCAAGGGATGTGGTAACGAGGCCCTTGTCCCCTTCAGCATGGGGACAAGGTACGTATTGTTTTTTTGTTTGTTTTTGCATGGTGACCCCCTTAACAATCCATAACAGGCCCCTATTTATTATAAGGTTTTGGTATGGACTTTGGGGGGAACCTACACTATTTGTTTACTTTTTTTGCATTTGCAATTATCCAGACATGCAGCCTGCATAACCAGGAAAGGTGGGGGCACCAGCCTTGCATGCCCTGCAGAAAAAAAAAATGTGCGGGGTCCCCTATATTTTTAGGACCCAAAGCAAAAAAAAAAAACCTCAAGGTTCCCCTGAAAATTCATACCAGGCATGCAGCTTGGCTTGCCAAGAAAAAGAGAGGTCACATACCCGCAACACTGGGTGTAAGCCTTGCCATGCCCCCCCCCCCCCTCCTCCCCAGAAAGAAACCTTGTCCCCATGTTTAGGGGAAAAGGATCTTATTCCTACATCATTGACCCAGTGAATTTGGGGGTCTTATTGAAGCCTGAAAAAAAAAAAAAACCTTTGGAATAATAGGGCCCCTGGATATAATTTCCAAAACACAAATGTCAATCATGTCATCCAGCGATGTAGATCTATCACCATCACAATAAGAGGCACCCCAGTTACCCAACATCACAAACATGATGGGATCCATATTGACACAGGGTTATGTTGTCGTTGTCTTGAGAAGGTAATTTCTATTTGCCTGATTATTTATTTGTATTCCATGTCTTTAAGGAGTGCATGTTGAAGGTGTCTTCACTAGGTGAGAATACCAAAATTATAGATAAAGTATAAACTTCCAACAAAACTGATAGTGGGAATGTTAACATAATCTTAAGTTAGCCATAGTATTTGCGCTGTGTAGTAATATTTTGTAGTAAGTGGCAAACTGAGGCATTCTTGGAATTTGGATGGATTGAACGTGTTATTTGTCACTGTAGGTCTCAAAGCTTATATGAGGTATATTTACTGCCAAAACACATGCAAAGTAGATGAAGGGAGAAGGGTTATTTTCACAGCTATGATCATCTCAGGCCAAATGATGTTCAGCTTTTTCCATTTTAATAACAGCAACCCTACTGCAAGGGTATTTTTTACTTTTCCCCATGGTTCAGTTTTAGGCCAGGCGCTGGCACCTAAAGCAGTGCTGTAGAAAAGTCTATATCCGCTTATTTAAATAAATATAGGATATAGACATATATGCCACAGTTATCTTCTTGCGTATTAGCATAGAGTTAGCATATAATAGTGTGCATATTTACCAAAATGTGTGTAGTTGATAGAGTAAATTCTTTATATGGAAATCCCTTAAAATCACTTCATTCTCTCCAGGTGGCCAGCGGACGCCCTCCGTTTGGGTAGGCCATGGCACGATGATCACCCAGAAAATGTGTGGCTTACAAGAGGTCACACTCAAGGTTTGACCTCCCACATACAGGTCGGCAGAGCGCCAAGACGGGGTCGATGGGGGGAGAAAAAGATGCGGCACCTGGGCAAAGAAGATCCCCAATCAGACAATCATAATGCCAGAGACATGGCTTGGGGTATTTTACTCCAACCAATTTTATGTAGGCTTTTAATTAATAGCCAGTTACTTCTTAATATATGGTATATATGGTTATATATATGGTTAAATACTTAAAATATGGTCTATGAAGTAACTGGCTATTAATTAAAAGCCTACATAAAATTGGTTGGAGTAAAATACTCCAAGCCATGTCTCTGGCATTATGATTGTCTGATTGGGGATCTTCTTTGCCGCAGATGTGATCTTTTTCTCCCCCCATCGACCCCGTCTTGGCGCTCTGCCGACCTGTATGTGGGAGGTCAAACCTTGAGTGTGGAGGGCATCCGGGGGCCACCTGGAGAGAATGAAGTGATTTTAAGGGATTTCCATATAAAGAATTTACTCTATCAACTACACACATTTTGGTAAATATGCACACTATTATATGCTAACTTTATGCTAATACGCAAGGAGATAACTGTGGCATATATGCCTATATCCTATATTTATTTATTTTGATTTTGATTTTACTTGTCTACCTTTTATTCCAGCAGACAAAATCCTTTGAAGAAGACCCATATAGTTACGGGTTGAAACGCGTCAGATCTTTTTGTACTATACCGACATGTTCTGAGTAATCTGTTGAGGTTCATAGTGCTATCTGCTGGTATTTGTGTGTACTTTCTAGCTATATTGTATTTCTTGTATGGGCTCATGTCTTTTATCCATTTTGCCACAATTGTGACATTATAAATAAACAAGTTCATTTTTTGATAAATCTGTGTCAATTACTCAACAATATCTGTCCTCATATATATTTTTATTTTATTATACTCTTTTGCCTAAAACCCCCACCATTTTGGGGGAATATTTCCTTTTGCATACATCTTCGGGGTGAGCAGCAACCTAGCCATCTCTCTATGTGTCCTCCTTGTTATTTTTCTGCTTCATTGATATGCGCTGATGAGGCGGCACTGATAGGCTGCGCTGGTGGGCACTGATAGGCTGCACTGGTGGGCACTGATAGGCTGCACTGATAGGCTGCACTGATGGGCACCGATAGGCACAGATAAGGTGGCACTGATGGGGACAGATAAGGTGGCACTGATGGGGGCAGATAAGGTGGCACCGATGGGGACAGATAAGTCGGTACTGATGGGCACAGATAAGACGGCACTGATGGCCACTGATAAGATGGCACTGATGGGCCCTGATGGATGGCACGGATGGGTGGCACTGATTGGCACTGATAGGTGGAACTGATGTGCACTGGTAGGTGACACTGATGGGCATTGATAGGTAGCACTGATGTGCAGCACTGTTCTTCAGGCACTGATTGTGGGCACTGATAGGTGGCATTGTGGGTACTGACTGGTGGCGCTGGTGGGTACTGGTAGGCGGCACTATTGCCTACTGCTAGGTGGCACTTGTAGGGGCACAGGTGGGCACTGAGGAGCTGGCGGCAGCTTGCAGTGATCGGGACTGATGTCCTTCTCACTGCCGCCGGTGATCTGCTTTTTTTTTTCTCCTTGCGCTGTCAGCCATCATTCGGCTATAGAGCGGATCTCAAGTGGTTAAGATGGGTATGCCTCCCGCCAGGAATAGACCATATTTTAAAATGAACACATATGGGTGGTGCATGTTCCTCCTGTCCAGGCTCAGAGGAGTTTGCCCGTCATGCACCAGCATGCCATCTGTATTTAGCCATTTATTGTAGTCTAACCACTGTCAGTTCTATGCCAGGTAGGGATGAGCCGAACAACTCCCCGTTCGGCTCGCACCAGAACCCGCAAACGGACCTCAAGTCCGTGCGAGCTTTAGAACCCTATTAGTTATAATGGATGCGAACGTTCGAAATCAAAAGTGCTAATTTTAAAGGCTAATATGCATGTTATTGTCATAAAAAGTGTTTGGGGACCTGGGTCCTGCCCCAGGGGACATGTATCAATGCAATTTTTTTTTTTTTAAAACGGCTGTTTTTTCAGGAGCAGTGATTTTAATAATGCTTAAATTGAAACAATAAAAGTGTAATATTCCTTTAAATTTCGTACCTGGGGGGTGTCTATAGTATGCATGTAAAGGGGCGCATGTTTCCTGTGCTTAGAACTGTCCCTGCAAAAAGTGTAATTTTTGCAGGAAAGAAAGCTATTTAAAATCACTCGTGGCTAATGTGAATTGACGGCTCCCGTAACACAGAGAACAGTCATTCATTGAAAGTCATTCATAAAAAAAAAAAGTCATTGATAAAAAATATTTTTTTTTTTAAAAAAAAGCGTGGGGGTCCCCCCAAATTCAATAACCAGGCCCTTCAGGTGTGGGATGGATATTAAGGGGGACCCCAGCCAAAAAAAAAAAATGGCGTAGGTTCCCCCTCAAAATCCATACCAGACCCTTGAGGTCTGGGATGGATTTTAAGGGGAACCCCAGCCAAAAAAAAATGGCGTGGGGTCCCCCTCAAAATCCATACCAGACCCTTATCCGAGCATGCAACCTGGCAGGCCGCAGGAAAAGAGGGGGGGACGAGAGCGCCCCCCCTACCGCCTGAACCGTACCAGGCCACATGCCCTCAACATTGGGAGGATGCTTTGGGGATCTGAGACCCCCAAAGCACCTTGTCCCCATGTTGATGAGGACAAGGGCCTCTTCCCCACAACCCTGGCCGGTGGTTGTGGGGGTCTGCGGGCGGGGGGCTGGACAGGAAGAACATGCACCACCCATATGTGTTCATTTTAAAATATGGTCTATTCCTGGCGGGAGGCATACCCATCTTAACCACTTGAGATCCGCTCTATAGCCGAATGATGGCTGACAGCGCGAGGAGAAAAAAAAAGCAGATCACCGGCGGCAGTGAGAAGGACATCAGTCCCGATCACTGCAAGCTGCCGCCAGCTCCTCAGTGCCCACCTGTGCCCCTACAAGTGCCACCTAGCAGTAGGCAATAGTGCCGCCTACCAGTACCCACCAGCGCCACCAGTCAGTACCCACAGTGCCACCTATCAGTGCCCACAATCAGTGCCTGAAGAACAGTGCTGCACATCAGTGCCACCTATCAATGCCCATCAGTGTCACCTACCAGTGCACATCAGTTCCACCTATCAGTGCCAATCAGTGCCACCCATCCGTGCCATCCTTCAGGGCCCATCAGTGCCATCTTATCAGTGGCCATCAGTGCCGTCTTATCTGTGCCCATCAGTACCGACTTATCTGTCCCCATCAGTGCCACCTTATCTGCCCCCATCAGTGCCACCTTATCTGTCCCCATCAGTGCCACCTTATCTGTGCCTATCGGTGCCCATCAGTGCAGCCTATCAGTGCAGCCTATCAGTGCCCACTAGTGCACCCTGGCCGGTGGTTGTGGGGGTCTGCGGGCGGGGGGCTTATCGGAATCTGGAAGCCCCCTTTAACAAGGGGACCCCCAGATCCCGCCCCCCCTGTGTGAAATGGTAAGGGGGTACAAAAGTACCCCTACCATTTCACCAAAAAAGTGTCAAAAATTGTAAAAATGACAGGAGACGGTCTTTGACAATTTTCCGATAAGCCCCCCGCCCGCAGACCCCCACAACCACCGGCCAGGGTTGTGGGGAAGAGGCCCTTGTCCTCATCAACATGGGGACAAGGTGCTTTGGGGGTCTCAGACCCCCAAAGCATCCTCCCAATGTTGAGGGCATGTGGCCTGGTACGGTTCAGGCGGGAGGGGGGGCGCTCTCGTCCCCCCTCTTTTCCTGCGGCCTGCCAGGTTGCGTGCTCGGATAAGGGTCTGGTATGGATTTTGAGGGGGACCCCACTCCATTTTTTTTGGCTGGGGTTCCCCTTAAAATCCATCCCAGACCTCAAGGGCCTGGTTATTGAATTTGGGGGACCCCCACGCTTTTTTTTTTTTTTTTGTTTTTTATCAATGAATGACAGTTCTCTGTGTTACGGGAGCCATCAATTCATTAGCCGCGAGTGCTGTTAAATAGCTTTTTTCCTGCAAAAATGACACTTTTTGCAGGGACAGTTCTAAGCACAGGAAACCTGCCCCCCTTCACAGGCAACCTATAGACACCCCCCAGATGTGATACTGCAATGCTGTACTAACAGCACGCACACACAAATCCCCAGAAATAAAGCACATATTGTCAGCAGTCAGCAGCACACTGACACGCTGACACTGAAACACAATATACGAGGCCGCCGCTGCGGCGGCCTCTTATACCGTCGGGCGTGTACTAAAGCTCCTGAGCTATAATTGGCTACAGGCATCCTGCCTGTAGCCAATTATGGCTCTCCTCGCTGCCGGCGCTGTGATTGGCCTAGCATGCGGGGTCACAGTGCATGCTTGGCCAATCATCAGCCAGCATTGCACTGCGACTGGCGCAATGCATTGCGGGCCACTCGCATCACACGAATTTGATGCGAGCGGCCCAAATAGTTCTGGGCTCGCCGAACGGGCGAACGCCCGATGTTCGATTCGAACATGGGTTCGAATCGGACACCGGGCCCATCCCTAATGCCAGGTAATTAATCTTTTAGCTTGTTTATAAGACTCACTTTAGGAGCACCTATTGGCAGGGAATTGTTAATAGCAAAGATACCCATATACAGTGAATACAGTCATATTGTTTCCTTGCAAACAATGGAAAAACAAGAGGGGAGGATAGGTTCCTGTGGACGGGGATACTGACTGCATAGAGATATGGCTTGACTTTGACTAATAATTAGAATTTCGAGTTAAGCGCAATACAGACTTGGGAAGAATAAACACTCTTTTTTAGAAGATTTCACAAATTAGGTACTATTGCTGAATATGTTGCAAATTATAAATTTGTGTTTCAGGATTACTGTATTTTACACAACAGATAAAAAAAGTTTGCTTAGATTTTAGGTTAGAGATACTTATACCGATCAGCCATAACATTATGATGACACACTTAATATTGAGTAGGTCTGCCCTTTTGCCGCCAAAACTGCCCTGACCTGCAGCATGGCAAGGTGCTTTATCCTGCTGAACGAGGTCATTGCCATTAACCACTAGGCGCCCACGCTATAGCCGAAAGACGGCTGCAGCGCGGACGCTCCCTGCCGGGAGGACGTCCCTGTCCTCCTGTTTACTTCCCTAATGCGCGCTCCTGAGAGCGCGCATCGGGTAAGTTCTGTGCTGGCCGTGTCCGTAGGACACAGCCAGTCACAGATCGCTGTAAACGGCCAATCACAGCGGCGTGTCCAATGAGAGATGATCTCATATGGAAACATATGAGATCATCTGTCAGCGCCGCTCTCTCTCCTCACACAGACAGTGTGTGAGAAGAGAGAGAGATGAACGGCCGAGCGGTCGTAAGTAAAAAAAAAAAATAAACAAGAAAATAAATGTGCGATCTGTGCCCGCTGCCTGCTGCCCCCATCTGTCCCCCCCCCCCTGCCCGCTGCCATCTGTCTTCATCTGTCCCCCCCGCCCGCTGCCATCTGTCTTCATCTGTCCCCCCCTGCCCGCTGCCATCTGTCTTCATCTGTCCCCCCCTGCCCGCTGCCATCTGTCTTCATCTGTCCCCCCCGCCCGCTGCCATCTGTCTTCAGCTGTCCCCCCTGCCCGCTGCCATCTGTCTTCATCTGTCCCCCCCTGCCCGCTGCCATCTGTCTTCATCTGTCCCCCCTGCCCGCTGCCATCTGTCTTCAGCTGTCCCCCCTGCCCGCTGCCATCTGTCTTCAGCTGTCCCCCCTGCCCGCTGCCATCTGTCTTCAGCTGTCCCCCCTGCCCGCTGCCATCTGTCTTCATCTGTCCCCCCTGCCCGCTGCCATCTGTCTTCATCTGTCCCCCCTGCCCGCTACCATCTGTCCTCCCTGCCATCTGTCCCCAGTGCCATGTATTAGTGCCACATGATATCAGTGCCACATATAAGTGCCATCTGTCACCAGTGCCACATATTAGTGCCATCTGTCAGTGTCACGTGTCATCAGTGCCCTGTATTAATGCCATCTGTCATCAGTGTCACGTGTCATCAGTGCCCCGTACTAGTGCCATCTGTCATCAGTGCCACATCAGTGTCCCGTGTCATCAGTGCCACGTATCAGTGCCACCTGTCATCAGTGCCACCTGTCATCAGTGCCACGTCAGTGTCACGTGTCATTGTCCTGGTGCTCCAGGGCCTTCAAAAGTGTAATAGGTAGTCAAGAAGTTAGATGTGTAATTTATGCTCCTAGAACACGTGATGGCGCTCCCTGCATGTTGGGCCTCTCTATGTGGCCAGGCTGTGGAAAAGTCCCACACATGTGGTATCCTAATACTCAGGAGGAGTAGCAGAATTTATTTTGCGGTGTCATTTGTGGTATACACATGCCATGTGAGAGAAATAACCTATTACAATGACAATTTTGTGGAAAAAAATTAAAAAAAAAAAAAAATCATTTTACAAAGAATTGTGGAAAAAAATGACAACATCAAAAAGCTCACCATGCCTCTTACTAAATACCTTGGAATGTCTACTTTCAAAAAAGGGGTCATTTGGGGGGTATTTGTACTTTCCTGGCTTGTTCGTTTTGGGGTTTGTGCTTTACAAAAAACAAAACTGTAAATTTAGCCCAATGTTTTTGCATAATGTGAAAGATGAAGTTACGCCGAGTAAATAGATACCTAGCATGTCACCCTTCAAAATTGCAGACGCTCGTGGAATGGCGCCAAACGTCGCTACTTAAAAATCCCCATAGGCGGCGCTTTAAATTTTTTTACTGGTTTGAGTTACAGAGGAGGTCTAGGGCCAAAATTATTGTTCTCGCTCCAACGTTCGCAGCGTTACCTTACATGTGTGGTTTGAACACCGTTTTCATATGTGGGCGGGACTTACGTATGCGTTCGCTTCTGCATGCGAGCAGGGGCGCTTTAATTTTTTTTTTTTTTTTTTTATTGTTCATTTTACTTTATTTATTTTAGTTTGACACTTTTTTCCCCCCAAAAATTTTTTTGATCACTTTTATTCCCATTACAAGGAATGTAAACATCCCTTGTAATAGGAATATGGCATTACAGGTCCTCTTTACAGTGAGATATGGGGTCAATAAGACCCCACATCTCACCTCTAGGCTGGAAAGCCTGAAATAAAATAAAAAAACGATCCTGGCTTCGATCGTAGCGAGCATTGCATGGTATCGCAAGGTATCGCATGGTATCGCAGGGTATCGCATTGAATCGCAGAATATCGCAGGGTATCGCAGGGTATTGCAGGGTATAGCATGGTATTGCAGAGTATCGCAGGGTATGGCAGAGTATCGCAAGGTATCGCAGAGTATCGCAGGGTATGGCAGAGTATCGCAGGGTATGGCAGAGTATGGATGGATGGATCGGTGGTGACTGCAGGGCAGGCTGTGGGCACTACAGATCCCGCCCACAGCACTGCTGCCACCGATCCCTCCCCCTCTCCTCTCACACTGTACCGATCGGTACAGAGAGAGGAGGGGATAACAACCGGCGTCATCAAATGACGCCGGTTTGCTTACATGTGATCGCTCCGTCATTTGACGGAGCGATCACGTGGTAAACGGCCGCGATGAGCGGCCGTTTACCGTGATCCGTGATCTGCCGGGTCCTCTGGACCCGGCGATCACGGATGTTCTCCAGTGCGCGCCCCAGGGGGCGCGCAAGAGAGGAATTCTGTGAGGACGTCATATGACGCCCTCCCAGAGTTAAGCAACCGGCCTGTAGCCGTCTTTCGGCTATGGGCCGGTTGTGAAGTGGTTAAGGAATGCCATTTCCATGAAGGGGTTTACTTGGTCAGCAACAATATTTAGGTAGGTGGTACGTGTCAAAGTAACATCCACATTAATGGCAGGACCCAAGGCTTCCCAGCAGTACATTGCCCAAAGCATCACGCTGCCTCCACTGGCTTGCCTTTTTCCCATACTGCATCCTGGCATCATCTCTTTCCCAGGTAAGCGACACACACACACCCAGGCAATACACATGCTGTAAAAAAAAAAAAATGTGATATATCTGACCAGCCCACCTTCTTCCATTGCTCTGTGGTCCAGTTCTAATGCTCATGTGGCAATTGTAGTCATCTTTGGCTGACTGGTCTGCGGTCTGACCCTGACTGGTCTGTTGCTATGTAGTCCAATATACAGAAAACTGCTATGCCCATTCGTTTTTGTTTCAATGCATTAATATCAAGAACAACATGTTTACTTTCTGCCTAATATATCCCACTGACTTTCAGATGCCATTGTAATGAAATAATCAATGTTATTCATTTTATCTGTCAGTGATCTTAATGTTATGGCTGATCACCCAGGGCTCCCACATATTCTGCATCATGGTCAGTTGAACCACTCAATTATATATAATGTAACAATAGAAATAATGCACTTCAATCACCCTGACACCATATTAACCATGGTGCCATGATGATTGATAACACCAGCCATCGCCGGAAAAAAGTTGCTTACCACCTGCGGGTTCCCCCCCCCCTGCGGGCATGCAAAAAGGTTGGTGACCGCTGCTATGGGCTATAGCCCCAGATCTTTTGCAGACCTAACAATGCCCCTGACCCCTTGGACCCTGCAGAAGCATGCAGTTGCGGGGTGCTTGCAGAGTGGCCCCATTTACCTGAATGGCTCGCGATTGGCAGGCGGTAGAACCTACCAAAAGCAACATTATAAATGGGGATAGGTTATCCCCATTGATAACGTCTGTGTATGACGAAACACGTCTGGGAGGGCGTGCAGTGAAGTCACTGTGTCGTTTTTAAAGGAGGAAGGGCTCCTAGAATGCCGGCCAGCGTTTTTCCTACAATGCTTTTATTATCTGGATTTTTGTAAGTACAACTTACTTTTTACATTAAACCTATCTTTATTACGGTATAACGCTATGGTCCCCTTCTTTTTTGTATGACCCACGATCTCACGGATAATATGATATACTGAGTCCAGCATCCTGATCGCCCTGAGAAGGTTTCCTGGAGGAGTCTAATTTGGATACCAAAGGTCGCGGCTGGGTTATAGCCAAACGCTGTTTGTGCTTAACCTCTGGTAAGCGGCTTTCCAATTAGTGGCGGTTTTCACTTATGTTGTGGAGCACGGTGGTGGTTCATTCAGTCCTATTAAGGACACTGATACAATAAGAGACTTTATTTGCCGTCTTCACTATTTATTTTTGGACATTCTAACCACCAATTTTTGGTCTACTGTGGACCTTCTTGGACTTACTGGTGGCACATTTTTTTTTTGTTATCTTGTTTTTTTGTGTTTATCTCACTTATACTGCAGCCTATTTGTGTTTAACTTTATTATTTGTTTAGGGTCAACGCGGTTCTCTTTTTACTATGTGTACTCCAAAGGAGGTAGGGTTTTACCACCATTACCACCGCCCCCCCCCCCCACCACTTTAGGTTTAAGTGAGCCCTAAGGGTGCCGCTGCCAAATGCAACTAAGGGCTCATTCACAAGTGCAGCAGGAATTGCTGCTCCTTTGAAAAGTGATCCCAGTGTGTTTGACAGGTGGTGAGGAGGTGGTATGTTGCCTCCTCACCACCTGATTTAAACTCATGATTGCTGTGTGTCAGGTGGCTTCTCCCATGTTGTTCAGGTGGATCTCCACCTCTTTAAGGTTGCCTACCCCTGAACTACTGTCTTTTTTCAGCCTGACTAACTATGTAACTAATGCTCATTAGCACAGGTCGTGAATCGTTATTATGCCATGTATGTACCTATATACAGCCTTATAGTCAGAGCCAATCCGCCCTATACGCGGGCTACGCAAGCTGCGTAGGGCCCGCCAATGCGCAGGGCCCCCAAGGGCGGATCGGCTCTTCTCAGAGACCCCTGGGGCCGCTGCTGCCGATGTAAGGGCAGCGGCACCTGAAAAAAAAATGGCTGCGGCGCCGACATTCAACTGCGCATGCGCCAGCGCTGTTCCAAAGGCGGGCGCATGCGCAGTGACACGATGGCGCCATTTAAAAAAAAAAAGCCTTCCTACATCCCCTCCGCAGCCTCTGACCTCCTGGGGCCCCATGCAGCCTCTGACATCCTGCCCCCCGCAGCCTCTGACCTCCTGCCCCCCGCAGCCTCTGACCTCCTAGGGCCCCCTGCAGCCTCTGTCCTCCTGTCCCCCCTCACAGCCTCTGACCTCCTGCCCCCCCCTTCAGCCTCCGACCTCCTGCCCACCCCCCACAGCCTCTGACCTCCTGCCCACCCCCCCTGCAGCCTCTGACCTCCTGCCCACCCCCCTGCAGCCTCTGACCTCCTGCCCCCCCTCGCACCCTCTGACCTCTTCTGTCCCCCCTCGCAGCCTCTGACCTCCTGTCCCCCCCCTCGCAGCCTCTGACCTCCTGTCCCCCCTTGCATCCTCTGACCTCCTGCCCCCCCCTCGCAGCCTCTGACCTCCTGCCCCCCTCGCAGCCTCTGACCTCCTGTCCCTCCCCCCTCGCAGCCTCTGACCTCCTGTCCCCCCCCTCGCAGCCTCTGACCTCTCCTGTCCCCCCCCTCGCAGCCTCTCACCACCTGTCCCCCCCCTCGCAGCCTCTGACCTCCTGTCCCCCCCTCGCAGCCTCTGACCTCCTGCCCCCCCTTCGCAGCCTCTGACCTCCTGCCCCCCGCAGCCTCTGACCTCCTGTCCCTCCCCCCTTGCAGCCTCTGACCTCCTGCCCCCCCCCTCGCAGCCTCTGACTTCCTGTCCCTCCCCCTCGCAGCCTCTGACCTCCTGTCCCTCCCCCCTCGCAGCCTCTCACCTCCTGTCCATCCCCCCCGCAGCCTCTGACCACCTGTCCCTCCCCCCCTCGCAGCCTCTGACCTCCTGTCCCTCCCCCCTCGCAGCCTCTGACCTCCTGTCCCTCTCTCCCTCGCAGCCTCTGACCTCCTGTCCCTCCCCCCCTCGCAGCCTCTGACCTCCTTGTCCCTCCCCCCTCGCAGCCTCTGACCTTTTGTCCCCCGCTTGCAGCCTCTGACCTCCTGTCCCCCCCTCGCAGCCTCTGACCTCCTGTCCCTCCCCCCTCCCAGCCTCTGACCTTTTGTCCCCCCCTTCACAGCCTCTGACCTCCTGCCCCCCTCGCAGCCTCTGACCTCCTGTCCCTTGCCTTTGCAGCCTCTGACCTCCTGTCCCCCCCTCGCAGCCTCTGACCTCCTGTCCCCCCCGCAGCATCTGACCTCCTGTCCCCCCCCCCTCGCAGCATCTGACCTCCTGTCCCCCCCCTCGCAGCATCTGACCTCCTGTCCCCCCCTCGCAGCCTTTGACCTCCTGTCCCCCCTCACAGCCTCTGACCTCCTGTCCCCCCCTTGCAGCCTCTGACCTCCTGTCCCCCCCTCGCAGCCTCTGACCTCCTGTCCCCCCCTCGCAGCCTCTGGCCTCCTGTCCCCCCCCTCACAGCATCTGACCTCCTGTCCCCCCTCGCAGCCTCTGACCTCCTGTCCCCCCGCAGCCTCTGAACTCTCCTGTTGTCCCATCCACAGCCTCTGAACTCTCCTGTTGTCCCATCGGCAGCCTCTGACCTCCCCTGTACCATCCGCAGCCTCTGACCTCTCCTGTACCATCCGCAGCCTCTGACCTCTCCTGTACCATCTGCAGCCTCTGACCTCCCCTGTACCATCCGAAGCCTCTGACCTCCCCTGTACCATCCGCAGCCTCTGACCTCCCCTGTACCATCCGCAGCCTCTGACCTTTCCTGTACCATCCGCAGCCTCTTACCACCTCTTGTCTTATATAACGTCTGGAGAGGAGTCAAGAGTGGGAGTGCCGCCAGGATGGGGGTCATGGGAGAAGTCAGACATGTATGGACTGCGGAGAGGAAACTATGGGATAAAACCAGAGCCACCAAGCTGGAGCCGACTGACTGAGCCCCACACCATGCACCTGAGAGGAGGTCAGTGACAGCACCGACAGGCCAGTCTAGGGGGGGGGAGGTCAATACAATATTGTAAGGGGGCACTGATATAAAGGTTTCCCCCTTATATCAGTAAACCCCCTTATCTTAGTGTTTTCTTTCTCTGGTCACCAGAGTCCTCCCCACATTCCCAGAGTTCCCCTTTACATCATAGTCTGCAAGATTCCACCTTACCGTGCAAGGGGGAACTCTGATGTAAAGGGCAATGCTGCAGACCCTGATGTAAGTAGGGATTCTCTGTGAGGACACTGATGTATGGGGGGCTCTCTGGGGACCCTGATGTAAGGGGTGGCTCTCTGGGGATCCTGATGTAAGGGGGGTGCTCTCTGGGGACCCTGATGTAGGGGGGGTGCTCTCTGGGGACCCTGATGTAAGGGGGTTCTCTCTGGGGACCCTGATGTAAAGGGGGTGCTCTCTTGGGACCCTGATGTAAGGGGGGTGCTCTCTGGGGACCCTGATGTAAGTGGGGGATCCGCACTCCGATATGTAAAGATATATATATTATATACATGTCTGTTCTATATTGTTGTACTTATTCTTTGACTGTTTTGTTTAAAGGAGGGAGGATTGTATTGGGCGCACTGAAGTGTCAGGTGTGAATGTGTGGCAATGGCAAATGGTTCCCATAGCTCACGACATCACGGGTCAGGTAGAGGGCCCCTTAACAAAATTTTGCTTAGGGCCCCAGGGAGGTCAGGATCGGCACTGCTTATAGTACATGTTAAGTGTCATTTGGAAAATGCACAGCTGCAATTTAGATCCTTAAAGTGTATTTCCATATTTGCAGTCAGATTTAAGAAAACCCCACTATATGTTTGTCATGTGTTCCTTGCATCATAAATATGTGAAAAGCATTATACTTTTTACATAGCACGCATTCACGTAACATCTTAAGCTATGTCTTCTGTAAACATTTCTATAGGAATTGGTTGGTAAGAAAAACAAGACTTGGAATGCCATAGAAAAAGAAAAAGGAAAATGACCATTTGGCAAGTCTACAGAGATGTGTTTTAGAGTCTGTTGAGGAGAGGAGACGAGACACCAAAGAATGTTGATTTGAGAACACTAAAGCTTTCCTTTAAAAAATTCTGTTCACAACAGTATTACTCTCAGCAAATAAATAAAACATCTAAACTGCTGTACAGAGGAGATACATATCTATCACATGCTAGATTCCTCAGTACTGCCAGTTCTCATGGTCTTGAAGAACCATTTTTCAGCACTCAAGTATCTCTGCGAGCAATTGAACTACAGTGCACATCCATAATTCCACAGAGCCTCCTGTTTAAATGTTTGGAATGTGTAGAGTATCAGCTGTTCTATAGGTATAAGTATTCTGGAATATACCCTCTTTTACTACTATAATACATTGCTAACATGACCAATGTAAAGTAAATCCACTTCTTTTCATATACATAACATTAAACCATATGATACAGATGTTCAGAGAATATACCTTCTTTTACTACAACCATACATATCTAACATGACCAATGTAAAGTAATTCCACTTCTTTTCATATACATAATGTAGCACCCTGGAGTTTAGGCAGGGTTGCTCCTCAAAAATGTACTTGCCAGGAGTAGTTATCCTGGTTGATTGGTAGAAATCTATTCATTTCTTCCTAAGTTTGGCCTTGTTGCACTTTTCCTTTCTACCAGTAGGTGGCCAGGTACTTGGTGATACTAGATACGAGAAGGGCAACACAAGGTCAGGTTATGGGTATATGGGGTATCTTTCTTGAATCCCTTGGCCTGCTGGGAGAGTCGGGTGATCTCTGTT
Source organism: Lithobates sylvaticus (assembly GCA_028564925.1). NCBI lineage: Eukaryota > Metazoa > Chordata > Amphibia > Anura > Ranidae > Lithobates > Lithobates sylvaticus. The sequence continues at coordinate 158,445,395 of CM053033.1, forward strand.
CTGTGCCACCTGGGCGGCTGCCTGGATTGACGTGTGTTGTATTGCCCGGGCTGCTAGGCCAGAGAATGGGGCCTATCCCAGGCACATCTGGCTGCTAGGCTGTCTGAGGGCCTATCCAGAATCAAGAGAGCAGCGCAGGTTTGGGAGTGTGGCTTGCAGTCCAACCAAAAGTGACGGTTCTGCTGGCCGGAGAACCTGTCCTGGTCGAAGTTAGAGGGGAAGCTGTCGCCAGTAAGGGACAATCCACCTAATTACCAGGGACCACAGTGAGTAACTGAGGCAAGTACCGGATAGACATGTGCAATTCTTTCGTTTTTTTGAACTTTTTTTTTTCGATTTGTTACTTTTTTTTTCGATTCGTAACTTTTTTTTTCGATTCGTAAATTATTAAAATGTAATAATAGCATACACATTACATAAAATTATGAAATATCAACGGAAACGAAAAAAACGAAACGAAAATAAACGATTTTTTTTCGGAAACGAAAAAAAACGAAACGCAAATAAACAAATTTTTTTGTTGTGCACATGTCTAGTACCGGAGTAGCATTCTCAGGTGAGGAATCTGGAAACTTCAGTGGGTATCAGGCCAGGGACCAAACCAGCGGAGTTGACGCTTGCAGAGTAGCCTTATTTGTCAAGCCAGGGACTGAGCAGGCCAGCAGGGGTGAAGCTTGAGAGAGGTATCTAGAGTGCCAAGCTAGGGACCCAGCAGAGAAACGGGGGTGACTCTTGAGGAAGATACCACTGTGAAGATTGGAGGAGCCCAAGGGATTCAGTGACAATGAATTAGTGGGTCTAATGAGAGACTGGAGCTCAGTGTGCTGAAGTACTACAAGGGGCGATTGTAATGAAAGTGAAGGAACTGTTAAGCTTTGTGTTTGGAACTGTTAAAGACGGTTACCATAGTAGACAACATTTCTACACATGCAGATATGGCGTCTTGCTGGATGCCTTTCCCTGCATGGCTGTCCTGCTATTGAAGTCTCAGAGTCTCAGAGTCTGCCAATTAATCTTGCAACTACCTAAGTAATAATAATCATAAAATAATTATAAATCCAACCAAATTTATCAGCTATTGTTTTTCCTTCCCTTAAAAAAAAGGATGAAATATATGTAGCAGCCATAACCCTCAAGCCTTGACTTTTGGGCTTACCAGTTACCTCCTCTTGGCTTGTCGTGAATGTCCAGGGGTTCCCAGGGTTGATACCCAACAACTTTGGATTCTGACACAATAAAAGTCCTTTTGAAGGTTTTTATTCTTGCAGTGGTAACATCCAACACAACACAGTCTCAGATAGTAATAGAGGGCAAGGGTGAAGAAACTCAGGCACCTTGAACTGCTGACATCCACAACATGTCTCTAACAAACCCAGAGAGTAGCCACTCACAGCTGGGTACTTCAATACTTGACAAACCTCTAGCCAGAGGTTATAGCAGCCAACAATGTGATCCGGAAACTTGCAAAAGTCTCTGACACAGAATAAACTTTCAACCGAAGGTGAATAGGAACCTTTCCCCAGTACCTGGAACTTTCTCTGTCTCCTTGGCAGTACAGTGGAAGTGTGGATTCTTTAGTGTCCATACAACTCAGCTTCCAGGCTCTTACTGAGATGCCAGCTTATTGACCCTCCTCCGAAGAGTCTTACCCCGGTCGCTTACACAAGCTGCAGTGCCCCTCCAAGACTGAGAGCACACCCGGACACCTTGAATCCTCCTTCAGTTACTGTCTCGAACCAACAGGTTCCGAGACTCGGGAACAGATGGATCCTTGCCCCAGACCATGCGGGTCTGTGAGGCTAGTCAGGCTGACCATGCTACGGGACGGCAAATGCTTCCAGGCCCAGGACCCCTCGGTCCAGAACCAGGAAGCAGGACTGCGGCCGAACACGTGACTATAGCACCTTAAGTACCCTTCCCCAGACTGCACAGCAGGGGCCACGCATCCACTGATTGGCTCCGGAGAAGATTGATACCTAAGACGTCCAACCAGGCCTGGTTCTAGGCCTGTCATGGGTACCTCACTGCACCCATGACCAGGCAGAACCCTAGTACAGCCCAGCCAAACTGATGCCAAAGTTAACCTGTACAATTAACCCTCAGAACTCCATTACTGTTCTGAGGGAAAAAAACAAAATTTCCACACATAGCGCACACTTGTCCAAGTGTGACTGCTACATATATATTTATGATTGTAACCTGACATTAAGACTGACACCATTGGATTGTCTGCCAATAATAGACAGAATTATTGACAAAAAGGCCTATTTTAAACCTCTCATTTGTCCTCTCTTCAGGATCAAATCTACCCCATCTATATAATATCCCTTTCCCCCTATATATACGGGTTATTTGGAGACACATCCAAAGATCTTTCCCTCTAGGGAGCATCACAGGATGATGGAATAGACACTGTTCTGGAGGCATGTTATTATGGTTTTATGCAAGGTAGGAATTTGTGATTCACGTTGTGTATATGAGTTTTTTCTTTTCTTTTTTACTCCCCCTTTTTTATTTTTTTGCAATTTTTGATTGATTTTCCTTCATGCCTTCAGTTCACAGTGTCCGTGTTGGAGGAGAAATCCCCCTGTTTGCTTCAGCATATAACCTGATATATCGGGTATATGGAGGAATCCACCTAAATCCATACATATATTGTTTTGTGTGGTTTTGTTCAATATCCTCCCATGCGCCCCTTTGAATGGGAAGTTATGGAGCTCTGCAGGAAATCTGATACATTTCCAATATTTGTGAGTATATATATAAAAGCTCTTTTCTTATAGTTTATACCTTTTTTAACTTTGGCCGTGAGCCACATAGGTTTTATTTTTAGCCTTTTAAACTTATTGCCCATGGGAATATACTTTGCAGTGAGTTCACAAAGTCTTTTTGAAGAATTGCCATTTCTGTTCTGTGCCCATTGATGCCAATATTCTCTCCCAGTCTAAGTCCTGGAGATCAGCCCTCATCCTTGGAAAATTTGCTATCTGAAATTAAGTGTTTTTTATCTTTCCCGTATGTGATTTTTGCTTACAGCTAACATCAAATGAAATCATGTTATGGTCACTGCTACCCAGATGTTCCTTTATCTGGACATTAGTAATACGCTCTGCATGGTTTGAGATTACCAGGTCCAACAGAGCATCATTCCTAGTTGGGGCCTCAATAAACTGGAGCATAAAATTGTCCTGTAATAGGTTTATACATTTTTGCCCTTTTACTGTACCAGCAGTGCCATTACTCCAGTCAATTTCTGGGTAGTTAAAATCCTGCATTATTATCACTGTCCCAGCCCTTGAAGCCCTTTCCATCTGTGCAAGGAGTTGAGTCTCCACCTCCTCATTAACATTGGGTGGACTATAACAAATTCCAATGATTAACTTTGAACTACGCACATCTGTATGCTGTTCCACCCATAATGCTTCAGACTCATCCCACTCTCCATCCACCAGGTCCTCTTTCACACTCGCTTTGAGATCACTTCTCACATACAGACAGACCCCTCCACCTTTCCTTTTTACTCTGTCTTTCCGAAAGAGTGCACAGCCAGGAATATTAATAGCCCAGTCATGTGAGGAATGAAGCCAAGTTTCAGCAATACCAATTACATCATAGCTCTTCTGATGCACCAGAGCTTCCAACTCACCATATTCATCCCTGAAGAAGATAATAAAAATGACTTTGGATACAGTGCCCATTCTATGATATTGCTGTATTACATTATTCAGCTACTCACAAGTCCGGGTATCACCACCTTACATATGTTTTATGTATTAGTTTTTGTATGTACAATGTTTGTTTTTAAACATGTCCCATACATGGGAGCTTTCATGGTAATACAATAAACTATATATTTTATAATACTTCATTTGTTATGTCGGTTGCCTTTAAGAAAGTCCCAATTTAGAGATTTGGTTTCTTTCAAATAAAATACAGGGAGGGTGACAACCCTGATTCAGCACTGATGAAATTAATACTGTAAAATGAACGTTGCTTGTTTACCAGTGAGAACGAGACCCAAAATGTATGAGAGTCTTGGTCATACAAGCAGTATATTTTTCCTAAACCGAGACTTTGAGAACTATTGCAAAAAACCTTTATGTGTGACGTATGCTATCTGGAAGCTAAGCTTGGATATTTATGCTTCATTTTGAGGGTTCAGCCTGTAGCAGGGTGTTAGGAGTGGAATTCTCATTTTTCACCACTAGATGCTCCCACCTGTCCTTGGTTCCTTATTGGAATTGTTTTTTCAAGAGAAGTACTTCTCTTCTAGCTTTTAGGGGGAAGCCATACATAGCACCAGAGTGTCCTCTGCTGTGCACTCTGGGATCCATTTTGGGGGAGCCAGTATCTGATTGGACACAGAGTTTTTCCAAGGTTTGGGAGGCTATCCTAGACTCAGGAAGGCTTTTTAAAGATCCTGCTGGGTCAGTCTGGGAATTCCCCAGAGTGGGAGTAGGTGCGGAAAGGAACCTGTTTTCTCAAGGACAATGCGTTTTAGTTTGGGGAAAGGCTCCCTTTTAGGGACCTTCTTGATCCTGCCTTATTGTTCCTGGACCGGCTGAAACATTTCTTGCAAAGCTCCACCACCAAGATTTTTTTTTTTATACAGTCTCTTTACTTGACTGCTGTAGTATCTCTCCACTTCTTAGGCAAGAATAACACCACTCCACTAGACTCCCCTTTCCAGGGAATTGACAGCTAATCAGTAAGGTATGTAGCAGCGATATGGAACAAACATGCAGTGCTCTGCAGCCATCTTGCCCAGTCTGCCAGGGAATATTCATGCCATGGCTGCCTCTCTCACCACATCAACCTCTGCGGATGATAGTTTTGTCATCCTACCAACTACGACCAAATGTAGATGGGCTTCTGCGTGGCTATGGTGCAGTCCGATTAGGTGACACAAGTTTTCCTTCAAAAATTTTTTTACTGTGCAGAGTAATCAGCAGTGGAAAATAATGTTAAACGTTCATCCAAAATTTATTTTAGCAGTTAGGGGCTTATCAACATTCAGCATCAGTCATTTTTGGCAGTTAATACAGTGTGTACATTCATTAGGTTACGAGAGGCTTGCTTCTTCTAGCAGATTTTGTTGTGATCGATCACTTCCTGCTGAGAGGGATGCTTCACTGTCCACTGATGTGCAGGTTCCCGCCAGAATGGTGTACTGAACAATCATCACTGGGTACAATCAGTAGGTGTCTGAATTCTCTTGAAATGTATAGAAAAAGGCTTTTAGGTGCAGCACAGCAAGGAATTTATTGAAACATATAGTTAAAACACTTACAGGAGTGAAGTATAAAGCAGGCTCATCAGATAAATAATCCAGGCCCCTATCGCTGTGCTTTCATAACTCTGAGCTGACCAGCAGATGGAGGGGAAGGCTGGAGCACAGGGTCAAGATAGCCACCATGGTTCCGGGACCACTGTGTAGCGCATGGAGTGCACATACCGGAAGTGAGATCAATCAGGGGGTGGTGACGCGTTTCAGAGCATGTGCAGAAGCTCCTTCTTCAACTGTTTATTCTCCACAAGAACCTGTCCCTAGGCTCATCCTATCTCTCCCAAGCTGATATTTGTCCCTACATACTTTCCCTCACCAAAATGCCACAGCAGGGGCCACAGCAGGGGCTATATTTTCCCTCTCTTGCAAAGGGGGCAACCCAAATCTCAAGCGAACCCTGTGTCCAATCAGACACAGGCTCCCCAAACAGCACTCACTTGGTCCATGGCGGAGGACACATAGGAGCCATGTCTGACTTCTTAGAGTACCGGAAAAAAGGCAAGTACTTCTGGCAAAACCATTCCAATAAGGAACTAAGGACAAGTGGGGGCATCTAGTGATGAAAAGTAAAAACTACACTGGAAATCTTACTAGAGCGAAACAATATGAGACTAACACCCTGTTGCAAGCCAATACAAATCCTATGCTTGTTTGAGATATTCTACACCCCATCTTTTCCACATAGAAAAAGAAAAATGTGGATTTTTTTTTTTAATCTGTGTTACAACTATTTAGTCAACGACAATGCTTTCACAGGTCATTCATACAGTGCTTAACTATTTCCGCATTTTGTTATGTTACAGAAATGTATTAAATTCATTATTTTCCTCAAAATTCTACAAACAAGACCCCATAATGAGAATGTGAAAGAAGTTTGTTTGAAATCTTTGCAAATTCATAAAAAAAATAAAAAAAAAATCACGTTCATAAGTATTCACAGCCTTTGCGCAATACTTTGTTGAAGCTCCTTTGGCACCAATTACAGTCTCAAGTCTTTCTGAGTATGATGCTACAAGCTTAGCACACTGATTTTTGGACAGCCATTTTCAGATCTCTTCAGAGATATTCAATTGGGCTCTAGCTGGGCCACTCAATGACATTCACAGAGTTGTCCTGTAGCCACTCCTTTGTTATCTTGGCTGCGTCCTTAGGATCATCGTCCTATTGGAAGATGAACCTTCGCCCCAGTCTGAGGTCCAGAGCGCTCTGGAGCAGGTTTACATCAAGGATGTCTCTGTACATTGCTGCATTCATCTTTCCCTCGATCCTGACTAGTCTTCTAGTTTCTGACACTGAAAAACATCCACACAGCATGATGCTGCCACCACAATGCTTCACTTAATTGGCCAGGTGATGAGCAGTGCCTGGTTTCCTCTAGACATGATGCTTGCCATTTAGGCCAAAGAGTTCAATCTTTGTTTCATCAGACCAGAGAATTTTGTTTCTCATGGTCAGAGAGTCCTTCAGGTGCCTGTTGGCAAACTCCAGGCAGGCTGTCATGTGCCTTTTACTGAGGAGTGGCTTCTGTCTGGCCACTCTACCATACAGGCCTGATTGGTGGAGTGCTGCAGAGATAGTTGTTCTTCTGGAAGGTTCTCTACTCTGCACAGAGACATGCTGGAGCTCTGTAAGAGTGATCATCAGTTTATTGGTCACCTGCCTGACTAAGGCTCTTCTCCCCTGATCACTCAGTTTGGCTGGGCAGCCGGCTCTAGGAAGAGTCCTGGTGGTTCCAAACTTCTTCCATTTATGGATGATAGAGGCCACTGTACTCATTGGGAACTTCAATACTGCAGACATTTTTCTGTACCCTTCCCCGGATCTGTGCCTCCATACAATCCTGTCTCGGAGGTCTACAGACAATTCCTTTGACTTCATGGCTTGGTTTGTGCTCTGACATACACTGTTAACTGTGGGACCTTATATAGACAGGTGTGTGCCTTTCCAAATCATGTCCAATCAACTGAATTCACCAAAGGTGGACAGGATGCACCTGAGCTCAATTTTGAGTGTCATGGCAAAGGCTGTAATACTTATGTAGATGGGATTTTTTCACTTTTTATCTTTAATAAGTTTGCAAAGATTTCAAACAAACTTCTTTCACGTTGTCATTATGGGGTATTTGTAGAACTTTGAGGAAAATAATGAATTGCATCAATTTGGGAATAAGGCTGTAACAAAACAAAATGTGGAAAAAAGTAAAGCGCTGTGAATACTTTCCGGATGCACTGTATGCCAGTAAACCTGCAGCTGTTTCAATTGTTTAAGTATAGCAAAAAAAAAAATGCTCAGTAACAGTAAATATTATTAAATCATCACATATAGTTGTAATAGTATTAAGGCTGTGAAAGACAAAGTACATATGGGAGACCAGATGTATCAGAATAGAAATGCGGAGGGAGGTGGTAAGTGTGAGAGGTGCCACTCAGACAAATCATAGACATGACAGTAATAAGTGTCACCATAAAATGACAGATTCGGTAACTCAGGGGAAATCCAGGCTGTCATGTAGAATATGAAACATAAGTGTTAGCAGATGTGGCAGCCACCTTGAGGCATGGACCAACATCCTAGATTCCCCTCTGTCAAAGCAACATGTGACATGGTGTTCCTGGTTCCCTATATACAAGATGAAGACAGGTGGCTGGCTCAAGATGTGTTTTGTCTTACATTCTTTTCACAAATTAGCACCAGCAGGAAATTTACAAAACACCATACTGATGTATTAGTGGGATGTAATATTAGTGGTTCTACTTAACAAGGTGTTGGGTATGTGTAATGTTCATGTTATATGAGCAGAACAATCCCAAGCAGGGCACTGTTTACCATACTACTACTCCATACTGAGCCTAATATTGAAATAAATGGGCTTTTAGGGTAAACATGCCATTTAAGGCCAATGGATATCCACTATGGAAATTGAGCAGCTAGAAGGGTGAAGAAATAACATGGTGTCATTTGGGAGGTTATGCTGTATTCTGCTGGCTCAAGAACAGGAACAAGAACCGTTCTGATTGTAGAGGCCCCATGCTGTAGCCTGCTGTAAATCATGGGGCATGAAAGGTTGGGCTACCACTACTGTTATACCAATGGGGACATTTTGCCATCTTGCAACCATGCCCCTACTTCGGGGTTCAGGAAATCTTCCCTCCGGAAAACAATTCTCACTCCATCAGCTCTAGACTCAACTACTCTTCATTCCTCCTAACAAATCTCACAACCTGGTTATGTGTGTCCCTAATCGGCTATGATGCTGGACAGATAGGGTCCCCAAGCAACCCATAAAGTCCATACCAGTCTGAACTGTGTTTTAAAGTCTTCTGAGCCTACTTTAATTGAAAAGATAGAAAAACAAGCCTCAGACAAAGATTCCCATGCAGGGTTTCTCCCAACAACAAAACTGTCAATGGGACATTCTAAGCCATCTGGCTTCTCTTCTCCGCTGATCTCTTTGCTTTGGTCGATCTGACCTGGCTCTGGGTTTCTCTGGGTTTCCATGATTCACTCAACCTTCTGCATCCCCCAGCTGTATGGGCGGACTCTTGGCCTCTTGGTAGGGGTTCTTCTGACAACCTGAGCTCTCTCACTTTCCTGAAACGTACAAACTCCCTCCAGCCCCCAGGACTCGCTAGCTGCCTCAACTTTCTCAGTCACCCCAGAATTTTGTGTAAGAGGATCTTCATGGTTGGCTGGTTTTGCTGCCAAAGCACAAATCCCTACTCCTGCTCTAGGCCTGCTAGAACACTGTCCCTTCTGCTGAGGCCATCTTGTACCCTGCTTCTTGTCATAGGTCTCCGCTCGACATTCCCAGCTATAGATTTTTACATCCCCAAGGAAGGAATGTCCACAAATAGTTTGCTGTACATTACCAGTTGTGTTCAGGAAATGGCATTACAGTGACATTACAAGGAGATACATTCAGGAGTCACTTGACATTACACTGTCAATCACATTTAGTGGAAGATCCTCAGTAGTCACAAGTAAAAGCATGTGCAGCACTTTAGCAGATATATATATATTCTGCAGCATGACAATGACCCCAAGCATGCAGCCAATGTCATAAAGTGGTTCTAAAGGCAGAAGTTGTTTACTTTAATGCGCCCCCAGCCCCCCTACTACTTACCTGAGCCCCATCTCGATCCAGCAATGTGCACAAGAGCCTTGGCTCTCCAGGGACTCTCGCTCCTCATTGGCTGAGACCGCAGCGGATGCCATTGACTCATGCCAGTGAGTCAATGAGGAAAAGAGGAAAGAGAGAGGTGGGGCGGGGCCAAGCCATCGGCTCTGTGTGTGAATGGACACACACAGCACATTCAGGCTGCTTTCAGAGAATTTCAAACCTGCAAACAATCCCTAAAGCAGAGGCACACTTAAATGGCAAATAGATCACAATATGACACTTTATATTGGATTGGTTACCTCTACTCAAATTGGCTCCATGAGTCCAGGCAGGATGTCAGGGAACCTCCGCACCAAGCAGGTGAATCCCGGATCCAATATGCGCATTTGCGCACCTTTTTGCTAATATATGTGCGCATCGGCTCATATGTATAGATGTGTGCATTGGCGCATAGATATGTGCATTGGCACACATATGTGCGCATTAGCGCACAGATGTGCGCATCGGTACATTTTTTGTGGAATGGACATGCGCACTGTGCACATTTTTGTGCGCATGCGCGCACGTCTGCGAATCACGGCGCACGGAATGACCTTTTCTTATGTCAGACCTCTCTCTTCTATCCCCTGACACCACAGCCCCTATTTCAAACACTGTACTCAAATCAACATTCAATAGATCAGCCCCCAAGGTAAACTATCCCGCACACCACTGCATACACAGGGCCCCGAACATGTGTGTGCTTGCCTGTATGGCTCCAGTAACTTTAGTCCCTTTAAAGAAGGATGAGGCCTTGGATCTTTAGCCACTTTCGTTGGTGCACTTAAACTCCTGAATAGCAGGGCCAAACAACACAACTGGCCCGGATTATCAAGTAAAGAATGTAAGATCTTCCTCAGCAGGGTGGAAGGACAATGGTGTTGGTATACAGTGTCTCTGTACTAAATGGCCTTGTGCCGTGTGGCACTACAGGTATCAGCAAGGTGACTAAGAGCAATGATGTCTGTATACAATGTCCATACAATACAGTGTCCATGTTTCCTGCAAATGGGCAAACGCCCTCTCACCCAATCCTGCAGTCAAGGCCCAAATGAATGTCCTGGAACAGGCAGGCTCTTTTAGTGACCCGACTGGTCAGCTCACACGGAATGCTTCACACCGTCAATGCAGGTGCATCTGGATATGCACCTGGAATCCCCCTCTCACAGGCTGGATATCCCGACTAGCTGCGGGTTCCTGAAACAATGCGGTAGACTGACCTGAGAGGCAGCACCTCACCCCTAATTCCAGTATTTTTCCGTGCCTCGTGGTGACTGAATTCCCTCAGGAAATCAAGATGGAGTCTTTTGTTTCTCTCTCCCTAGAGCAGGCTGGCTCTTGTAGTGCTGTGTCCATAGAAAGCTATGGGGCCGTTTTAGATGGGGACTACATATCCCAGAATCCTTTGCTGCTGCTGCTGCTTGCTAAATTCCTTCTCATTGGCCCCTGCAATTGTTCCTGTAATTGACTCTTTTCCTCCTGCCAGTAGGAACACAGGGGAGGATGCAGAGTGAGCAGCCCTGTGTGTCTGTGTGAAGGAGAAAAAAAATGGAAGGGGGAGAAATCCCTTGCAGACTCTGACAGGCATTCTCTCCCTCACAGAAGAACCTTGGTCAGCTTGGCCAGGTCACAGGTGACAGAGAGGGGCACCCGCTGCAATAAAATAAACTATTAAAACTTCTATTTGTGCAAGCATTTTTTTTTATTTATTTCTTGTGTTATTATTACACAGGTAACAAAGAAAAGTAAAAAAATACAACATTATAAAATATTGTGTAATGTCTTACAATGCATGAAGCTATTACTGTTTTATCTACCCACTCCCTCCCTCCCATCCCACACCCACCCCCCACCCCCACCCGACCCTCTCACCACTCAGTCCTTAACTATATATAGATTCTATTGATTGCAAAATCACCAAAAAGTATGGATAAATGAACATACTCCAAGGGTCAGGAAGAATGTTCGAGAGCAAGGGGCGTCCAAAATCCTCAATAGAGGGGGGTTGGGAACGGCCAGTGATAAGTAGGGAAAGGAAGAGAAAGAAGAAAGAGGGCAGGGAGGATCTCTATACATTCACCACTCTCCCACTATGGAGGATACCCCATCTTATCCAGCCAGGGTCTCCAAATTCTCTTGAACTTCCTATAATTACCTTGCCTAATATATATCACTCTCTCATTACCAAATATTGAGTTGATGATCTCAGCCCAGTTCTCTACAGTCAGGTGTGCTTGCCATTGCTGTGCGATCAATTTTCTTGCCTGAAATAGGCATCTTAACACTACTTCAATGGTGTAATTTGAGATTCTACCCCCCTCCATGTCCCCCAATAGGCAGGTCTTGGCCGTCGGTCCTATTGCAGTCTTAAAGATTTTATTTATTCTATCTACAATCTCTACCCAGTATCTAAATAGCTTCGGGCATTTCCATACCATATGGATAAGGTCCCCTGATGCCCTGCATCTGGGGCACTGGTCGTTTTGTTTCCACCCAAGTTTGAAATTTTTTTTGGGGGTATAATATACTCTATGTATTAGGAACAGGTGAGATACCTTCTGTGAGGGGGAAATTGAGACGAGTGTTCCTTGTTTCAATATCCTATCCCTTTTCTCTGTAGTCATTTCCCCCACATCTCTCTCCCATCCCTCTCTACTCTTGGAAGGTCCCGCTTGATTTATTATTCTAACTTCCAGTCTTGCATATAACTCGGAGATTAATCCTTTGTATGTGTCTAAATTCATTATTTTTGCGAGAGTGGGGATCTGGGTCCATTCGATTATCTGCAACCTGAACTGCGCCTGGATAGCGTGTCTGATTTGAATGTCTTTATAGAATGAGTTGTTTGGTATATTAAATTCCCGCTTTAAGTCTAATGCCGCGTACACACGATCGGAATTCTCGTCGGAAAAAACTCTGACGGTTTTTCCGACGGAATTCCGACGGAATTCCGCTCAAGCTGTATTGCCTACACATGATCACACCAAATTCCGACAGTCAATAACACAGCGGCATAAAACACGTTCGACAGCACTATAAAAGGGAAGTTGAATGCTTCCGAGCATGCGTCGAATTGTTTCCGAGCATGCGTCTGAATTTTGCGTGTCAGAATTGCATACACACGATCGGAAGATCCGATAGAAAGGTTTTCCGTCGGAAAAACAGGTTCTCAATTCAAAGTCCGTCGGAAATTCCGACAGAAAAAGACCGTTGGGCATACACACGGTCGGAAAATCCGATGAAGAGCTCCCATCGGACTGTTTCCATCGGAAATTCCGACCGTGTGTACGCCGCATAAGAATGTTTTCATAACATTGCCCTCATATAATTGGCTTAGTCGGGTAATGCCCTGTCTCTCCCATTCCATAGGCCTCTCTATATCTTAGTTCCACTAAATTTCTATTGTTCCATAGAGGGGCATATTCTGATATCCCTTCTCTACCCCAGCAATACTTTCGTTGTCTGCCATACTTTGCCAATTTATTTTATATTCGGGCATCTATGGATAAATGAATCTGCCTCTAATACCTCTAATTCTGTGCTATGCGGAGCCCCCATTATCATCATCCTACTGCTGGAATTTCCCCCTCCAAGGGCTCCACAACCCGCTAGCTGCTGAAGCTGAGATGCCAGAAAATATGACATCGGGTGTGGAACCGCCATACCCCCTTCTTTAGTCGGTAACTGCATAGTTTGCAAACTGATTCTAGATTGGCCCTTTTTCCAAATGAAATCCCTGAACAGGGATTATATTCTTTTAAACCACTTTTGGCCTATCCAAATTGGGGAGTTATGGAAGAGACATAGTATCTGGGGTAACCATATCATCTTTATTAAATTACAGCATCCTGCTACAGACAATGGGAGTCGGCACCAAATATCTACTTTTTGGTTTAATTTAAAGCAGTGTTTCACCTAAAAATTTTTTTTTTTTTTTAAAGTCAGCAGCTAAAAAAAAAGTAGCTGCTGACTTTTAATAAGTACACTTACCCTCCCGGGGTCCCGCGATGTCGGTCGTGGAGGCCGAGATGTCCCCCGCGATCCGGTTCCAGCGCCGCCAGCCTGTTTCCTACTGCGCATGCACTCGGCGCGCGGCCTACTGCGCGTGCATGAGTCGAATTTGTGAATGGGGAACGCGATGTGTTGTAGGACATAGTTCCCATAACACACCGCGTGATTAGTGGTTCCAAATAATAATAACTACTGCAGTAGGGAACAGACACAAAAGATACGCTCAGCATCTTTCCAAATAACCGTTCTCCTTTATTATGACGCAATTCAGGGGTTTTATACACATGATTACGTAGGTATCACATTAATATTACAATTGTTCATTTATGGTAACAAGGGGCGTATCATAGGCAGGCTTATTCTAATCAGGACTCGAAAGAATGTAAACATGTACTGAAAACATTATTAGTGCCGTGTGCACAGTGAGGGCAGTGTGCAATACATACAAAATAGAATACAATTATATACAGAACTTACAAATTTCCATTACAGCCGCAATGTCGCAGTCATGATAAAAATCGCAGATCGCCACCATTACTAATAAAAAAAAAAATAATTGATAATAAAAATGCCATAAATCTATCCCCTATTTTGTAGACGCTATAAATTTTGCACAAACCAATCAATATACACTTATTGCGATTTTTTTTTTTCTTTTACCAAAAATATGTAGAAGAATACATATCAGTCTAAACTGAGAAAAAAAAATCGTTTTTTCTATATATTTTTGGGGGGTATTTATTAAAAAGTTAAAAATATTGCTTTTTTTTTCAAAATTTTTGCTCTTTTTTTGGTTATAGCGCAAAAAAATAAAAATTGCATAGTTGATCAAATACCACCAAAAGAACGCTCTATTTGTAAAAAAAAAAGGACGTCAATTTTGTTTGGGTACAAATTCGCACGACCGTGCAATTGTCAGTTAAAATGACGCAGTGCTGTATCGCAAAAAGTGCTCTGGTCAGGTAGGGGGTAAATCCTTCCAGGGCTGAAGTGGTTAATTTACAACATTTACTGTGTGTTTCTATATAAAGTGTGTATATGTATGTGTGTATATATAATATATATATATATACGAGGCAACCTATTCCCCCACGTTTTAGGGAAAAAAAAACTTTTTCGAATAACTTTTATAGGAAGTAAATCAACAATGTATTTGTCATAGTGAACAGACAGTGACATGCATTAGTTTTGCCCTTCATGACTGAATTCTCCCTGATCACTTAACTCCTGCTGGCTACTCAAACTCACTGACAACTGTGCTTTTTTTTTCTTGAATAATGTGAAAAAATCTCCTATTGTTAGAGGCAAAAAAAACCTAAAGAGAATATTTTTTTTTCATGTTTCTCTATAGAAACTTTTTACTGGCACCTTCTCTGGAGGTCTGACAAACTGGGCCATTTGACAACACACTACTTCATTTAGACAAAAAGGGCTGGGAATTTGAAAGATTAACTTGTTTATTCTTAGAAACAAACAGTCTCTTTGTGTTTCTGGTAATTTCAGGCCTGTCACCACGCAGGACTGAGCAGTACAAAAACTTCACAGGGAAAACGAAGGGGGGAGCTGTTTTAAAGCACCCCCATGCTGACAAAATACAAAGGCCTAATTACCCTGTCCATTGCCATTTTTTTTTTCGAATATAATCTAAATGGTTCATGTGTTTTCAAAAGGGTTATTTGCTAATGCAATCTGGCTGAACACATTTCATTTTGATGGGAAAATGGACTTTTCACTACATACTTAGATTATGTGAGTAAATATATTCAGGACTTTGATGGTATACAGAGACATGTTATATTTAAAAACAACATGTAAACCACATAAACTTTTGCCATTTTAAAAGCTGTCAACAGTTTGCTCAAAAGTGGAAAAGTGTACTACTAACTAAGAGAAAGAAAGCTAAACATTTTTTTTAAAGAGATATTAACCACTTGCTTACTGGACACTTTAAACCCCGTCCTGCCCAGACCATTTTTCAGCTTTTAGAGCTGTCACTATTTGAACGACAATTGTGCGGTCATACAACACTGTACCCAAATGAAAGTTTTATCATTTTTTTCCAACAAATAGAACTTTCTTTTGGTGGTATTTGATCACCTCCTGTTTTTTTTTAAAAAAAATACAGAAAAAAATAAAATGAATACAAAACCGTATTATATATTGTTTTAAAATGTGTTATTTTTCTCCTTTATTGATGTACGCTGATGAGGTTGCACTGATGGACACCGATAGGCTGCATTGATGGGCACTGATAAGGCGGCACTGATGGGCACTAATGAGGCGGTACTGGTGGGCACTAATGAGGTGGCACCGATGGGTGGCACTTTTAGGGGGCGGCACTGAAGGGCATTGATAGGTGGCATTGAAACTGAAGGGCACCAATAGGTGGCACTGATAGGTGGCACTGATAGGTGGCAGTGATGGGCACTGATGGGTGGCAGTGATGGGCACTGATCGGCACTGGTAGGTGACACTGATAGGCAGCACTGCTGGGTGGCACTGATGAGGCACTGATTGGCACCACTGGTGGGCATTGATAGGTGGCACTCATGGGCATTGATAGGTGGCACTGATTGCTGGCACTGTTATGCGCTGGTGGGCACTGATTTGTGGCACTGTGGGCACTGTCTGGTGGCACTGGCAGGCGGCACTAGTGGGCACAGATGAGATGGCTGTGCATCTTCCTCTTTGGGACCAATGTCCCTTGCGCAGTGATCAGCTTTTTTTTCTCCTTACGCTGTCAGCGTGAGGAACCATGTTAAGGTTGTATTCATGGACAGCGAGGGGTTTCTCCACCAGTCGCTGTAGGAATTTGGACAGTCATATCTGCGCGAAAATGTTCAGTGTATCCCTCCACTTCACTGCTAACAAATTATTACATTTCAAGCAGGCTCTCTCCCCCGTCTAAGTCAGGATTCTACAAGCCGCTCACCAGCTAGAACTGGACTTATGGCACTCGCCACGTCACCAAGTATTACTGCAGTGCTAGTTTGACTACGACCAGGATGTACTAAGCCGCTGATGCTTGCCAGTTCACCAGAAGGATGAGCGGCACTAGTACTGGCTCTCTGCTCCATACGTGAGCCCTGCCATTCTTGCACCTCAACAACAGAAGAAAAACGGGGTCGGGTACGCCTGACCTTGGCAGGGACCACTACTCCGTCCTCAGAGCTATCTATCAGGGTGCCGCTGCTGTCTACTGGTTCGTATTCTGAGCCTGAATTGGACAGATGGGTGACTTCCTCTTCACTCTCATCTGTCAGGCTCAGAAACGTGTAGGCCTCTTCAATAGTGTACCTTCAATTGGACGTTTTGGCCTCTAAATTTACTCTACACTGGTATGACTCACAGGAAAAAAGAGCACCTGACTGTCAGCGACTGCTTCAATCGCTACAAAAAAAAACTGTTAGCATTTGCAGGGATCGGGCTTGACTCTGCAAATGCTGCAATTCTGTGTTTAGTGTTTTTTAAGTGACGGTGATCGATGGATACTGCACTTGGGTGGGCTGGGCTGGGCTGGGCAGAGGGGCTAAATGCAGGTGCTAGCAGGTATCTGGGCTGATCCCACTAATGCTGCGTTTTGGGGAACCCTAAACTATTGGGGACGCTAATATATTGTAGTTCTGATCAGATCAAAGATATCGATCCGTTCAAGTGATCAGGGGGATAAACCTTTTATTAGGCAATATACGGCGGGTGCTCTGACGCTATAAAAAATAACTTACTAACCAGCGTCAACCGTGACACTAATATGGTGATCAAGACCTTTCTGGGCCTACTACTAAGTACCCTAAGACTGATTATTGTCACAAATTACCCCAGTGATAAAAGAAAAATATGAACACTGCACTGACACAGTGACAGGGAGTGAAGGGGTTAACTGGGGGGGGGGCGATCGGGGGGATGACAAGTGTGCCTATGTGTACTTTGTAAGTGTAGTGTTGGTGCAACTTACTCTGAGAGGTCTTCTCTCCTCTCTCTGGAACGAAAAGAATTCCACGAGGGGAGATGACATGTTTACACTTGCACAGGCAGGGGAAGGATTTCATTCTCCAGAACCGATCACCAGGTCCAGGCCAGAATTCATTGGCCTGTGCCTGGAGACTGATCGGTTCTGAAGAAAATCCATGGTATTTCTGGTTCTGAAGCGGCTGGTCCAGAACAGGTTAAACTCTCAAGTATCTTCTCAAATATAGTAGTTAAACTAACTGTAGTTACTTAGTAAAGACTTTGTTCCCTTTTAAATATAGGCAATCCATGGTACCTCGCCATTTATTAAAGGCTCTCTAAAAATTAGAAATGATGGCTTTGAAATAAGAGCTTAACTCTTTGCGGAGCTTGGTTGTATGCATTCTGGTCAATGTGCTTTATTCACCTTTATTTTATCTAAATGTTTCTGAACCATATACAATCATTGTGTTTTTTTTTGTTGGGCTATGTTAATCATGGTCTGATCTGACAAAGTTAAATACCTTGGTCTTACTATTTCCAATACATTTCTGATTTATTTTTTTCTGAATTTCTCTCCCCTATTGGTGACTAGACATGTGCAATTCGTTTAGTTAAAAATTTATTTTTTTTAACAAATTTAGACAAATCCATTAATTTGAAAATATCAGAATTTTCGAATTTCCGAATTTTATAATTTCCTAAATTTTCCAAATATTCTGAAAATCAAGCATTTGGAAATTCGAGAATCAGAAAATTCGAAATTTCTGAAATTCGAAAATCTGAAAATTTTTAATTTCTGAAATTCAGATTTAGAAAATTCTGAGATTCGGAAATTCGAAACTCTGGAAATTCAAAAATTCAAAAGAACGAAAATCAGAAAATTAAAAAAACAGAAAACGTACTTTTTGCCAAGGGGAATGGACTGCTTTACCATCTGAGAAGATAAAGAGCCTCATCCACAAATACCACACAAGACTTCCAGCTGTAAAACTGATGTTAAAGGGGGCAATGCATGGTATTAAAAACTGGGGTTTGTAAACTTTTGATCAGGGTAATTTGGGTAGTTTCTGTTGTGATTACGATTTAAAAAGAGTAAACACAGTTGAATGAGAATAAATGGCTTCAGCCAAACACTAATCATGAGTGAAAAAAAAGTTTTCGTGTTATCATTCATATTCTCTGAAAAATGGCCAAGAAATTCTGCCACGGTATGTAAACTTATGATCACAACCTTATTTTATTATATCTTTTCATGTGATGACACTGAAGAAACGACACTTTGCTACAATGTAAAGTAGTGAGTGTAGCTTGTATAACAGTGTACATTTGCTGTCCCCTCAAAATAAATCAACACACAGCCAATAATGCCTAAACCGATGGCAACAAAAGTAAGTATGTTTTAAATGAATAATTGCACTAATATTAACCTACTAATATTGCACAGTGTACCCCCAAATTAAGTGAATAATTATGAACATATAGTGAACCATACAAAATATAAGAAATATATATACAATTCCTTCTGTGTATTGGTAACAATAGAGCAAACTTTTGCCAAAAGTGAGTACACCCCTAAGTGAAAATGTCCAAATTGGGCCCAAAGTGTCAATATTTTTGTGTGGCCACCATTATTTTCCAGCACTGCCTTAACCCTCCTGGGCATGGAGTTCACCAAAGCCGCACAGGTTGCCACTGGAGTCCTCTTCCATTCCTCCATGACGACATCACAGAGCTGGTGGACGTTAGAGACCTTGCGCTCCTCCACCTTCCATTTGAGGATGCCCCACAGATGCTCAATAGGCAGTTGGGGGAAGGGGGGATAGAGAACGGGGAATGTAACGGTACTGATGCAAACAAAGTGGACACTCGTGATTTTTTGTTAAAAATTGAAATAAGCATTTATTCAATGGAAGAGCAAAGAAAACAAAATGCAATACACATAACAGAAGATCAAAAATGAAGATAAAAAGGTGGATCAGACATCAATGAGGCCCCTGATGGACAAAGGAGGAGAAGGGGGTCTCATTGTTCGCTGAGGCACCAATAGTGGTCCAACATCATATCCAACGGATAATTGGAGTCTAAGAAAATATAGAACATGGGTACAGTTTGTTCTCAGATTTGGACGACCAACATGTTTCGCCAAACATTGGCTTCTTCAGGGTCACTAAGACAGTTTGTACCCAAATCTAGTAAATACAGAAAGGAGCATTAGTAAAATAATTATAAAACAGATATAGCATACTTTGAGCAGTATTTACATTGCAGGTCAAAATTGACTATCTCGCACCGAAAGAATCCCCACCAAGAACCCCAAGAGGCAAATTTGCAATGTGACACATACCGTCAAACCAAAAACCCAGCCAGATCAACACCACTATCAGGGTCAAGTATAGATGCCAGAGAGACAGGGCCCTGCAGGGGGCGTGCATAAAACCTGGTGGAAAATAGTGGATTGTGTTATAAAGACTAGGTTGGGCTGGTTTAACAATCAGACAC
This sequence comes from Lithobates sylvaticus, assembly GCA_028564925.1. NCBI lineage: Eukaryota > Metazoa > Chordata > Amphibia > Anura > Ranidae > Lithobates > Lithobates sylvaticus. Next base: position 158,465,302 of record CM053033.1, read on the forward strand.
CAGCCCCTGGCAATTATAGCCGAAAATGCAAAAAACACTTACCAAATGAGAATAGACAGCACGTATTGGAGGCGCCAGAATTTGAGAATGGATATACAGGATTATTGTTACCAGATATTCTAGAAAAGAAGGGGAAAGAAGAGGGGGGGGGAGGAAAGGGGAGGGAAACAAGAAAATCATGCCTTATGGTGAGTACCCAGAAAGGTAAAAAGCCAGAAGATGATTAGGTTAAGTTTAATTAATTACTTACTAAGCCGGCCATACCTGACAGGGAAGTAGGCAAATAAGGCATAAGCCTTAAGATGTATTCACGTGTTGTTATCCAGGAATGAGATGACCGTTCCAAAGAATAGGGACAAAGGCAACTTTCTGCATAGAGAGCAGTACCGCATCAGTATATGCTCAAAAATGGAAAAGTAGTAAAGAGAAAGGATAATAAAACTGACCTTTTGTATCAAACAATCAAGTATGCTGGCGCCTCCAGGACCCACACCATAAGGTGTGGATATGCAGGTTTATATACGCCCCCCACACCTGATCACAATCAGTTGTGATCAGGTGGCGAGCAGAAAATACCTCGTGCGCATGCGCGAACGCGGATGCGCCATACTGGCCTACAACCCCCATAATTCCTTCTAGCAGATGCGCGCGCAGCACACAGCGCGCGCGTCGCTGAGGAATTGAGACAAAACAAACAGGCCGCTCAGAGGATGTATGGTGTACTGCGGTTTAAATAGCGAAGAGTGTCAGAAGACAGACAGCGCAAATGACAGTCAAAAAAACAACTTGGTTAGATGCTGTATAACATAACAGATGGATAGAAGGGGCTAAACAAGCTAGATCCAATTAGCAAGGGATGTCCAAGGTCAGATCAAGAGGTAGAAAGGGTTAGGGAAGAAACCCCCTAACCCTTGGGTGCCCATACAGGGCTAGTACTAACGGATACCAACAGGACCAGGATGATGGATCAGGGTGTATATATCTGGATGGATGGTGGCAGAACCGAAAGAGTTGCAGGCAAATCGCTGATGGAAAAAAAAGTGGGATTATCAAGGGGGGGGGGAGGAAAGATAGGGGAGAAAACAGCATCGGTATTTCCCTGACTCCTCATGTATACAGGGATACCTAAGTGACCGACAAGGATACTGCATCAAAGTTGCATATCAGTAAATTTATGTAGGGATTTGAAATTGAATTCAGAAACAAATAATGAAAGACTCTGGAGATAGCAATGATAAACAAACAAAAGGGGGAAAATAAAGGAATAAACCAAGAGAAAGAAGGGACCATAAACTTAGGTAACAAGGGGTTCCATATTATCATTACAAGGTTTAAAGATACATTGTTAAAAAACTAAACCAATAGTCATAGGTATAAATATTTATTAAATTGGATATCTTAAGCCCGAGAAATGGGCAGAAAACGCATATAGTTGCATACATACTCTGGGCGACCCAAAGAACTCACTGCGGACAAATGGCATGAGCAGAGGGTGAGACCTCAGTAGAGGTCCTAACGAAAAGATAACACCATCATGATGCATTTTAGCAAAGCTACTTAGTATTGTTTGAAAAAAAAAACTTATAAAAATGGTTTGAAGCTGATATGCTCGTTAAGGCCTGGAAAGGAAGTGGCATTGAGGTTATGTATCCACTTAGTTTCAAGCTGTAAGAGTTTTTCATCTATACTCCCACCTCTAATATGTGTTACGACATGTTCAAGTGCCGAGAAACGCATACATAGGGGGTCAAAATTGTGCATTGAGCCAATGTGTCTATTGACTGCGGTAGTGGTTAGGCGTTTATAAGTGGGTTTGATGTGATCACGGATACGAACTTGAAAAGGTTGTTTCGTTTTCCCAATATAAAAACAGCCACAAATGCAGGTGGCTAGGTAAACTATACCAATAGTCCTGCATAGGGATGGGCCCGGTGCTCGATGCGAACCCACGTTCGCATCGAGCACCGGGCGTTCGCTCGCTCGGCGAGCCCAGAACTATTTTGGCCGCTCGCATCACGTTCGTGTGATGCGAGCGGCCCCGCAATGCATTGCGGCCGGCGCGGCCGGCGCAGTGCATTGCTGGCTGATGATTGGCCAAGCATGCACTGTGACCCCGCATGCTTGGCCAATCACAGCCCCGGAAACTCGAAGAGCCATAATTGGCTACAGGCATGACGCCTGTAGCCAATTACAGCTCAGGGGCTGTAGTACACGCCCCCCCCTATAAAAGGCCGCCACGCCGTCTGCGCCGGTCACATGCTGTTCCGGCGCAGATAGAGCAGGCTAGATCTGTGACACTCTGCTGGATTTAGTTAGTTAGAGAGATTTACTTAGAGAGATTGAGTTAGATAGATTCATTCATTTAGATTGATTTAGAAAGAGGGGCTTGTAGTGTGTTCGTGGCAGGCAGGCAGAGCTCCTATATTTTGTTCCCAGAAGCACCTATAGGACTTGTAGTGTGTTCGTGGCAGGCAGGCAGAGCTCCTATATTTTGTTCCCAGAAGCACCTATAGGACTTGTAGTGTGTTCGTGGCAGGCAGGCAGAGCTCCTATATTTTGTTCCCAGAAGCACCTATAGGACTTGTAGTGTGTTCGTGGCAGGCAGGCAGAGCTCCTATATTTTGTTCCCAGAAGCACCTATAGGACTTGTAGTGTGTTCGTGGCAGGCAGGCAGAGCTCCTATATTTTGTTCCCAGAAGCACCTATAGGACTTGTAGTGTGTTCGTGGCAGGCAGGCAGAGCTCCTATATTTTGTTCCCAGAAGCACCTATAGGACTTGTAGTGTGTTCCTGGCAGGCAGGCAGAGCTCCTATATTTTCTTCCCAGAAGCACCTATAGGACTTGAAGTGTGTTAGTCCCATCACACAGAGATCATATATTTTGTTCCCAGAAGCACCTATAGGACTTGAAGTGTGTTAGTCCCATCACACAGAGATCATATATTTTGTTCCCAGAAGCACCTATAGGACTTGAAGTGTGTTAGTCCCATCACACAGACCTATATTTCCTTCCCAGAAGCACCTATAGGACTTGAAGTGTGTTAGTCCCATCACACAGAGATCATATATTTTGTTCCCAGAAGCACCTATAGGACTTGAAGTGTGTTAGTCCCATCACACAGACCTACATTTTCTTCCCAGAAGCACCTATAGGACTTGTAGTGTGTTCGTGGCAGGCAGGCAGAGCTCCTATATTTTGTTCCCAGAAGCACCTATAGGACTTGTAGTGTGTTCGTGGCAGGCAGGCAGAGCTCCTATATTTTGTTCCCAGAAGCACCTATAGGACTTGTAGTGTGTTCCTGGCAGGCAGGCAGAGCTCCTATATTTTCTTCCCAGAAGCACCTATAGGACTTGAAGTGTGTTAGTCCCATCACACAGAGATCATATATTTTGTTCCCAGAAGCACCTATAGGACTTGAAGTGTGTTAGTCCCATCACACAGAGATCATATATTTTGTTCCCAGAAGCACCTATAGGACTTGAAGTGTGTTAGTCCCATCACACAGACCTATATTTCCTTCCCAGAAGCACCTATAGGACTTGAAGTGTGTTAGTCCCATCACACAGAGATCATATATTTTGTTCCCAGAAGCACCTATAGGACTTGAAGTGTGTTAGTCCCATCACACAGAGATCATATATTTTGTTCCCAGAAGCACCTATAGGACTTGAAGTGTGTTAGTCCCATCACACAGACCTATATTTCCTTCCCAGAAGCACCTATAGGACTTGAAGTGTGTTAGTCCCATCACACAGAGATCATATATTTTGTTCCCAGAAGCACCTATAGGACTTGAAGTGTGTTAGTCCCATCACACAGACCTACATTTTCTTCCCAGAAGCACCTATAGGACTTGAAGTGTGTTAGTCCCATCACACAGAGATCATATATTTTGTTCCCAGAAGCACCTATAGGACTTGAAGTGTGTTAGTCCAATCACACAGAGATCATATATTTTGTTCCCAGAAGCACCTATAGGACTTGAAGTGTGTTAGTCCAATCACACAGAGATCATATATTTTGTTCCCAGAAGCACCTATAGGACTTGAAGTGTGTTAGTCCAATCACACAGAGATCATATATTTTGTTCCCAGAAGCACCTATAGGACTTGAAGTGTGTTAGTCCCATCACACAGACCTATATTTTCTTCCCAGAAGCACCTATAGGACTTGAAGTGTGTTAGTCCAATCACACAGAGATCATATATTTTGTTCCCAGAAGCACCTATAGGACTTGAAGTGTGTTAGTCCCATCACACAGAGATCATATATTTTGTTCCCAGAAGCACCTATAGGACTTGAAGTGTGTTAGTCCAATCACACAGAGATCATATATTTTGTTCCCAGAAGCACCTATAGGACTTGAAGTGTGTTAGTCCCATCACACAGACCTATATTTTCTTCCCAGAAGCACCTATAGGACTTGAAGTGTGTTAGTCCAATCACACAGAGATCATATATTTTGTTCCCAGAAGCACCTATAGGACTTGAAGTGTGTTAGTCCCATCACACAGAGATCATATATTTTGTTCCCAGAAGCACCTATAGGACTTGAAGTGTGTTAGTCCAATCACACAGAGATCATATATTTTGTTCCCAGAAGCACCTATAGGACTTGAAGTGTGTTAGTCCAATCACACAGAGATCATATATTTTGTTCCCAGAAGCACCTATAGGACTTGAAGTGTGTTAGTCCAATCACACAGAGATCATATATTTTGTTCCCAGAAGCACCTATAGGACTTGAAGTGTGTTAGTCCCATCACACAGACCTATATTTTGTTCCCAGAAGCACCTATAGGACTTGAAGTGTGTTAGTCCAATCACACAGAGATCATATATTTTGTTCCCAGAAGCACCTATAGGACTTGAAGTGTGTTAGTCCCATCACACAGAGATCATATATTTTGTTCCCAGAAGCACCTATAGGACTTGAAGTGTGTTAGTCCAATCACACAGAGATCATATATTTTGTTCCCAGAAGCACCTATAGGACTTGAAGTGTGTTAGTCCCATCACACAGACCTATATTTTCTTCCCAGAAGCACCTATAGGACTTGAAGTGTGTTAGTCCAATCACACAGAGATCATATATTTTGTTCCCAGAAGCACCTATAGGACTTGAAGTGTGTTAGTCCCATCACACAGAGATCATATATTTTGTTCCCAGAAGCACCTATAGGACTTGAAGTGTGTTAGTCCCATCACACAGAGATCATATATTTTGTTCCCAGAAGCACCTATAGGACTTGAAGTGTGTTAGTCCAATCACACAGAGATCATATATTTTGTTCCCAGAAGCACCTATAGGACTTGAAGTGTGTTAGTCCAATCACACAGACCTATATTTTCTTCCCAGAAGCACCTATAGGACTTGAAGTGTGTTAGTCCCATCACACAGAGATCATATATTTTGTTCCCAGAAGCACCTATAGGACTTGAAGTGTGTTAGTCCCATCACACAGAGATCATATATTTTGTTCCCAGAAGCACCTGTAGGACTTGAAGTGTGTTAGTCCAATCACACAGAGATCTTATATTTTGTTCCCAGAAGCACCTATAGGACTTGAAGTGTGTTAGTCCCATCACACAGACCTATATTTTCTTCCCAGAGGCACCTATAGGACTTGAAGTGTGTTAGTCCCATCACACAGAGATCATATATTTTGTTCCCAGAAGCACCTATAGGACTTGAAGTGTGTTAGTCCCATCACACAGAGATCATATATTTTGATCCCAGAAGCACCTATAGGACTTGAAGTGTGTTAGTCCAATCACACAGAGATCATATATTTTGTTCCCAGAAGCACCTATAGGACTTGAAGTGTGTTAGTCCCATCACACAGACCTATATTTTCTTCCCAGAGGCACCTATAGGACTTGAAGTGTGTTAGTCCCATCACACAGAGATCATATATTTTGTTCCCAGAAGCACCTATAGGACTTGAAGTGTGTTAGTCCCATCACACAGAGATCCTATATTTTGTTCCCAGAAGCACCTATAGGACTTCTAGTGTGTTAGTGGCATCACACAGAGCTCCTATATTTTCTTCTCAGCAGCACCCACAGGACTTCTAGTGTGTTAGTGGCATCACACAGAGCTCCTCTATTTTCTTTGCAGAAGCACCCATAGGACTTCTAGTGTGTTAGTGGCATCACACAGAGCTCCTATATTTTCTTCTCAGCAGCACCCACAGGACTTCTAGTGTGTTAGTGGCATCACACAGAGCTCCTCTATTTTCTTTGCAGAAGCACCCATAGGACTTCTAGTGTGTTAGTGGCATCACACAGAGCTCCTATATTTTCTTCTCAGCAGCACCCACAGGACTTCTAGTGTGTTAGTGGCATCACACAGAGCTCCTCTATTTTCTTTGCAGAAGCACCCACAGGACTTCTAGTGTGTTAGTGGCATCACACAGAGCTCCTCTATTTTCTTTGCAGAAGCACCCATAGGACTTCTAGTGTGTTAGTGGCATCACACAGAGCTCCTATATTTTCTTCTCAGCAGCACCCACAGGACTTCTAGTGTGTTAGTGGCATCACACAGAGCTCCTCTATTTTCTTTGCAGAAGCACCCATAGGACTTCTAGTGTGTTAGTGGCATCACACAGAGCTCCTATATTTTCTTCTCAGCAGCACCCACAGGACTTCTAGTGTGTTAGTGGCATCACACAGAGCTCCTCTATTTTCTTTGCAGAAGCACCCATAGGACTTCTAGTGTGTTAGTGGCATCACACAGAGCTCCTATATTTTCTTCTCAGCAGCACCCACAGGACTTCTAGTGTGTTAGTGGCATCACACAGAGCTCCTCTATTTTCTTTGCAGAAGCACCCATAGGACTTCTAGTGTGTTAGTGGCATCACACAGAGCTCCTATATTTTCTTCTCAGCAGCACCCACAGGACTTCTAGTGTGTTAGTGGCATCACACAGAGCTCCTCTATTTTCTTTGCAGAAGCACCCATAGGACTTCTAGTGTGTTAGTGGCATCACACAGAGCTCCTATATTTTCTTCTCAGCAGCACCCACAGGACTTCTAGTGTGTTAGTGGCATCACACAGAGCTCCTCTATTTTCTTTGCAGAAGCACCCATAGGACTTCTAGTGTGTTAGTGGCATCACACAGAGCTCCTATATTTTCTTCTCAGCAGCACCCACAGGACTTCTAGTGTGTTAGTGGCATCACACAGAGCTCCTCTATTTTCTTTGCAGAAGCACCCATAGGACTTCTAGTGTGTTAGTGGCATCACACAGAGCTCCTATATTTTCTTCTCAGCAGCACCCACAGGACTTCTAGTGTGTTAGTGGCATCACACAGAGCTCCTCTATTTTCTTTGCAGAAGCACCCATAGGACTTCTAGTGTGTTAGTGGCATCACACAGAGCTCCTATATTTTCTTCTCAGCAGCACCCACAGGACTTCTAGTGTGTTAGTGGCATCACACAGAGCTCCTCTATTTTCTTTGCAGAAGCACCCATAGGACTTCTAGTGTGTTAGTGGCATCACACAGAGCTCCTATATTTTCTTCTCAGCAGCACCCACAGGACTTCTAGTGTGTTAGTGGCATCACACAGAGCTCCTCTATTTTCTTTGCAGAAGCACCCATAGGACTTCTAGTGTGTTAGTGGCATCACACAGAGCTCCTATATTTTCTTCTCAGCAGCACCCACAGGACTTCTAGTGTGTTAGTGGCATCACACAGAGCTCCTCTATTTTCTTTGCAGAAGCACCCATAGGACTTCTAGTGTGTTAGTGGCATCACACAGAGCTCCTATATTTTCTTCTCAGCAGCACCCACAGGACTTCTAGTGTGTTAGTGGCATCACACAGAGCTCCTCTATTTTCTTTGCAGAAGCACCCATAGGACTTCTAGTGTGTTAGTGGCATCACACAGAGCTCCTATATTTTCTTCTCAGCCGCACCCACAGGACTTCTAGTGTGTTAGTGGCATCACACAGAGCTCCTATATATTCTTCTCAGCAGCACCCACAGGACTACCGACTACAATGGCTGGAAGACCGCCAAGGGGAGGCAGAGCGTGCAGAGCCAAGAACACAGGGCAGGCAGGCTCTGTTTCTAGTGGACGTGGCCGTGGACGTGGTCGTGCATCGTCATCAGCACGTGGCCATGGGACACGCGCGTCTTTGTTTTCGGCAGCTGGACATGTGGAGCCGCATCATGCTGAAGGCTTGGTAGAATGGATGACCAAGCCCTCCTCATCCTCCTCATCCTCTCTCACCCAGGCTCAGGGTACTGGCAGAGCATCATCAGCCACCCCTTCCCTAGACCCACCATGTCCTCCTGAGGAGTCCCCCGAACTCTTTGAGCACAGTGTTGGGTACATGCTCCAGGAGGATGCCCAACGATTCGAAGGCTCGGATGATGATACCCAGCTTGAGGAATCTGGCAGTACTGTTCCACCAGCTGCAGCTTACTGCCAGGTTTGCTCTAGTGGTGAAGAGGGAGGGGATGATGAGGTCACTGACTCCACGTGGGTGCCTGAAGGGAGAGAGGATGAGGAGGAGGACGAGGAGGAGGAGGATGCGGCGTCACATGTCCAACGAGGCAGGGTGCCCCCTGGAGGCCAGGTAGAGGCCAGCACAGCAACTGTACAACAGCGCAGAGCTCCGCCTGTGCAGGGCGCTGCCTCTGCACGTTATCAGAAAAGTTCTTTGGTGTGGGCCTTTTTTGAGACGAGTGCAGCAGATCGCACCACTGCTATTTGCAATATTTGTCTCAAGCGTATCTCGCGTGGCCAAAACATCAGCCGCTTGGGCACCACAAGCATGACCAGACATATGGCGACCTGCCATGCAGCTCATTGGCAGGCACACATAAAAGACCCACACCAAAGAACTAAGCGGACCTCTCCTTGCTCCTCCTCAGCTGGGATCTCCATCCCCACTACACCTTCAGTCCTCTCTGAAAGCTGCTCTGAGAGGACTGAAGGTGTAGAATTAGGTGTGTCACAACCAAGTACTTGCAGTACACCGACGTCCGATTGCAGCAGGCAAATTTCCCTGCCCCAGCTGCTGGACCGTAGAAAGAAGTACACTCCCAGCCATCCACATGCCCAGCGGTTGAATGCTAGCCTGGCTAAATTGCTAGCACTTCAACTGCTGCCTTTTCAGTTGGTAGACTCGGCCCCCTTCCGTGAGTTTGTTCAATGTGCGGTTCCTCAGTGGCAGGTTCCCAAACGCCACTTTTTCTCACGGAAGGCGATTCCGTCTCTCTACCGGCATGTGGAGGGCAATGTCCATGCCTCGCTGGACAGGGCGGTCAGCGGTAAGGTGCATATTACCGCTGACTCATGGTCCAGCAGGCATGGACAGGGACGTTACCTTTCTTTCACGGCCCATTGGGTCACTCTATTGGCAGCTGGGAGGGATGCAGGACAAGGTGCAGTAGTGTTGGAGGTTGTTCCGCCACCACGCCTCCAAAACGCTACTACTGCTACTGGTTGTGACACACCTCTCTCCTCCACCCCCTCCTCTTCTTCTTCCTCCAGTGCTCTGTCCTTGGAACCAGCGGTGCTCCGTAGGCGTACAAGGGGCTACGCAAGTACGCAGGCAAAAAGATGCCATGCCGTGCTTGCGCTGGTGTGTTTGGGGGACAGGAGCCACACTGGGCCAGAGGTTCTGGCAGCTCTGCAGGGGCAGGCCGAGAGGTGGTTGACGCCACGTCAGCTTAAGCCAGGAATGGTCGTTTCTGACAATGGCACCAACCTCCTCTCCGCCCTGCGACAGGGGCAGCTCACCCATGTGCCCTGCATGGCTCACGTCCTCAACCTGGTGGTGCAGCGGTTCTTGGGCAGGTTCCCAGGCTTACAGGATGTCCTGAGGCAGGCCAGGAAAGTCTGTGTGCATTTCCGCCGATCTTATAATGCCAGTGCTCGGCTGACTGAGCTGCAAAAGGAGCTGAACCTGCCCAAGAACCGCCTAATATGTGACATGCCCACCAGGTGGAACTCAACGTTGGCCATGCTGCAGCGACTGCACACGCAGCAGAGGGCCATCAATGAGTACCTTTGCGACTACGGCACCAGGACAGGGTCAGGGGAGCTTGTTTTTTTTTCCCCACGTCAGTGGAGCATGATCAGGGATGCATGCACTGTCCTCTCACCATTTGAGGAGGCCACGAGGATGGTGAGCAGTGACAGTGCATGCATCAGTGACACTGTCCCTCTTGTCCACCTGTTGGAGCATACGCTGCGTGGGATAATGGACAGGGCACTTGAGGCAGAACAGAGGCAGGAAGAGGAGGACTTCCTTGCCTCTCAAGGCCCCCTTTATCCGGACAGTGTTCCTTCTGTCCCACCCATCACACAGGAAGAGGATGAGGAGGAGGAGGAGGAGGAGGAGGAGGAGGATTGTGTGAGCATGGAGGTGGAGCCTGGCACTCAGCATGAGCAGCAGCAGTCTTTTAGGGATGATGTACAGTCCCAACAAACCAGTGGACTTGTACGTGGCTGGGAGGAGGTGGCTGGCGATCATGTCATCCTCAGTGACCCAGAAGACTCCGGACCGAATGCCTCAGCTAACCTACGCTGCATGGCCTCCCTGATCCTGCAAAGCCTGCGGAAGGATCCTCGTGTTCTTCGGATCAAGGAGAGGGACCATTACTGGCTGGCCACTCTCCTTGATCCGCGGTACAAGGGTAAGGTTGCGGACCTTATCTTGCCGTCGCAGAGGGAGCAGAGGATGAGACATCTCAGGGAGGCCTTGCAGAAAGGTCTGTGCAACGCGTTCCCAGAAACTGGGAGGCTACAAACTCCTGGTCCTGGGCGACGAGTTGCTGAGGCTTCGGTCAGTGGCAGAAGGAGCGGTGGGGAAGGTGGACGTCTGACCGATGCGTTCAGACAATTTTTTAGTCCGCAGCCCCAAGGTATGATCGGTTCCAGCAACCATCGCCAGCGTCTGATATACATGGTGCAGGAATACCTTGGGGCAAGGTCAGACTTGGACACCTTTCCCACCGAAAATCCTCTGGCTTACTGGGTCCTGAGGATGGATCACTGGCCAGAGCTTGCACAGTATGCAATTGAGCTACTGGCCTGTCCTGCCTCCAGCGTTCTTTCCGAACGCACATTCAGTGCTGCTGGAGGATTTGTGACTGATCATAGGGTGCGCCTGTCCACCGCCTCGGTTGATCGACTGACCTTCATCAAAATGAATCAGTCTTGGATCACCACCAGCTACCAGGCACCTGAGGCGGATATAACCGAATAATTTTTAATGTCACATCCCTTCAAGACTGCCTATGCTGATGCTGAGTGACCGTCCTCTTATGTTCACTGACTATCCTCTTCCTCCTCCTCAATGATCCATGCCACCACACCAGTGCCTAAGGCACAATTTTTCAGCCCCTGTTTAACAGGGGCGGGTACTTACAATTTTTTAAAAAAATGCTTCGCAACACATGTGACTGCTGTGCTCCAAGTACAGTATCTGTGAGGGGTTGCAGTGTTGTGGCACCAGCACCAGTGCCTAAGGCACAATTTTTCAGCCCCTGTTTAACAGGGGCGTGTACTTACAATTTTTTTAAAAAATGCTTCGCAACACATGTGACTGCTGTGCTCCAAGTACAGTATCTGTGAGGGGTTGCAGTGTTGTGGCACCAGCACCAGTGCCTAAGGCACAATTTTTCAGCCCCTGTTTAACAGGGGCGTGTACTTACAATTTTTTAAAAAAATGCTTCGCAACACGTGTGACTGCTGTGCTCCAAGTACAGTATCTGTGAGGGGTTGCAGTGTTGTGGCACCAGCACCAGTGCCTAAGGCACAATTTTTCAGCCCCTGTTTAACAGGGGCGGGTACTTACAATTTTTTAAAAAAATGCTTCGCAACACGTGTGACTGCTGTGCTCCAAGTACAGTATCTGTGAGGGCCGGGTTGCAGTGTTGTGGCACCAGCACCAGTGCCTAAGGCACAATTTTTCAGCCCCTGTTTAACAGGGGCGTGTACTTACAATTTTTAAAAAAAATGCTTCGCAACACGTGTGACTGCTGTGCTCCAAGTACAGTATCTGTGAGGGCCGGGTTGCAGTGTTGTGGCACCAGCACCAGTGCCTAAGGCACAATTTTTCAGCCCCTGTTTAACAGGGGCGTGTACTTACAATTTTTTAAAAAAATGCTTCGCAACACGTGTGACTGCTGTGCTCCAAGTACAGTCTCTGTGAGGGGTTGCAGTGTTGTGGCACCAGCACCAGTGCCTAAGGCACAATTTTTCGGCCCCTGTTTAACAGGGGCGGGTAATTACAAATCTTGATCTAATAGTTCACAGCAGGGCCCATTCCTGCGCCCACCAAGAGTAACTATGAGGGCCTGCAGTCTTGTGGCAACACCGTCCACCACCACCGCCAAAGGCCCAATTTTTCTGCCCTGTTCATCAGGTGCTTGCAATTACAAATCTTGATCTAATAACTCACAGCAGGGCCCATTCCTGCGCCCACCAAGAGTAACTATGAGGGCCTACAGTCTTGTGGCAACACCGTCCACCACCACCGCCAAAGGCCCAATTTTTCTGCCCTGTTCATCAGGTGCTTGCAATTACAAATCTTGATCTAATAACTCACAGCAGGGCCCATTCCTGCGCCCACCAAGAGTAACTGTGAGAGCCTACAGTCTTGTGGCAACACCGTCCACCACCACCGCCAAAGGCCCAATTTTTCTGCCCTGTTCATCAGGTGCTTGCAATTACAAATCTTGATCTAATAACTCACAGCAGGGCCCATTCCTGCGCCCACCAAGAGTAACTGTGAGAGCTTACAGTCTTGTGGCAAAACCGTCCACCACCACCACCACCACCCCCAATTTTTCTGCCCTGTTCAACATGTGCATGCAATTACAAATCTTGATCTATTAACTCACAGCAGGGCCCATTCCTGTGCCCACCAGTCTTGTGGCTACACCAACATCTAATAGGGCAAATTTCTGCAGAGTATATACGCCAGGCCCCTACTTTCAAACATCCAACTTACAAACGACTCCTACTTGCAAATGGAAAGAAAACAGGAAGTGAGAGGAAATCTACCCCTAGGAAGGGAAATTCTATCCTGTTAGATTTAATTTGGGAAAAAGGTATCTCCTCTCTACTGATACTTTATCACCAATCCTTGTTTCAATTAAAACCCCACTTTTTCCAAAAACATTTGTCATTGGGACGGAAAGTGAGGTGACATGTTCTGAACAGATGTGCAAAGACAGCAAATGTTACAGGGGTGATAACCCCTCCCTATGTTCTCCAAAAAGCTTTAAAATAGATTTTTTTGTGATGGAGCTACACTTCATAATGTACCTGTTCAGATTCTACTTAAGAACAAACCTAAAGCCGCAAGTGGTTTTAAATGGCTTCTTTTTTTCCTTTACAAATGTCATTTTGTGCAAGGACAGTTCTAAACACGGGAAACACATGCCACTTCACAGGCATACTTTAGACACCCCCCAGGTACCATATTTAAAGGAAAATTTCACTTTTTTTTTTTTTTCACTTTATGCATCATTAAAATGACTGCTCCCGAAAAAACGTTAGTTTTTAAAAGTTCTTTTTGCATTGATATATGTCCCCTGGGGCAGGACCCGGGTCCCCAAACCTGTTTTATGACATTAACATGCATATTGGCCGTTGTAATTAGCACTTTTGATTTCGAACGTTCGCGTCCATTATAACGTATAGGGTTCGAAAATTCGCGCGAACTTTCGGTCGGTTCGAAGGTTCTGGTGCGAACCGAACCCGGGGGTGTTCGGCTCATCCCTAGTCCTGCAGTTCACATGATGCATAATTTGATGAAGGCTACCATTAGGTAATTGTATGGTTGTAGAGCTGTGGATAAATTGACAGATATCACATGAACCACATGAAAAAGTGCCATTTTCTCGACGTGGTTGGGTTACACGTGGAGAATGGTGGCTTCGAGTGAGACGATCTCTAAGGGAAGGGCATCTTTTGTAAGTGATGTCTGGATGTTGGCCAATAAATTTGCTTACTGTGGGGTCAGCCAAGAGCAATGGCCAAAAATTGTTAACTACTTCTCAAATCTGGGTGTGCATCGAAGAAAAACGAGTAATCAGTCTAACTGGCTGAGTATTGAGTCTGTCTTTGTTTGTATATATCAGTTTAGATCTATCAAGGATCTTAAGTTTATTAAAGGAACGTTTGAGAAGGGCGTGACTATAGCCTCTATTTTTGAGTCTATGATACAGTTCATTGGTCGCTTTAAAAAAATCAACATCTGATGTACAGTTTCGTCTGATCCTGACATACTGACTATAGGGAATACTGTTTAGTAATGATTGGGGATGAGCACTTTGGGCATGTAGAATGGTATTACCTGCCGTAGGTTTTCTAAATAAGGAGGTGCTGATGCTGCCGTGTTTGTCAAGGGAAATAGTTAAGTCAAGAAAATTGACAGATGTTTCACTAAAGTCCATTGTGAATTTGAGATTAAAATTGTTGATGAACAGAGAATCAAAAAATTTCTTTAGGTCATCCTGTGACCCTGACCAGAACATATCATCAATATATCTATACCAATGTATAATTTTGTTTTTCATATTAAGTTCAAGGTTAGAAAAAAGATCTCGTTCCCACCCCCCCCCCCCAGGTACAGGTTAGCATATGAGGGCGCACATTTGGTCCCCATAGCACCAAGGGTTAGGGGGTTTCTTCCTTAACCCTTTCTACCTCTTGATCTGACCTTGGACATCCCTTGCTAATTAGATCTAGCTTGTTTAGCCCCTTCTATCCATCTGTTATGTTATACAGCATCTAACCAAGTTGTTTTTTTGACTGTCATTTGCGCTGTCTGTCTTCTGACACTCTTCGCTATTTAAACCGCAGTACACCATACATCCTCTGAGCGGCCTGTTTGTTTTGGCTCAATTCCTCAGCGACGCGCACGCTGTGTGCTGCGCGCGCATCTGCTAGAAGGAATTATGGGGGTTGTAGGCGAGTATGGCGCATCCGCGTTCGCGATTGTGATCAGGTGTGGGGGGCGTATATAAACCTGAATATCCACACCTTATGGTGTGGGTCCTGGAGGCGCCAGCATACTTGATTGTTTGATACATACTTAAAGTTTTATTATCCTTTCTCTTTACTACTTTTCCATTTTTGAGCATATACTGATGCGGTACTGCTCTCTATGCAGAAAGTTGCCTTCGTCCCTATTCTTTGGAACGGTCATCTCATTCCTGGATAACAACACGTGAATACATCTTAAGGCTTATGCCTTATTTGCCTACTTCCCTGCCAGATATGGCCGGCTTAGTAAGTAATTAATTAAACTTAACCTAATCATGTTCTGGCTTTTTACCTTTCTGGGTACTCACCATAAGGCATGATTTTCTTGCTTCCTTCCCCTTTCCTTTCTCCCCCCCCCTCTTTTTTCCCCTTCTTTTCTAGAATATCTGGTAACAATAATCCTGTATATTCATTCTCAAATTCTGGCGCCTCCAATACGTGCTGTCTATTCTCATTTGGTAAGTGTTTTTTGCATTTTCGGCTATAATTGCCAGGGGCTGGTGTCTGATTGTTAAACCAGCCCAACCTAGTCTTTATAACACAATCCACTATTTTCCACCAGGTTTTATGCACGCCCCCTGCAGGGCCCTGTCTCTCTGGCATCCATACTTGACCCTGATAGTGGTGTTGATCTGGCTGGGTTTTTGGTTTGACGGTATGTGTCGCATTGCAAATTTGCCTCTTGGGGTTCTTGGTGTGGATTCTTTGGGTGCGAGATAGCCAATATTGACCTGCAATGTAAATACTGCTCAAAGTATGCTATATCTGTTTTATAATTATTTTACTAATGCTCCTTTCTGTATTTACTAGATTTGGGTACAAACTGTCTTAGTGACCCTGAAGAAGCCAATGTTTGGCGAAACATGTTGGTCGTCCAAATCTGAGAACAAACTGTACCCATGTTCTATATTTTCTTAGACTCCAATTATCCGTTGGATATGATGTTAGACCACTATTGGTGCCTCAGCGAACAATGAGACCCCCTTCTCCTCCTTTGTCCATCAGGGGCCTCATTGATGTCTGATCCACCTTTTTATCTTCATTTTTGATCTTCTGTTATGTGTATTGCATTTTGTTTTCTTTGCTCTTCCATTGAATAAATGCTTATTTCAATTTTTAACAAAAAATCACGAGTGTCCACTTTGTTTGCATCAGTACCGTTACAGTCCCCTTTCTCTATCCCCCCTTCCCCCAACTGCCATTTAAACCGGGATGAGGTACAACCCCTAGTGAGTTTTCCAGACCCATTCAGATGCTCAATAGGGTTTAGGTCTGGAGACATGCTTGGCCAGTCCATCACCTTTACCCTCAGCTTCTTTAGCAAGGCAGTGATCGTCTTGGAGGTGTGTTTGGGGTCGTCATCATGTTGAAATACTGCCCTGCGGCTCAGTCTCCGAAGGGAGGGGATCATGCTTGGCTTCATATTGTCACAGTACATGTTGGCATTCATGGTTCCCTCAATGAACTGTAGCTCCCCACTGCTGGCAGCACTTGTGCAGCCCCAGACCATGACACTCCCACCACCATGCTTGACTGTAGGCAAGACACACTTGTCTTTGTACACCTCACCTGGTTGCCGCCACACACGTTTGACACCATCTGAACCAAATAAGTTTATCTTGGTCTCATCAGACCACAGGACATGGTTCCAGTAATCCATGTCCTTAGCCTGCTTGTCTTCAGAAAACTGTTTGCGAGCTTTCTTGTGCATCATCTTAAGAAGAGACTTCCTTCTAGGACGACAGCCATGCAGACAAATTTGATGCACATAGTTACATAGTAGGTGAGGTTGAAAAAAGACACAAGGCCATCAAGTCCAACCTATGTGTCACGTACCTGGTGGTTTTGAGCCTGAATTGCAGAGAGAGACCTCCCCTACGGCTCCCACTCACAGCCCCCTGAAATGGGGACAGAGGGCACAGGAGTGAGGAGTGGTATGGGTGCCTGGCAGGATCAACAGTCAGTTTCAGAAGTCCAGGAATCACTTGCAGAAACAGGGAACTGGAACTGGAGAGTAGACTGGAATTAGGAACTGACAGCAGGCAGATAGGCTGGAGACCGGAGTGCTGGACTGGAACCAAGAATCGGCAGCAGGCAGGATCACCAGAGAGAGGTCAGGCAGGCTGGGTCAGGCGGACAGCAGAGGTACCAGGAAGCAGGCAGAAGAATAGTCAGGCAGGCCGGTGGTCAGGTATCAGGTGGACAGCAGAGGTACCAGGGATCAGGCAGAAGAATGGTCTTGGCAAGCCGAAGGTCAGATGCAGGCGGATGGCAGGAAAGGTCACAAACAGGCAGCCGGTTCTTTTAACAGGTAAGTCTCAGGTCAGATCAGGTAAAGCACACAGAACGCCGTAGAGCAGACAGCGGGGACTGTCTGTGACAGACAGGCTTTAATAGCCCGCCTGGCTCCAACAGAGGCGCGCGCGCCCATGCACAATGGCGCCCACGAACGCGCGACAGAGGGCCTGGAGTGCTGATTACTGCCAGGATATTCCTGACACTATGTGTGTAATTATATGTCAGTATTACATTGTATATCGATGTATGTTGTGGTCGTTCAGGTGCTTATCTGATAGTTTCTTGAAACTATCAATGCCCCCCGCTGAGACCACTGCCTGTGGAAGGGAATTCCACATCCTTGCCACTCTTACAGTAAAGAACCCTCTATGTAGTTTAAGGTTGAGTCTTGTTAAACTCCCTTCTGCAAAAAAGTTTTATCCCTTATAGTGGGGTCACCAGTATGGTATTTGTATATTGAAATCATATCCGCTCTCAAGCGTCTCTTCTCCAGAGAGAATATGTTCAGTGCTCACAAGCTTTCCTCATAACGAATATCCTCCACACCATTTATTAGCTTTGTTGCCCTTCTTTGTACTCGCTCCATTTCCAGTACATCCTTCCTGAGGACTGGTGCCCAGAACTGGACAGCATATTCTAGGTGTGGCCGGTCCAGACACTTGTAGAGTGGGAGAATTATCATTTTATCTCTGGAATTAATCCCCTTTTTAATGCATGCCAATATTCTGTTTGCTTTGTTAGCAGCAGCTTGGCATCGCATGCCATTACTGAGCCTATCATCTACTAGGACCCCCGAGTCCTTTTCCATCCTAGATTTCCCCAGAGGTTCTCCCCCCATTGTATAGATTGCATTCATATTTTTGCCACCCAAATGCATTATTTTACATTTTTTTACATTGAACTCCATTTGCCATGTAGTTTCCCACCCCATTAATTTGTTCAGATCTTTTTGCAAGGTTTCTACATGCAGAGAAGTTATTGCCCTGCTTAGCTTAGTATCATCCGCAAATACAGAGCTGACCCCCCAACCCTTCAACCTCTGCAGCAATGCTGGCAGCACTCATACATCTATTTCCCAAAGACAACCTCTGGATATGATGCTGAGCACGTGCACTCAACTTCTTTGGTCAACCGTGGCGAGGCCTGTTCTGAATGGACCCTGTCCTGTTAACCACTGTATAGTCTTAGCCACTGTGCTGCAACCTTCAGGGTCTTGGCAATCTTCTTATAGCTTAGGCCATCTTTATGTAGAGCAATAATAATTTTTTTAAGATCCTCAGAGAGTTCTTCGCCATGAGGTGCCATGTTGAAATTCCAGTGACCGATATGAGAGAGTGAGAGCGATAACACCAAATTTAACACACCTGCTCCCCATTCACACCGGAGACCTTGTAACACTAGGGAGTCACATGACACCAGGGTGGGAAAATGGCTAAGTGTGTGTGTGTATATTCTAGTTAGTATGCAAAAGAGAGTCGCGCCAATCACTTTAATTTCATCTTATATCCACCTATATCAAATAATGTATTGAATTCCAAAAAAAATGAAAACTGAGATAAAAATAAAAGATATAAATACTCAAATTGATGTAAATACAACTATTTACACCACAAGAGGTGATACTATCACCCTCTATCTATCTGTATCCCCCCTGGTTAGCAGTGTAAACCTCTTATAGTGATAGTGATATCAAACAAACATAAAATAAAATAAAAATTATGTAAATATATAATTTGAATTTGATTATACCCCTATTTTGAGTACCCTTAATGCACCATTAAATCATTTATTGTGTCCTGCCCATAGGCATGTATCCTTATTCTGTGTAAACAAAACAATAAACACGTTTCTGTGAAACAATCCTGAAGGACAAAAGTAATAAATTATAATAAATTGGCACAATTCCTATGTGCCAACAAATAATATCAAGTCTGTGAGTGTTCTAAAGCGAAAAAAATATCAACACCACTTTCACTTTATGTGAAAAGAAATTGTTGTTTCCACTGGTGACACCGCTTGTGACTATGTATTCTGGTGCTTGTAAAAGCCACCCCAACTGTGAATCCACCACCACTAAAAAATGGCCACTCACCAGAACCAGGTGAGTTTTGAACCTTTGGTTTAGTTAGCCGGATAACCACTCCTTGCATTGGTCACTCTCTCTGTTTACTCGTGAGGTCCAAGCTGTATAGTCTGGGCAGCCTCCGCTCTCAAGGAAAATAAAATGGTCCCATAGTGTAATATGTCAAAAATGTATTTATTGCCAAACAATAAAAAACAAAGAAATTTACACTCACATATGCCTGTGCCCTCAGGCCGGCACTGAGCCTCTCCAGCCGTGTGTGTAGGGACCTTGGAATCAGCGTGTTGGTTGTTTGCGTCCCTCGCCTCACTGCCGATCAAACCGGAAATGGTGTTGCGTCACGTGTTTACCCAGCAGCCTCTACGTGTGTGTATATATACACTGAGCAAAATTATAAATGCAACACTTTTGTGTTTGCCCCTATTTATCATGAGCTGAGCTTAAAGATCTATGACTTTTTCTATGTACACAAAAGGCCTATTTCTCTCATCGTGTTCACAAATATGTCTAAAGCTGTGTTAATGACCTTTGCCGAGATAGGTGTTGCATATCAAGATGCTGATTAGACAGAATGATTATTGCACAGGTGTGCCTTAGGCTGGTCACAATAAAAAGCCACTCTAAAATGTGCAGTTTTACTGTATTGGAATGGGTCGGGGTGGGTCCGAAAACCAGTCAGTATCTGGTGTGACCACCATTTGCCTCACGCTGTGCAGCACATCTCCTGCGCATAGAGTTGATCAGGTTGTTGATTGTGGCCTGTGGAATGTTGGTCCATTCCTCTTCAATGGTTGTGCGAAGTTGCTGGATATTGGCAGGAACTGGAACTCCCTGTCATATACACAGATCCAGAGCATCCCAAACATGCTCAATGGGTGACATGTCCAGTGAATATGCTGGCCATGCAAGAACTGGGATGTTTTCAGCTTCCAGGAACATGGTGCTGTGCATTATCATGCTGCAACATGAGGTGATGGTTGTGGATGAATGGCACAACAATGGGCCTCAGGATCTCGGCACGGTATCTCTGTGCATTCAAAATGCCATCATTAAAAGTGTTCGTTGTCCATAGCATACGCCTGCCCATGCCATAAACCCAACTGCCACCATGGGCCACTCGATCCACAATGCTGACATCAGCAAACCGCTCACCCACACAACGGCATACACGCTGTCTGCCAACTGCCCTGTACAGTGAAAACCGGGATTCATCCGTGAAAAGAACACCTCTCTAAAGTGCCAGACGCCATCGAATGTGAGCATTTGCCCACTCAAGTCGGTTACAATGACGAACTGCGGTCAGGTCGAGACCCTGATGAGGATGACCAGCATGCAGATGAGCTTCCCTGAGACGGTTTCTGACAGTTTGTGCAGAAATTCATTGGTTATGCAAACAGATTGTTGCAGAAGCTGTCCGGGTGGCTGGTCTCAGACGACCTTGGAGGTGAAGTAGCTGGATGTGGTGGTCCTGGGCTGGTGTGGTTACACGTGGTCTGCGGTTGTAAGGCCGGTTGGAGGTACTGCCAAATTCTCTGAAACACCTTTGCAGACAGCTTATGGTAGAGAAACGAACATTCAATTCAAGGGCAACAGCTCTGGTGGACATTCCTGCAGTCAGCATGCCAATTGCACGCTCCCTAAAAACTTGCAACATCTGTGGCATTGTGCTGTGTGATAAAACTGCACATTTTAGATTGGCCTTTTGTTCTGGCCACCCTAAGGCTCACCTGTGCAATAATCATGCTGTCTAATCAGCATTTTGATATGCCACACCTGTGAGGTGGATGGATTTTCTCGACAAGTGCTCACTAACACAGATTTAGACAGATTTGTGAACAATATTTGAGAGAAATAGGCCTTTTGTGTACATAGAAAAAGTTGTAGATCTTTAAAGTGGCGCCCCCCCCCCCCCCCCCCCCCAAAAAAAAATAGCTTAAAATAAAAAAAAAAAATAATTGGAAATTTTTTTTTCAACTCACCTCTAAATGCTTGTTGCTAGGGGGTCCCTCGTAGTCTGCCTCCTTCAGTGCCCGGGCTGGTGACATAATTTCCCCTTGGCGCAGTCAGTCATCTGGGACACGTGACAGGTCCCAGATGACTGCGCGGCATATCACGGCACGCCCAGCTCTGAAGCCACAGCCGGGTGCCCACAGTAAGAATGCCGACCGCACCGAGCGGAGCGGAGAACGTGCGGGGCTTTGTTTTCCCGAATCGCTGGACCCTGGGACAGGTAAGTGTCCGATTATTAAAAGTCAGCAGCTGTAGTATTTGTGGCTGCTGACTTTTAATTTTTTTTTTTTTAAGGGGCACCCCACTTCAAGTTCAGCTCATGATAAATAGGGGCAAACACAAAAGTGTTGCATTTATAATTTTGCTCAGTGTATATGTATGTGTGTGTGTGTGTGTATATATATATATATATATATATATATATATATATATATATATATATAATTTTATGTATGGATCATTTTCAGTGTGATATATATATACCGTATTTGCCGGCGTATAAGACGACTGGGTGTATAAGACGACCCCCTATTTTTCCAGTGAAAACTTAGGTTTGGGGCTATACTCGCCATATAAAACTACCCCCCTTCCGAGGCAACACCATTTACAAAAAAAACATCAGAAACAAAAAAAAAGAAACATCAGAAAAAGGAAACTGGTGAACTACAAGTCCCAGAGATCCCACAATTGGTAGGCAGCAACAATGAATCCTCTCCTCCAAAGCACCATAAATCATACCTGTATTTTAGGGGAGATTTGGAGCTGGATGTGCAGTACAGGATGCTTTGTTAATATGTAGAGCACCAAGTACACACAGTATATGATGCTGTGTTAGTACAATAGCGCCAGGTATACTTCAGAATACAGTGTGCAGACAGTGTGCACCGCTGAGCCAATCACGGCAGGCATTGTATTTTACTAATCTGTTGATGGATACAATGCCTGCTCGGATATCAGCCCGCGCCGCTCTGACTCATGTAGTCTGCTCGGATTGGCAGAGGTTGTTACCCAATCCAAGCAGGCTTAGCAGGCTCTGTATTCATCGGAGTGCATCGCCAGCCGGGATTGGCTGAGCGGCGCATACTGTATACATATTACAATATTACAGAGCACCTGGCGGACTGATATCCATCTGGGGCTTCTTCACCCGGCGTATAAGACGACCCCCGCTTTTTGGCTGTGTAATTTCGGTGTAAAAGGTAGTCTTAAACGCCAGAAAATACAGTATATATATATATATATATATATATATATATATATATATATATACAATGTATATCATTTATATATATATATATATATATATATATATACACATACGCACACACACACACACATATTTTTCCTCCTAACAGGTCATTTTTGCTACTGTGATTGAACCTTTCAGAAAAATTAGAAGCAAGGAGGAGGTGGTGAATGTTCAATTAGCCCTAAAACATCTTGGTGCGTAAAATATTCTTGCATTAACCCATCCACCATCCCATCCATCAGCTGCCATTCTGACCGAATCTGCCCTGAGAGCATATTAGTTTAATCAGGCCGATGGGTGTTAATACTCTATTGATTGAAAATGCAGCTCTACGGTGTTAGCACAGGTTCCATATTCTTCCTGCGTGTGACATTCAGGTACGTGTGAAAAATTATACCAATTATGAAATCAGCCACTTACTGCCTTAAAGTGCACTCGTGTGTCACAGTGTAAAGTGCTTACTACAAAATAATATTAGATGGATCCTGAGCTCGAGGGAAAGTGCTGAGAGGAAAGACTTTAACCAAAGGGCAATTGCATGAAATTTACTTAGAAATAGCTATTTATCACCCTAGGATTTCCTGCTGTTCACATCCGATGCAGACACTTTATGGAATGAAACAGCCATCCAGCCGGTATAACACAGCCATTGTAAGAAGTGGGTTTTTTTTTTCCACTACGCTGACATTAAATGAAAAATTTAGAAGTCATTTTAACAGCTTAAAGATGCATTATCCTCTTTGATGTGCCATTTGAGCTGCACATAAAAACCCATATAAAATAACCCCATCGAAATAAAAGGAACTTTAGAAAGTTTTATGACATGCCATTTAATGCACCTCTCCCTCCCCCTTTCTTGTTCTCTCTCACTCTCTTGTCTTTTCTGTCTTGTTAAATGCACCTTTTCCTCTAATACTTGCTATCGCTCATTCAGATTTCACTGTCATGCTTCATTCTCCCCTAACTCAGCAGCAGACTTTATGTGGTTCTTCAGCTCATGGCTCCCATGAATGGAAGGCATAAGGCTTTAGGTATCAAAAGCCAGCAAGGCACACTAATGAGATATTAGGGATTGGCATATACCCTAATGGGCACATCCACAGTTTTAGAGAAAATCTTCAGAGTTTATATGTTCAAAAGGTTCTTTCAGCTAAGAAGGTTATCCTGCTGCAGTGATGACCTTCCTCTATAGAGCTTAGGGATCTATTTGTTTAAAAAAATCACTATACGGGTGGGATAAACATTCAAACAGCTGAAAAAAATAAAAAATAAATCGTATTGCTTCTAATATGATTTTTTTCTATGATTGTTGTCAGCATCATCTAGTGCAGGGCTCAAAATTTCAAGTCCTGAGCTACTAGCCAGGCCTCAAGGGTTACTCGCCACCAGTTGCCCCGCCCAACCCCTACCCTGTCCCACCCCTAATCCCGCCCCTAAACACGCCCTCATAAATTATCTCATGAAATTATACTTAAATGTTTTATGCAGAATTAAGTTATAAAAATAAATATTAACAACAACTTTGTCCACCAATGCAGCCAGCCTGTGTCCCCCCAGTGTAGCCTGTGTCCCCCCCCCCCCAGTGCAGCCTGTGTCCCCCCCCCCAGTGCAGCATGTGACCCCAGTGTCCCCCAGTGCAGCATGTGTCCCCAGTGCAGCATGTGTCCCCCCCAGGGCAGCCTGTGTCCCCCCCAGTGCAGCATGTGACACCAGTGTCCCCCAGTGCAGCATGTGACCCCAGTGTCCCCCAGTGCCGCATGTGTCCCCAGTGACGCATGTGTCCCCCAGTGCAGCCTGTGTCCCCAGTGTCCCTCAGTGCAGACTGTGTCCCCAGTGTCCCCCAGTGCAGCCTGTGTCCCCCAGTGCAGCATGTGTCCCCAGTGCAGCATGTGTCCCCCAGTGTCCCCCAGTGCAGCATGTGTCCCCAGTGCAGCATGTGTCCCCAGTGCAGCCTGTGTCCCCCAGTCCAGCATGTCTCCCCCCAGTGCAGCCTGTGTCCCCCAGTGTCCCCCAGTGCAGCCTGTGTCCCCAGTGTCCCCCAGTGCAGCCTGTGTCCCCAGTGTCCCCCAGTGCAGCTTGTGTCCCCCAGTGCAGCTTGTGTCGCCCCCAGTGCAGCCTGTGTCCCCCAGTGCAGCATGTGACCCCAGTGTCCCCCAGTGCAGCATGTGTCCCCCCCAGTGCAGCCTGTGTCCCCCCCAGTGCAGCATGTGACCCCAGTGTCCCCCAATGCAGCATGTGACCCCAGTGCCGCATGTGTCCCCCAGTGCCCCCCAGTGCAGCATGTGTCCCCCCAGTGCCACATGTGTCCCCCAGTGCAGCCTGTGTCCCCAGTGTAGTCTGTGTCCCCAGTGCAGCCTGTGTCCCCCAGTCCAGCATGTGTCCCCCAGTGCAGCCTGTGTCCCCCAGTGCAGCCTGTGTTCCCAGTGTCCCCCAGTGCAGCTTGTGTCCCCCAGTGCAGCTTGTGTCCCCAGGGCAGCTTGTGTCCCCCAGTGCAGCATGTGTCCCTAGTGCAGCATGTGTCCCTAGTGCAGCATGTGTCCCCCAGTGCAGCATGTGTTCCCCTGTGCAGCTTGTGTCCCCAGTGCAGCCTGTGTCTCCAGTGTCCCCCAATGCAGCCTGTGTCCCCAGTGCAGCATGTGTCCCCCAGTGCAGCATGTGTCCCCCTAGTGCAGCCTACCTGTGCAGGGGAGGAGAGCCGCCGCCGCCTGTTTGATTAGAGCGCCAGGGGAACATAACAGCTTTTGTTTCAATAGCTGTGTGTTCCACGCCGCGCGCTGTCATATACAGCCCCTCCCCCTTGTCCGAGTCACTTTGATAGACAGATCACCAGTCCAATCCTGGGTCAGGTGATCTGTCTATCAAAGTTCCCCGGACGGGCAGCGGGAACGAGGCTGAGCTGCAAGGTGTCCGGACACCACAGGACTCCTCCCCGGCCGCATCACAGGATCTGACCACAGGCAGACTTGGCAAAGCCTGATGGATCAAATGGATCAGAGCAGGGGATGTGATGAGTATCACAGCAGGTGCCGGACCCTTCAGGCCCCCCTGCTAAGCAAACACCTGCTTCTGCTAGTGGGGTGCCTGGGAGGAATCCCCGTCCACGTGGGGGACACTCACAGTGCTGTCCCTCAGGTCCCCTCCCTGGTCGTCAGGGCACAGGTACATGTGGCTGACACTGCTGGCGAAGGTCCGGGCGGGGTGTCAGCCCCATGTGGGAGAGGTTCAGTAGCAGGCACCATCCTGTCCCTAGGTGAGGATGTCGGCCGACGCTGTGAGGAGGACATCGCCACTCGTGGGTAAGGCTCTGCAGCCTGTGGAGCGCGTCACTCAGGAGACACCTTCTCCAGGTCCAAGTCGGGGCCTGGGAGGGCTGGCCGGAGAGGTGCCTGCGCGCTGGCTGCTAAGGCGGCGCAGTCTGATGACATCATCGAGGAGAGCAGCGGAGAACGGAGCCCTCGAGGGGATGTCAGTCCACCGCTGCAGGAAACACCTGCAGTGCCCAAGAAGAGAGGTCGGTCAGTGGGAAGACAGCAGCGGCCACACGGGCAGGCAGTGCCACGAGTGGCAGAGGCAGCAAGCAGCTTGGAGGAGGGGGAGCTGGTGGTGGATCCCCTGGAGGTGGCAAGGGTGTCAGGATCAGCGACTGGAGGGTCTACTCGCCCACTGCAGCATGGGAAGTCAGTTACTCCTTGTGGCGGGAGGCCACGTGGAACCCAGAATCCCTTGGAAAGGTTGGGAAACCCATGTTTCAGCTCACCATACAACTCTTATGTCCAAGTCACCCTGTGCTATCCTGGCACAGGGTGAGTGAGAAAAATATCTTGGATTACTTAAAATGTAAGTAAGTAATATTTATCCACAATATCTCCCAGGATATATGTAAAGACTATTCTTAGTTTGTTGATAAACTCAAGATGTTAATTGAGAGAGCTGATCTGGAGACGGATTGTTTGGTCACCTAGGCTGCCTTAAATGCTGTGTTAATTAACATGTTAATTATGTGATTGTCTTTTAAGTTGTTGCTATAGGGAAGGGGGGAGTATCCATGAGCAGCACTACCTCATTATCTAACCCCTTGTGTTAAATGTGTATAAAAAGGCTGTATTCTGTCCAATAAATGAGTTCAATATTCTACAAGCTATTTTCGGCTAGACTTGTATTCAATGCAGCTATAATAATATCTCTCTCTGATGGTCAGATTGGAGGAAGCAGTATTACTGACGTAAGCACTCAGTGGAGTGAGGAAAAGGATCCGTGACATTGGCGTCAAGCAGTGGGATCATGCTTCCTGCAGTCTGGGACATCCAAACCTCCACCTGGATCCAAGATCAGGATAGCAGACTTTGGTCACCCCAGCGGAGATATGGACCTGGCATCAGAGTTCCCGGGCTGCTGCGGATCGTCCTTTCAGCATACACCAGGACTGTGTCTGAGGATGAATATCTGGAGCTCAGGAAGCAGATTTGGGTGGAGCTCTGGATTGGAGCCCTCCAGCTCGCTGGTATAAAACAGGGCAAGTGCTTTCCAACCCAAGAGCAACGGGCCAGTGACAAACGGGCATTGCGAATGGCATTCCTGGGAGAGCGGCCCCAGGAGCAATGGGTGACTGATTTGGACAGGCTGGTCCAGCAGGAGAGCTGGACAATAATTATCAGGCTCTGCAATGGCACACAGAGCAGGGATATTTAGGGGAGACAACAGAATGCTCTACGGAGGGATATAACTTTGGAGGCCCTGGATTGCTGTGAACGAGCCTTACAGATCGTTTTGTGTTTGACGATGAAGGGGAACCTACCCTTGAGGACCTGCGAGAATATAGAGAGGCCGTGCTCAGTCTTGCAGGGGTCTCAGAGCTTAAACCAGATCTGGACCATTTGCTAAGGAAGGAATAGCATCTGGAAAGGGCATACAGGAAACTGCTAGAACACGTTCAGCAGCATGCCAGAGAATCAGCAGTGGAAGCTCCGGAGATTGCCATCCCCAAACCTGAAGTGCTGACAACAGGGCAGAGCTCTGCTAACTTCTGCCCAGCACCAACAGCGGCTTTGGCCTTCTTGAGAGAACAGGTAGTCGGCCTTTCTTCCACAACACTGACAGGGACATGGGATTTGCTGCCAGCAGCATCTGTGGAGTTACAACAAACTTCTACAGCTGAAGATCTGGTAACTGAACAGAGGGTCCAAGACCTCTGTCCCACACTTTCAGCAATTCCAGAGTCTGGGGAATTAATAGATGTTTCTGTAGAGGAGGAACCACCTAGCAAACCCCCAGCAGAAGTGCTGGCAACCGGACAGAGGGTCCAAGACCTCTGCCCCACACCTACAGCAATTCTGGAGGCCCAGGGTGAGGAGGTGGCAGTCTATCGCGAGCTGCAGATCAGGATCCAAGGAGAGGATGCAGTCGTCGCCTCACAACTGCAGTTTGATCTGGTGTCAGTGGATGGGCCTGTGGTCTCCACTAACAGAAAACCAGCAGACGTGCTGGCAACCGGGCAGAGTGCTCCCAACCTCTGCCCAGCACCGGCAACAACTGCGGAGTTCCTGCGGCCTCTGCCCACAACTAACAGAGGACAGATTTCCTGTAAAGGTGGGGAACACACAGCTATTGAAACAGTATCTGCGGCAGCAAAATTGGAGCAATATGCGCACACCCCTGCACAGACACCACCAAAAAAGGGGGTACAGACCAAAGTACAACAGGGGGGCTCTTTAGATAGAAAAAGTCAAGGTCAACCTAGTAATGTAACACTACCCACAGCAACGTTAACTAAAGCTATGAGTAACAAAGGAGCAACAGGAAATGATAGTAATATAAATATTAATGCAACCGTTGAACAAGGTCTACCCTCAGAGAAAGAGCCAACCTTGAAAGACGTGCTGTTAGCAGTAAACGCATGTAACGGTTCACTCAAAGAACTGTGTGACCAAATGAAAGGAGTAAAGGAGGACCTGTTATTGGTTAGACAAGAGCTGGAAAAGACAGCCCAGAGAACATCAGCCCTTGAAGGGAGAACCAGCCAGCTGGAAGATGACGTATCCCCATTAAGGTTGGAAGTAAAAATGTTGAAAGAACAAATAACTAGACATGCGTCAAAATTTGAGGAGATGGAGAACAGGCTCCGCAGGGATAATGTGAGAGTGATTGGACTGCCAGAAAAGAGCGAAGGCCCAAAGCCTGAGGAATTCCTAGAGAAATGGCTGGTTGAACTTTTTGGAAAGGAGTCCTTCTCAACAGTATTTTCTATTGAAATAGCCCACAGAGTACCCTTTAGAGCTCCACCAGCAGGGGGTTTCCCTAGACCACTTGTGATGAAATTTTTAAATTACAAGGACAAAGTGTCACTACTGCGGAGTGCAAGGGAAGCTGGAAGTATCCTTTTCAATGGGACAAAAATTTCATTTTACTCTGACTTTTCGTCAGAACTTCAGAAACAGAGAGCTGAGTTTGTACAGAGCAAACTCAATTTGCAGAAATTCAAGTTACCTTATGCCCTTCTTTATCCCGCAAGACTACGAGTAACGGCATTTGGAGAGACGCAGATTTTTAATACTCCAGAAGCAGTGGGGAGGTGGATGGAAGAGAACAAGGAGAAACTCATGACAACCTAAGGGGGGGGGGGATACTTAAAATTTAAAAGCTTTACATAATTTTTCTGTAAAATTTTGCATTCAGTCACGGGTTAACACTGTAAGGACTAGGGGAGAGGGAGGGATAGATACACATGGATGATGTAAGAGTGGGATGGATGAAAGTAAAAGTTTGGTATGGGTAATATGGGTTACGGTCACCTGGAAGCCCCCAGGGGTACACCTAGGTAGGTGGGGAGGAGGGGGAGGGAAGGTGGAGGGGGAGGGGAGTGGGAGGGGAGGGTAGATCTTAAAATAATGCACCCAGTACAAGGATTAAGAGAGGTTAAAACACAAAGTTCCACAAAAGTTTGCTATAGGGAATGTCAACACAAAAGGACACAGGCTTAGTAAATGGAGGTTTTGAAAGATACACAAGGTCTATTATGTTTTTGACACGGGATTTCTTATGTTTCCGATACGGGACCCTATCACAAAAAAAAAAGGGAAAAAAAGAGAGAAAATCATATGGAGATATGGTGTGGAGTGATTATGAATTTTTGTATTTTGTTGTGTAGGAGATTGTACTTTGGGTTGTCTCAACTTTTCCACCTTACAAAGTAAGACATGATAATTAATATAGGATCCTGGAATGTCAGGGGACTGGGGTCAGTGGCGAAGAGAGCAGCAGTTATTTCAGTGTTGGAGGGATATGGAGTGGGACTAATCTGTCTGCAGGAAACACATTTAACTAAAGAAACTGCCCCGTCCTTGCAGTGTAGGAAGTACCCAAACCAATACCACTCAGTATACTCCTCATATAGTAGAGGGGTTAGTATCTTGATAAGGGTGGGAGTGAACTTTTCCTGCAGACAGATTAGTATAGATGAGGATGGTAGATACATTTTTTTGAACTGTACAATCGGTAACAGCAAGTGTGTTTTGGCAAACATATATATCCCCCAAAATGGATATTCTGTTTAAATTGAATGAGTTCCTGTTGGATAAAGGGGAAATACCAGTTCTAATAATAGGGGACTTTAATGAGGTTTTGGACGTAAGGCTGGACAGGTTTCCCATACGGACAACCCTTGATACCATAGGAAAAAACAAACTGAGTCAATTTTTGGAGGAAGCAGGATGGACAGATATATGGAGGGCGTGTAATCCCGGAATACAACAATACTCATGCTGTTCTGTTACGCACTCAACGCTCTCCAGGATAGACATGGCCCTGGGAGCGAGAGGGCATTACAGATGGTAGAAAGGGTTAAATACTGTTCGAGAGGAATATCAGATCACTCCCCAATAGTGGTGACAGTGAATGTAGGGGGAAAAAGAGCCGAGAGGGATTGGAAAATAAACTCAAATTGGTTTGAGTTAATTAAAGAAGCTGATGGGATCCTCCCTAAACTGAGGGAATTTTTAGTCTTTAATAAGGGTACAGCGGCACCTAGTATAATATGGGATACCCTGAAGGCATTCCTCCGGGGTATTCTTATACAGCAAGTGGCCAAGTTCAATAAGGAGGCTAGGGTAGAGGAAGAAAAAAGTCATAGAGAGATGTTAGAGGCCGAAAACCAATATACACTAGATCCAACCGAGGTGAGGAAAAAAATATGGCTGGAGAAGCAACAAGAGTATAGGTTAGTTATCATGAAGAAGGTGGAGACTAGAAGACTCTTCCAGCGGCACGCCACCTTCGCAGAAGGAGAAAATGTTGGCAGGATGCTAGCGCAGCTCGTGAGGTCTAACTCTCCACCATCTGCTATTCAGACTATTAGAGCAGAGGGAGGAGAGATTATATCTAATACCACAAAGATAGTTCAGACTTTCAGGGACTTTTATAAAAATCTCTATACATCCAAGAGAGTTGGCGTAGAGGGGGTAATGGAGGACTTTCTTGGAAACTTGGAGATTCCAACTATCTCACCCATAGAAAGGGAGGAATTAGAGGCCCCAATAACCCTCATAGAGCTTCAGCAAGCAGTGAATAGCATGACAAATCAAAAATCCCCCGGCCCGGATGGGCTCCCAGTAGAGGTTTATAAATACTATGGAGGGATCTTACTACCGGAACTATTAAAGACATTAGAAGATGCGGGCAAGGAAGGGCGGCTGCCCACATCAATGGTAGAGGCAACCATTATAGTCCTTTGGAAGGAAGGAAAGGACCCCTTAGATGTTGCAGCGTATAGGCCAATCTCTCTGCTATGCACCGATGCCAAGATTTTGGCCAAAGTGCTAGCAATCAGGTTGAATAAAGTTATCTCAAAAGTAATTCACCCAGATCAGACAGGATTTATAGCAGACAGATCCACAAGTATTAATATCAGAAGAGCATATCTAAATCTACAGAGCCCTGTAGTGAAGGAGGATCCAAAAGCCATACTCTCATTGGATGTGTCCAAAGCATTTGACACTGTGGAATGGGGATATATATGGAGGATCCTAGAGAAGTTTGGAATTGGACCCTCCTTTACTAGATGGATAAAGATATTATACGATAGGCCTACTGCTAGACTGAAAATTAACAACGAATTCTCAGAAAAGATAGAGCTGGAGAGGGGGACGAGGCAGGGGTGCCCATTATCACCCCTCCTCTTCGCCCTCGCAATGGAACCTCTTGCTATTGCTATCAGATCCAACCCCCGAGATATTAGGTTTCCAGAGGAGGTTAGGAAGGGCAGAAAAAATTGCGCTATATGCGGATGATGTGCTACTTTTTTGGGGAGATACAGGCCAGTCACTAAGCAAAGCAATGAATATAGTAGAGGAATTTGGTGGGTTCACAGGATTAGAAATAAACTGGGAGAAGTCTGAACTATTACCAATAGATCCCACCTCTGAAGTACGAATACCAGGGATGCCCCATCTTGCAGTGGTCGACTCATTGAAATACCTGGGGATAGTCTTGATGAAGGATCCTAGCCAATTTATAAGTAAAAATCTTGAACCCTTATTAGTAAAGTTTAAAAAAAAGATAGACATTTGGAAACGTTTACCATTATCTGTGGCGGGAAGATGCCACAATTACTGTACATATTGCACAACTCGCCGGTGTGGATATGCAGGAAGTGGTTCAAAAAAATTGAGTCACTTTTTAGGGAATTCATTTGGAAGGGGGGGCAGGCCAGGATTCGGCTTCGAACCCTGCAACTCCCAGTGAAGGAAGGAGGTCTCGCGGTGCCTAACCCGGAACGTTATTTCCTGGCATCTCAATTGCAACAATTAATAGGATGTGGTGTTCCGGGGGGGGGGGGGGCACCCCAAGTGGAAGAATAATGCTGTCGGAAGCTGGGCATAATACAATGATAGAAACCCTTGAAGCGGACTCCTTCCGCTATAAGTGTCCCACAATAAAAATGATAATCAAAATATGGACAATAGTTAAAAAACAGCTACACTATAATGGAATTACTGAGTATTTCCCTCTATGGAACAATAAAAATCTAAATGAAGTCCTCCAGGTAGGAAAAATAAAAGTATGGGAAAAACATGGTATTACTAGACTGAGACAATTGTATAAAGGCAACGCGTTAAAGAATTTTTTAGACCTGAAGCGAGAGTTTAAAATACCACAATATACGGCTTACGCATATTTACAAATAGCCCATGCCTTAAAGGCCCAATTTTCGGAACAACAGTTGATATGGATAGAAACCCCCCTCTTCAAAAAGATACTAGAAGTTGGCTCTACTAAAGGGTTAATATCCGAGATATATGGGCAAATGGGTCAAGAAGCCAAGGAAGGAGAGAAACTCCAAACGGTAAAGGCAAGATGGGAAGAGGATGTAGGTGCAATAACTAGTGTGCAGTGGAAGAGAATTCTGGAGATGGGCTCGATGGTCTCAATATCCCCCCCGCAGAGGGTATCCCATTTGATGATGATAAATAGAGCCTACTATACCCCGAAACGGTTGTTTCAATTTGGGAGGAGGATTGATGATAGCTGTCCCAGATGTCAAGGGACTGGTGATCTTCTGCATATGCTGTGGAAATGCCCCAAATTGCACCGTTACTGGACAGGAGTGATTAATAGCATAAGAGAGGTATTTGGGATCAAGCTTGAGAGAGAAGCTAAAGCGTGTATACTGGGATATAGAATGGAAACAGGGGAGAAGAAAAGCGAAACAGTAGCAATCTTAAGATGCTTGTTTCAGGCCAGGAAATTGATTGCAATTAAATGGCAATCAAGGGATCCCCCTACAGTAGACAATTGGATCAGGATAGTAAATGAGACCCTATGTAAAGAAAGAACAGTCTACATAAAGAGAGGTAACCTCAAAGAGTTTAAGAAGATGTGGCATCCCTGGTTGGTAAAAATAAATGCCCTGGAGTAGAGGGCCTAATCATAACGGCGCTCTACCCAGGATAGAAGAGGAATAGATGAGATTGGGAATAGGTGCATAAGAACCTAAGTATGAATATGTGGGTGTGGGGGGGGTAGGGGGGTAGGGAAGGGGGAGCGGGAGGAAATAATAGGGGATTATGGTTTAATGTACAATAGAATTTTCTTTCTTTTTCCCTTTCCCTCTTTCCCTGGGATAAAACAAAAGTTTAAGATTTAGCTAATATGCACTTTTTATAAATGCTAAGAGTCAGTTAAATGCAGTGTTTTTTTTTTCTTGAAGTGTTAAATAATTATGGAAAAAATTAATAAAGATTGAAATTAAAAAAAAAAAAAGGTGGATGGGACTTCAGTCTCCACCTGTATACCCCAGGGATGCTGGGCAGTAGGCCCAGATGCCCAACAGCATTACGGACTGAGCCCAGCCACCCTGTCCTCTCTCCTGCAGCTAAAGGGACTCCAGGAGGAAGGACAAGTCCACACTTCCCCCCAGCAGCGGGTATGTTCTATGAAAGAGGCAGAGGTTGGCTGGGTGAGTAGGGCTCTGTTTGAAACTATTTGTTTGGGGTACTGTGTGGGTACAGGCATTAGAGGACTGGAACTATGGACTAACTTCGGGGTCTCCTCCTGTGTTCTGCCGACAGGGGAGAGATGTGACAGGAGGGCACGTGGAACTCAGAATCCCTTGGAAAGGTTGGGAAACCCATGTTTCAGCTCCCCATACAACTCTTATGTCCAAGTCACCCTGTGCCATCCTGGCACAGGGTGAGTGAGAAAAATATCTTGGATTACTTAAAATGTAAGTAAGTAATATTTATCCACAATATCTCCCAGGATATATGTAAAGACTATTCTTAGTTTGTTGATGAACTCAAGATGTTAATTGAGAGAGTTGATCTGGAGACGGACTGTTTGGTCACCTAGGCTGCCTTAAGTGCTGTGTTAATTAACATGTTAATTATGTGATTGTCTTTTAAGTTGTTGCTATAGGGGAGGGGGGAGTATCCATGAGCAGCACTACCTCATTTTCTAACCCCTTTTGTTAAATTTGTATAAAAAGGCTGTATTCTGTCCAGTAAATGAGTTCAATATTCTACAAGCTATTTTCGGCTAGATTTGTATTCAATGCAGCTATAATAATTTCTCTCTCTGATGGTCAGATTGGAGGAAGCAGTATTACTGACGGAAGCACTCAGCGGAGTGAGGAAAAGGATCCGTCACACTCCTGTTTCTTCTAATGTTACTATGGGGGGTGGGAGTGAGCAGTGTTCCACAGATCGGAAGGGGTGCCAGGGGCTGGGGGGGTGAAGTGGGGTTATGGGATTCCCTGCAGAACTTACTGTGCCGCTTGGAGAGTGGAGCGCAGCGGGACCCTGCCCCGGTTAGGCCATGGGCTCCCCCCCTCAGGTTAAGGAGTCTCCGACCACAGTTGGTACTGTCCCTCAGAAAGAGTTGGCGGGGGGTGGTCACGGGCACGCAGACGGATAAGGATGTTGCAGGAGTGGTCGCAGTGGCAGCGACCAAAGACAAGGATGAGGACAGAGTGCGCTTGGCAGACGCGGCGAGGTGCGAAGTTTTGACGTGCAGTGACGTCACCGCACCTGAGACGAGGAGGAAGGGCTCCATGCATGCCGGCCGGCATTTTTTAAAAAAGCATTACTTATCTGCTCAAATGTGAGTACTTTGTACTGCTTGTTTCTTATTAAAACCCATTGCTTTTACTGTATCACGCTATGGTCTCCTCATTTTAATCCACATGGTCCATGATGTTACCCATTGATCGCCGAGCATCTACTGACTGCTGAGTTTTGAGGCTTGTGCTTTATTCATCTGGGGAAGTGTGGTGCTGGACGTTATATCCTGTGTATGAGGAGCTGTGCTTTCTGATAGCTGCTCTCTGGTAAGCAGCTTCGATTACTGGTGGTGGGATTCACCTGTTGGATTTGTGTGCACTAAGGTGTTATCGTGAAGAAGTGGATTCATCATAGATTACATAGACTTCTGTTCACCATCTTTTTTGCCCTCTTCTATGGACTACTAATATGCCTGTGAAATCCCACTCAGTTACTATCCTGTTTAAAGTTTAATTTCATTAGTTCTTTTTTAATTACATGTTGTGGCGCAGTTTTTTTCTGTTCTCTGTTATTTGGTTATCTCCCTATTACTGCAGCCTGTTTTATATATTTTAGGTCTACTTTTTAGGTCAGCGCGGTCTTTTTTACATTATGAGGTGCGAAGTATACCTGTGCTTCAAGGGACTCCTGGGGGCTCATCTAAAACCTGAGGTTCGCGAAAAGATTTGGAAGGACGAGTTTGTGGAAATATTTTCCCTGCTCCTGCTTGAAAAATTCAACTTGGATCGGGTGATCCCGGATGAAAGCAAAAAGGAGGAGGAAGAAATGAGGAGTTATAGGCTCATTCTGCGTACGTCCGAAAATTGGTTACAGGCGTTTGCGATCTTTGCGAGCGTGATAGGAGACAAAGCCCCTCCTGTGTCCGAGAATTTCCGATCAGCGCTTTTGCATCAGGAGGTGGTGTCGGCTAAGCTGTTCAAGGAAGTTGCGTTGCGTCAAATGACGGGCCCATTTCCTGATCCGCCGTTACCAGGGCTGGTGGTTTCCCCATTGGGCGTGGTTCCAAAGAAGGAGCCGGGGCAGTTTAGGATGATTCACCATCTTTCTTACCCCAACGGCAGCTCCGTGAATACATCCCCTATACATCACCTATACATCCTTTGATGCTGCCATCTCTTGGGTTAGGAAGTATGGTAAGGGATCCCTCGTGGCAAAATCCGATGTTGAATTGGCATTTCAGCTGCTACTGGTACATCCACAAAGTTTTTGTTTATTAGGGTGTCGTTGCGAAGGGTCTTAGTTTGTAGATCATTGTCTACCGATGGGCTGTTCCATCTCCTGTGCCCTGTTTGAAGCATTTAGTTTGTTTCTGGAATGGGAGGTAGCAGGGGTGAACTTGGTCATTCATTATTTGGATGACTTCTTGTGCATTGGTCCACCGGAGTCCAGATGCTGTGGGATATTACTAGGGACATTGCAACACCTAGCCAAAGTATTTGGTATTTGGTTGGTGGCGGACAACACTGAAGGACGAACTACGGAGTTCGTTTTTCTGGGGATAACCATAGATTCAGTGGCCATGGAATGTAGACTGCCAATGATAAATTGGTGGCCCTTAGGTGGGAGGTGAGTCAAGCGAGTGGCCAGCGGAAGATCAGATTAAAGGAGTTGCAATCGTTGTTAGGCAAGCTGAATTTTGCTTGCAGAAATATTATTACATGGGCCGAATCTTCTGTAGGAGGTTGTCGGCGGCCACGTCCAGTGTCCGGGTTCCCAGTCACTATGTGCGGCTGTCCAGGGCTTTATAGGATGATCTTCGGATCGGCAATCCAAGATGGATCAGTTGGGGAGAGGGATGCAAGTTGAATTGTTCAAGGGCAAATGCACTCAATTCTGTCCGATAACAGCATTAGGGCAGTTTCTGCTTTTTCGCCCGAAGGTGGATGGGGCACTATTCGTTCACCTGGATGGCTCATTTCTGTCTAAGTTCTAATTCACAGTGGTTTTTCACAAATGTTTAGGGGCGGGGGTCTGGTCCCGGGGGAGTATGCAGCACATTCCTTTTGAATAGGAGCTGCCACTGAGGCGGCTCGGTGGGGCATTCCTGAGGTAGTGATAAAGCACATTTGTAGATGGGAATCCACTAGATATCAGATATATGTTCGTACCCACTTGTAAATTTTCAGCCACAGCTATGTGTTTTGTGTTTTTGGTCTTTATGTTTTGTGTTTCTTTCTGTGCAAGGTTCTTATTGTGCCCTTTCAGATTTCCCAAGATGTCTCATCTGGATATTGGGACATTCTTATGTTTTTTGGGGGGCTAAGAGGGCTGAAGTCAGGCCAGAGGGCAGGCAGCTAGGTGTGGCGAGAGAGCAGGGTAGGGTCAGATGGATTGGTGTGCCTGGAATGATGTGGCACAAAGTTATACCAGAAATCCATAGTTTTGCACGTCTGGACCAACCACCAGACATTTTTTTTTTTTTTTTTTAATAAAAAAATAGGAACAAACCCCACGGAGCCATATAGGAACCAGTTGGAACTGCTAGTAGAATGGGGATATGCCATCAATGCATTAAACCTCAAAGAAAAACGTTACTTGGTACCTAGTGCGTGTAGGATTCCGATAATCTATACGCTACCTAAGGTACATAAGAATACAGAAACACCCCCTGCCCGACCAATAGTAAACGGAATAGGTTCGGTAACAGCAAGATTAGGGGAATATCTGGATAAATTCCTCCAAGCTAGTGTAAGGAATACCAGAGCATATCTAAAGGATACATCTGACCTACTAAGGCTATTGGATGAAATCCAAATAAGCACTACAAGTAATAACTATCTAGTGACTGCTGATGTATGCTCGTTGTATACTATTATCCAACATGAAGATGCTGCTCTGTCATTGAATTGGGCACTCAGCAAGAGAGAAGATATATCGCACTCGCAGAAGAGATTTTTGGGTCATTCGTTGGATTACTGCATGACTCACAATTACTTCTGGTGGGATAACCAATTCTTTTCACAACAGGTTGGCGTGGCTATGGGAGCAAAATTTGCTACCAGCCTAGCCAACCTGTTTATGGTAGAGTGGAAGGATAGGTTTATTTTTAGTAAAAATCTCCCACAACTTAAATTTTATAGGAGATTTATAGATGACCTCCTACTTATCTGGGAAGGGTCACATGAGTCAGTCATTGATTTTTAGATAGCCTGAATGAGAATAATAACAATATTAAATTGGAGTATCAAATCAGTGAAACTGACATTCATTTTTTGGATGTGACGATTGAAAAAGAGGGTGATAAGCTATGTACCAAAGCTTACTTTAAGCCTACAGATCGCAACAGTTATCTATCTATTAACAGCGGTCATCACCCCACTTGGATTCGGAATATACCTAAGGGGCAAATATTAAGAATCCGACGGAACTGCACCAAGGTTAATGATTTTTTAAAGAACTAAATTTATACAAAAAGGCTATACGGAAGAATCCTTAGATAAAACTATATATGAAGTATCCGAAATTCCGAGGGAAACTTACTTAAGGAAGAAAACGGAGGGACAGAAGAATGAACAACATCAATTAAATTTCATCTCGGACTTCCATTGCCATATTTATGAAAGACACTGGCACATATTATGTAGGGACAGACACTTAGGGGGCGTACTAAA
Organism: Lithobates sylvaticus; assembly: GCA_028564925.1. Taxonomy (NCBI): domain Eukaryota; kingdom Metazoa; phylum Chordata; class Amphibia; order Anura; family Ranidae; genus Lithobates; species Lithobates sylvaticus. The sequence goes on from CM053033.1 coordinate 158,504,120, forward strand.
CAATCGACCAAAATTTATTTAAAGGCGAGCTCCAAACATTGGAGATCGTGTAGTAAAAAAACAATTAGATCCGCCGAATCAACAAAATTTGAGGATAAACCTGAAAGGGTTTTTTGCCTGTAGAAAATGTATCTGCTGCAGGACTGTCTGTGTGAGTAATAGGGGTAAGACAGAAGTCTCGAATAGAGATGGTGAATCTTTCCAGATTGAAGAATTCATTACCTGCAACTCCTCTCACGTCGTGTACCTTATGTGGTGCCCATGTGGGTTACTATACGTGGGCAGAACAAAGAGGCTACTGCGAGTTCAAATAGCCGAACATCTAGCTAATATAAGAAAAGGCTTTCAGTTCCACAGTGTCTCATTGCACTTTAAGGAGAAACACGACCAGGATCCATCATTATTATAATTCTGTGGGATAGATGTGATTCATCCCTCATGGAGAGGTTCGAATAGGGTCAGAGATTTATCTCAATGTGAAACCCTCTGGATTTTCCTGTTAATATGTTTGACCCCCTAGGGGGTTAAACATAGAGTTAGATTTAAATTGTTTTATAAATAATTTTTAATAAAAATTTTTAAATAATAGATTGGGTATTCTGATCATTCTTGGAGGTGATTATCCTATATTATATTAAACTACTATTTATTTATCTATATAGGAGTAATAATACATAACATTGGGTCATCTAAGAATGAATGATTGATACTAATATTCTTGCTCTTTTATGCGACTATTTTTATCCTCGCTGCGATTTCTTCCTCAATGCGATTTTCATTCTCTATGCAAGATTTCAGTCTTTTTGAAGTTTAGAGAACTATAATGGTTCAATGTGACTTACGGTTTCAGCTGGTATAGAGATCAAATTAAACCACTGATATTAATGTGTTTACATATCTATAATATTAGATATGTGTCGGAACCCCTCACACGAGGTGTTTATACCAGTTAAAACATCCACGTTACTTAATGAGTGAGGGTGCTAATCAAATATGATAATATATAGTGGTGACACTATCATATATTTACGTCAGCTTTGTAATAGAAATGAATCTATAGTTGATAAACCACCACCATAAAATAAAAATAAAATTAAAATTATGTTGGGAAAGATTTAGAACATAGGGATCCGGAGTATATGTTATACATTTAAATGAATAACTCATCCAATAGATATATAATTTTTTTTATAATAAACTTTAGCTATATATCTTCATTACATAGAGTCTTTTCGGAGATATAGGTTTATATATTTTAAATCTGTATATAATTCTCACTGTATATACCTGAGATTAATACTATAATTAATGTGATATATAAGATTAATATTTCCTACATGATGCTCATTAATTTATTTTTTAATGTTATTTCTTAATGTTATTTTATACATATACATATGATTGACATTTTTTTTGGAGGTAGAAATGATGGGAAGCGGAATATTTATATGTACTAATAATTGTATTCCATCTCACATTGAGCTTATATTTTAGAATCAATATGTAACCCATTTCCGGTATAGGTAATGTGGCTGCGGGGACACGAAGTGTGTGCTTGTAAGCCACTAGTTAACCCAGGTACGGCATGACGCCGCTGCTCGATGTGATGCGCATGCGCGGGCGCATTGGGACGGCGATACGTTGTCTATGTCTAGCGCATTGCGCATGCCCGGGCGTGTTTGGACGGCGGTAGGCTGTTTAAACATGGTGCGCATGCACGAGGGCAGTGCAAGATTCTTTGAAGATTAGAAATTGAAGATACAATTTGAAGATATATTTTGCAGTTGTTTCACTTTATTTTTGTACTAGTTTGGACTACCTTTTATCACTTTACACTGGGTGATTTTATATACACGTTTGATTTTAATAGTTTTATGGACTATATGAAACTACTTACATATCACCTGTTTATACTTTGAAATTCGTATGAGGTTTTTTCACAAGCGCTACTAGTTTTTTCCTATTTATATTTATATTTTTAGGTTGAATAACAGATTTTACATGATTGTTGTGTGGTCAGACATTGTGGCCTGCACGTAATGGAGGGGGGCCCGATCGATTGAAAAATGTAATAAGGCCCATATAAAGGTGAATAAGGAGGTGGGCAGGTTTATTTCCCGTAATGGTGGGGTGGTTGTCAGGCATTTAGAACTGGAGATTGATACATGAAGGTACCTGTGAGGGGATGGTGTGCATCTCAATGTAATAGGGATCGACCTATGGGCTTTGGTCTTGCAGGATGGTATCCAGAGGGTGTTTCTTGTGTGGTGGCAGGCACAATTGTAAGTTGTCACACTTGTGCCGCTGTGGCGGTTGGGTCCTTGACGATGGGTATACAACATGAGGTATTTGAAAACGGTGGGACCCATCTCAGGTGTGGAGTCCTCCCGGTTAGTCTGGTTCAGTGTAGACTACCAGGTTGTAGGGGTCTGTGGTCAGTTAGCGAGTCATCAAGGCGGTATTTGGCAGCTGGGGACAGAACCTAACTTAGAGATACCACAGATTCCAAAGTTGGGACAATGGGGTCGTTAGGGACCGGCAACCAGTTATTCAGATTGGAGCTGGAGTATTTTATAATGTTTATATTTTAATTTGGTTGTGAGTTAATAAAGGCCGAACCGGCCATTTGTATCCAACACAGTGTCAGTGTCCTTATTTATTAATAAGTGGGAGTGGTAGGTACAATTTTGAGTTGGGGTAGTAAGTTATCTGAACTACCCTAGTCATGTTTTATCAGCAATAAACTGTTTTAAATTTCACATGGATTCCATCGCCAACTGATTCTTTACCACCTCCTGGATCTGCGCTTCCCAATTCTGTTGTTTTCATTTAGTCTATCACATAGATGAATATTTAGGAAGTTTTATATTTTAGGCATACCAGGTTACTGGTAAGGATCAGAATATTGTAAATGCACAAAACCTCTTCTGTCCTGTGAGGATGTCAAACTTGGTCATTATCTCTTATGCCGGAATTCTCGTCGGAAAAAGCTCTGATGGTTTTCCCGTCGGAATTCCAACGGAATTTCGCTCAAACTGTCTTGCCTACACACGGTCACACCAAATTCCGATGGTCAATAACACCATGGCATACAACACATTCGACTGAATTATAAAAGGGAAGATTAATGCTTCTGAGAATGCGTCAAATTGTTTCCGAGCATCTGTCAGAATTTTGCGTGTCCGATAGAAAGGTTTTCTGTTGGAAAAATGAAGAACAGGTTCTCAATCCAAAGTCTGTCGAAAATTCCGACAGAAAAAGACCGATGGGCATACACACGGTCGGAAAATCTGATGAAAAGCTCCCATCGGACTGTTTCCATCGGAAATTCCGACCGTGTGTACGTGGCATTAGACTTTGGGCTTGGTACATAGTAAGATGCAGGGATCACCCACCTTGGGAGGAATATCTTAAAATGCTTGACTGCAGGGATAAAATAGAGTAAGGCCGCGTACACATGATCGGACTTTCCCACGGGATTGTCTGCCGGACTAGAGTCCGCCGGACATTCCGACCGTGTGTTCCCAAAAGTCCGGCGGACTAAGTTTTAAGTTTTGACTTTAAATCCCGCCGTCTGTGTGCTAGTCCGCGGGACTTTTGAAATGAGCGGACTTGCCTCACACACAGAGGAAAGTCCGTTCATTTAGAATGTAACTCCAGTTAGACGGGACTAGCGAAGGAAGTCAATGCCGCCGCTAGCCCCGTCACCTGGTATGGATTTAAAGGGGAATCCCTACGCCGAAAAAACGGCGTGGGGGTCCCCCCAAATCCATCTCAGACCCTTATCTGAGCACGCAAAGGAGTAAAGGGGACACCTGATTTAAAGAAGGACTCTGATGGGGACACCTGATATAAAGGGTGACTCTAGGGACACCTGATTTAAAGAGGGACTCTGATGGGGACACCTGATGTAAAGGGGGACTCTGGGGACACCTGATTTAAAGAATGACTCTGATGGGGACACCTGATGTAAAAGGTGTGATGGGGACACCTGATGTAAAGGGGGACTCTGATGGGGACACCTGATTTTAAGGGGGACTCTGATGGGGACACCTGATGTAAAGGGGGACTTTGATGGGAACACCTGATGCAAAGGGGGACACCTGATGTAATGGCGGACTCTGATTTGGGCACTTGATGTAAAAGGGGACCCCGATGAGGACACCTGATGTAAAGGGAAACTCTGATGGGGACACCTGATGTAATGGGGGACTCTGTTGGGGACACCTGATGTAACGGGGGACTCTGATGGGGACACTTGATGTAAAGAGAGGACTCTGATGGGGACACCTGATGTATAGGGGGACTCTGACTGGGACACCTGATGTAAAGAGGTATGCTGATTGGAACATCTGAGGTAAAGTGAGGACTCTGATGGGGACACCTGATGTATAGGGGGACTCTGAATGGGACACCTGATGTAATGGGGGACTCTGATGGGGACACCTGATGTAAGGGGGGACTGATGGGGACACCTGATGTAAAGAAGTATGCTGATTTGAACATCTGAGGTAAAGGGAGGACTCTGATGCGGACCCCTGATGTAAAGGGGGACTTTGATGGGGACACCTGATGTAAAGGGGAACTCTGATGGGGACAATTGATGTAAAGGGGGACTCTGATGGGGAAAAATTATGTAAAGGGGGACTCTGATGGGGACACTTGATATATAGGGGGACTCTGATGGGGACATCCGATGTATAGGAGGACTCTAATGGGGACACCTGATATATAGGCAGGCTCTGATGGGGACACCTGATGTAAAGGGGGACTCTGATGGGGATACCTGATGTAAATGGTGACTCTGATTGGGGCACCTTATGTAAAGGGGACACCTGATTTAAAGGAGGACTCTGATGGGAATGCCTGATGTAAAGGGAGATTTTGATGGGGATGCCTGATGTAAAGGGGGACTCTGATGGGGACACCTGATGTAAAGGGGGACTCTGATTGGGGCACTTGATGTATAAGGGGACTCTGATGGAGACACCTGATCTATAGGGGGACTCTGATGAGGACACCGGATGTAAAGAGGGATGCTGATGGTGACACCTGTTGTAAAGGGGACTCTGATGGGGATACCTGATGTAAAGGGGGACTCTGGGGACACCTGATGTAAAGGGGTACTCTGATGGGGACACCTGATGTAAAGGGGTACTCTGATGGGGACACTTGATGTAAAGAGAGGACTCTGATGGGGACACCTGATGTATAGGGGGACTCTGATTGGGACACCTGATGTAAAGAGGTATGCTGATTGGAACATCTGAGGTAAAGTGAGGACTCTGATGGGGACACCTGATGTATAGGGGGACTCTGAATGGGACACCTGATGTAATGGGGGACTCTGATGGGGACACCTGATGTAAGGGGGGACTGATGGGGACACCTGATGTAAAGAAGTATGCTGATTTGAACATCTGAGGTAAAGGGAGGACTCTGATGGGGACCCCTGATGTAAAGGGGGACTTTGATGGGGACACCTGATGTAAATGGGAACTCTGATGGGGACAATTGATGTAAAGGGGGACTCTGATGGGGAAAAATTATGTAAAGGGGGACTCTGATGGGGACACTTGATATATAGGGGGACTCTGATGGGGACATCCGATGTATAGGAGGACTCTAATGGGGACACCTGATATATAGGCAGGCTCTGATGGGGACACCTGATGTAAAGGGGGGCTCTGATGGGGATACCTGATGTAAAGGGTGACTCTGATTGGGGCACCTTATGTAAAGGGGGCACCTGATTTAAAGGAGGACTCTGATGGGAATGCCTGATGTAAAGGGAGATTTTGATGGGGATGCCTGATGTAAAGGGGGACTCTGATGGGGACACCTGATGTAAAGAGGGACTCTGATGGGGACACCTGATGTAAAGGGGGACTCTGATTGGGGCACTTGATGTATAAGGGGACTCTGATGGAGACACCTGATCTATAGGGGGACTCTGATGAGGACACCGGATGTAAAGAGGGATGCTGATGGTGACACCTGTTGTAAAGGGGACTCTGATGGGGATACCTGATGTAAAGGGGGACTCTGGGGACACCTAATGTAAAGGGGTACTCTGATGGGGACACCTGATGTAAAGGGGTACTCTGATGGGGACACAATGTAAATGGGGACTCTGATGGGGACACCTGATGTATAGGGAGACTCTGATGGGGACACCTGATGTAATTGGGGACACTGATGGGGACACCCGATGTATAGGGGGACTCTGATGGGCTCATCTCATGTATAGGGGGACTCCGATGTGTGCATCTTATGTATAGGGGGACTCTGATGGGCACATCTCATGTAAAGGGGGACTCTGATGTGGACACCTGATGTAAAGGGGGACTCTGGGGACAACTGATGTAAAGGGGGACTCTAAAGGGGACAACGGATGTAAATGGGGACTCTGATGGAGACACCTGATGTAAATGGGGACTCTGATAGGGACACCTGATGTATAAGGGGACTCCTATGGGCGCATCTCATGTATAGGGGGACTCTTATGGGGACACCTGATGTAAAGGTGGACTCTGATTGGGACACCTGATGTAAAGGGGGCACCTGATTTGAAGGAGGAGTCTGATGGGTACACCTCATGTAAAAGGGGACTCTGATGGGGACACCTGATGTAAAGAGGACTCTGTTGGGGACACCTAATGTATAGAGGGACTATGGTGGGGACACCTGATGTATAGGGGGATGCTGCTGGGGACACCTATTGTAAAGGGGGACTCTGATTTGGTCACCTGATTTATAGGGGGACTCTGATGGGGTCACCTGATGTATAGGGGGATGGCCATTTTCTGCTGACAGCACAAGCTGATCATTTGACATACCACCTGTTGCCCAACGTTAAAAGGAAACAGCCTTTGGAACTCGGGTAGTGCCTGTGTTATCACAACTCACCCATACCACGCTAAACCTCCCAATCCACATACTTTCTGTGTACCTGGTATGGGAAGATCCTTACTTAGCAATGAAGGATTACAGGTGCTTGGGAGCAGAAACACACAGGACAAACAGAGTCCACCACAGGCCCAGAGGGAACTCCAAGTTTCTCTCAAGGTACTACTGGTTTCCTGCTCTGGAGCAAGGTCTAACACTAACACCACTCTAACCCCATAACTCCAGTTGCCTTACAGACATGTGACCTGTTTGAATAAGGCTCAATTTCCAGTCGCTATGTCTGACTTATTCCAGAGGCTATGGCCACTTTTGGAATTAGAGGGAGCTATTAACAATAAGAATTTTAGATCGGATGAAAACGGATAGGCGGTCCGTAATCATCCGATCCCCCCATAGGGGAGGGGGGACTCTCTGACAGGTCCATCCCTGCACAGAGTGCAGAGACAGACTTGTCATCCGCCGGCTCAGCGGGATCAACGGAGCGATCCCCGCTGAGCAAGCGGATGGCTAAATACGAACAGCCCAGTGTGAAAGGGGCTTTAGAGAACAAAGCTTACAATATGACAGAAATCACTGAAGGCAATACCAGGTACACAATTGTAGCACCCTGGTGTTTAGGCAAGGTTGCTCCTAAATTAACCTGCCAGGTGTAGTTACCTTGGCTCATTGTTGGGGATCAATTGATTTCACCCTCAAGTCTAGAATTGCTGCAATTCTCTCTTCTGCCGCTAGGTGGTCAAGTACCTGGTGGCATTAGATAAGACCAGAGCAAAGCAAGGACAGATTAGGAGTATACTTACCTGCTCTGTACAATGGTTTTGCACAGAGCAGCCCCTATCCTTATCTTCTCGTGTCTCATCCACCTCTTCTCCAAGTGTCCTCATAGCAAGCCGATTGCTGTGGGGCCACTCGTGTGTGCTCTCTCCCAAGCCCCGCTCTGTGTGTCCATAAGACACACAGAACAGGGCTTGAAGGAGGTCCCTCTGCATTCTTAAAGCGGTATACAGTAAAACCTTGGATTGCGAGCAGAATTTGTTCCAGAAACATGCTTTTAATCCAAAGCACTTGTATATCAAAGCAAATTTCCCCATAAGAAATAGAGGAAACTCAAATGATTTGTTTTACAACTATAGTTTCATAGGTCCTTCAGTTTATAGTCCATACAAAATGATTATAGCAATGTGACCAGGTTGCTTAACCATAAAATGTCCATTCACAAATGGAAGCCTCCACAAGGGGATTAGAATCAAAATCCAGCAGGAGCTAAAGAGAATAAAAGAGAAGAGAGGCGCCTCCAAGTGTAGCAATATGTTGCTAAATGTTGTACCTTCATTAAATGTAACCATTTTGCTACACTTAGAGATGCCTCTCTTCTCTTTTATACTCAGTTGTGACATGACGCTACTTGTATATCAAGACAGCGCTTGTATCTAAAGTCAAAAGTTATTTAAAAATTTTTGCTTGCCTTGCAAAACGCTCTCAAACCAAGTTACTCTCAAACCAAGGTTTAACTGCATTGTGATTTTAACGTGAGTATATTTTACATGCTATTTTTAACCACTTGCCGACCGGCGCACACAGATGTACGTCGACAGAATGGCACGTACAGGCAGGAGGGCGTATATATAAGTCCCTCCTTTCTGCCTGTCCGTGCCATCGGGAGCGCGCCGGGAGCGGCGCGCTCCCGCGCCGGTCGGGACCCCCGTGAGTCCGATCGCTGCCCCCGCGGACTCGATCGCCGCGGGACATCCACGATCGTCTCACGGGACGGCTGAACGGGGAGATGCCGAGATAAACAGCATCTCCCCGTTCTGCCTAGCAACTAGTGACGCCGATCTCTGCTCCCTGTGATTGGAGCAGAGCTCAGCATTCACTAGCTGACAGCCACACCCCCCCCACAGTAAGAAACACACCCCTAGGCCTACTTAACCCCTACACTGGCCCCTTGTGGTTAACTACTTCACTGCCAGTGTCATTTTTACAGGAATCAATGCATTTAAATAGCATTAATTGCTGTAAAAATGACAATGGTCCCAAAAATGTGTCAAAAATGTCCGATGTGTCCGCCATAATGTCGCAGTCACACAAAAAAAAAATCGCAGATCTCCGCCATTACTACTAAAAAAAAAATGATTAATAAAAATGCTATAAAACTAGCCCCTATCTTGTAAACGCTATAACTTCTGCGCAAACCGATCAATAATCGCTTATTGCGATTTTTTTTACCAAAAATATGTAGAAGAATACGTATCGGCCTAAACTGAGGAAAAAAAATGTTTTTTAATATATTTTTTGGGGATATTTATTATAGCAAAAAGTAAAAAATAATGCATTTTTTCAAAATTGTCGCTCTATTTTTGTTTATAGCGCAAAAAATAAAAACCGCAGGGGCAATCAAATACCACCAAAAGAAAGCTCTATTTGTGGGAAAAAAAGGACGTCAATTTTGTTTGGGAGCCACGTCGCACAACCGCGCAATTGTCAGTTAAAGCGACGCAGTGCCGAATCGCAAAAAGGGGCCTGGTCCTTTGGCTGCAAATTGGTCCGGTCTGAAAGTGGTTAATAAACTGATTATGACCCAAGCACTATAGTGAAGCATTAAACAAAAAAAAAAAAACTGATCTGGCACCCACTGGGTATTATCATTACACTGGGTAAAACTGTCCTCCATGGAGCAGGAAAGCAATCGTGGGTATGATTACATGGCTGCTGTTTTAAATTTTACATAATTATTGTGATATATCCTAAATCAATATGTTAAAGTAGATCATTTCCTCTACATCACTTCCCCTTTAGGCACGTCCCGCTAGTAAAAAAACGCTTCCATGGGTATTTATCAAGCATTCTTGAAGTGTATTCAACGCTTCATAAACACAATAAAAACATGTCATAAACACGTCATAAAAGCATTTGTATATTGAAAAATAAAGCGCTTAGTGTGTATGTGAATTGAGTAAAATCACATTGACAGCAGCACTCATAACATTGTACACAGCAACATCCAGAAAGATAATAAAAAAAAAATGTATTGCTCTGTCTTAAGAAAACCAATTAAAGACGTGAGCAAAAATCTGAATAAATTAAATAAAATACACTATATAGTATACAAATTATATAATATAAAATCAAAAAAGGAAAGGAAATTTAGGACTTTAAATGAGGAAGGCACCAAAGGGATGCCCGCCTCCATTCCGATCAATAGTTTAAAATGAAGGAGAGAGAGAAGTGGGACTTTAAATGAAGCACACAGCAGTACAGGAGTAAGTCAAGTGACTAAAAAAATTCATTTATTTGATATAATCCATGGTATGTTAAAAAACATTTTTGGGCATCCAACCTCTGAAAATGCTATGGGCAGTAATATAAAATATATGAAACACATAAAGTGATAATGTGCAAAGTCCTTGAATTCCGTGCAACACCCAGTGCTTAGATAAATAAGGCAAAAATATCTTCTTACCAGTTCCAAAGACCTATTACCCCTCAAATTAAGTGTAGGTCATCTTAGCTTATCCAGCCTCCCTGTGGGGTACCGTTGGTCAAAACAAGCCACAGGTAATAATCACAGGCTATCCACAGAAGGCGATCCAACCATTAATCATATGAGAAAAGGAAAACGCATTGCGCAGCATCCAGATTAAAAACGGGCAATTTATTAAAATGCTACTTACAACAAAACTGTATTCGCAGGCATACTGACGTCACCACTATTTCCTGCCCTGCCGATGTACGTTTCGTCTGAATAGATTTTTTCTGTGAGGCCTCACAGAAAAAGCCTATTCAGATGAAACGTACATCAGCAGGGCAGGAAATAGTGGTGACGTTAGTATGCCGATGAGAGTGCTAGGACAGTGTATTTCCAAATGCCTGTGATTACAGTTTTGTTGTAGGTAGTAATTTAATAAATTGCCCCGTTTTTAATCTGGATGCTGCTCAATAAGTTTTCCTTTTCTCATATGATTAATGGTTCGATGCCTTCTGTGGATATTCTGTGATTATTACCTTTGGCTCGTTTTCACCAATGGTTCCCCACAAGGAGTCTGGATTTTGCACATTATCACTTTATGGACTTTGGTGTTTCAGATATTTTATATTATATAATTTGTATAATATATGGTGTATTTTATTTAATTCATTCTGATTTTTGCTCACATCTTCAATTGATTTTCTTAAGACAGCGCAACACGTTTTTTTTTATTATATTAATGAGCAGTGCTTCATTCATTATAATCATAGAAATAGATAAGCCTTCACAATTGAGGGTGTAGTGAACTGAATTTTGATGACATTTTATTAGAGGTTTTTTTATTATGAAGAAATAAAATGTAAAGAATTTTAACGCATAAGCAGTTGTATGGTTGCCTCAGAAAATCCTACCTGAGGGGTTCAAATTTATGTAGTCGTTAATCAACATACATGTAAACAAACCCTTAAGCACTAAGGCAGGTTTACAGGGAGGAGTATATCACCTGCAATGGCTTGTGATCTGTCAGGATTTCAAAAAGTCCTTAAAGATATGAAATCTTTCATAACCCCAAATTACATCTACAGCCTCATCTCTGCATATCAGTATGTTCCCTACTTGGCTTTTAAATAGGTATGTAATCCACCGAATGTTGTTTTTTTAACTTTGATGGTCCCTACACACAGGCTTGCATCAACCTACACTTTATGGCTTTTAAAGAGGAACTGCAGTCTGCTCATATAATTTGTAATAAAAACATCTTTGCAATTCTGAAGTTTCCCTCCAACCACTTTGCATATTATTTTATATATACCGTGACACTGTACTTGCCAAATATGCTGCAGAAATCTCCCTCCACTGAGTCTGGCTGCAACCATTTTAACTGTTGGCAGCTGAAGCTGCTGCCTGTTCACTTCCTGGATTTACACAGACACACAGAGGCACACCTCCAGCTCTGCAGCCCTGCAGCTCTTATTGGCCCTCTTATGACTCACCCCCTCCCTTCCTGGCAAACTCTCACCAGAGTGAGAGAAAGCTGTGCATGATGTCATAAGCCTAGGCTGTTTACCAGACAAGACACGGGAAGTGGGCAGTATAAGGCATTTACTGGCAGAAAAGAATGTTTTAGTATCCAGTTAAAGCAGCAAGGGCAGAAGATTTAATAGATGGAAAGATTAAAAAATGACTGAAGGTCCGCTTTAACCACTTAGGCCCCGGACCATTTTGCTGGCCAAAGATCAGAGCACTTTTTGCGTATCGGCACTGCGTCGTTTTAACTGATAATTGCGCGGTTGTGCAGCGTGGCTCCCAAACAAAATTGACGTCCTTTTTTCCCCACAAATAGAGCTTTCTTTTTGTGGTATTTGATCACCTCTGCGGTTTTTATTTTATGCGCTTTAAACAAAAAAAAGTGACAATTAAAAAAAAAAATCATTCTTTTTTACTTTTTGTTATAATAAATATCCCCAAAAATATATAAAAAATAAATTTTTTCCCTCAGTTTAGGCCGATATGTATTCCTTAACATATTTTTGGTAAAAAAATCACAATAAGCATTTATTGATTGGTTTGCGCAAAAGTTATAGTGTCTACAAATAGGGGATAGATTTATGGCATTTTTATTAATAATTTTTTTTACTAGTAATGGCGGCGATCATCGATTTTTATTGTGACTGCGACATTACGGCGGACGCATCAGACAATTTTGACACATTTTTGGGACCATTGGCATTAATACAGCGATCAATTCTATAAAATTGCATTGATTACTGTAAAAATGCACTGGCAGTGAAGGGGTTAACCACTAGGGGGCTGGGAAGGGGTTTAGTGTGTCCTGGGGAGTGATTCTAACTGTCTGGGGCATGGGCTAGCAGTGACACGACACTGATCGCTGCTCCCGATGACAGGGAGCAGGCGATCAGTGTCCTGTCACTAGGCAGAACGGGGAGATGCTGTGTTTACATCAGCATCTCCTCGTTTTTCAGCTCTGGGACACGATCGCGGGTATCCCCGCGGACTCCCACAGGCACGGAGCTCGGGGCAGGCGCATAGCGGGAAATTCAAAGTAACGTACGGGTACGTTACTTTGCCCAGCCATGCCATTCTGCTGACGTATATGTGCAGGACACGGTCGGCAAGCGGTTAACCACTTGCCTACTGGGCACTTAAACCCCCCTCCTGCCCAGACCAATTTTCAGCTTTCAGTGCTCTCACAATTTGAATGACAATTACTCAGTCATGTAATAATGTACCCAAATTAATTTTTTGTCCTTTTTTTACATACAAATAGAGCTTTCTTTTGGTGATATTTTATCACTTCTGTTTTTTTTTTGTTTTTTTTTTTGCGCTATAAATCAAAAAAGACCAAAAATGTTGAAAAAAAAAATTTCTTAGTTTCTGTGATAACATTTTGCAAATTTTGCAAATATGCCTACATATACAGAACTCTGTATTGGGATGGGCAGAACACCCACCTGTTCGGTCCAGAGCAGAACTCCCGAACAGGGCAAATGTTCTAACGGCGAACCCCATTGAAGTCTATGGGAGCCGAACAGGAAAAATCAAAAGTACCCAGTTCAATTATGCTTAAAGTGCAACAATAAAAATGAAAATGTGCCTGTAAAGTGCTGCATTTGTAGCATTCATAAAACATGCTACAGCAAAAGTGAAATTTCTAAAGAAAGAAAAATGAGTCAAATCCCATTTAGAACCGGTGTGGGGTCCCCCCCCAAAATACATACCAGACCCTTATCCGAGCATGCAGCCCAGCAGGTCAGGAAAGGGGAGGGGACGAGCGAGCGCCCTTCCCCCCTCCTGAACCATACCAGACCACATGCCCCCAACATAGGGGGGGGGGGGTGAGTGCTTTTGGGCAGGGGGGCTCTGTTGATGGGAACAAGGGCCTCTTCCCGACAACCCTGTAGTTGTCGGGGTCTGCGGGTGGGGGGCTTATCAGAATCTGGAAGCCTTTAGCAAGGGGGCCCCCAGATTTTGCCCCCCTATGTGAATGGGTATCAGGTACATTGTAAAAAGTGTCAAAAGGTAATAATCCCAAGAAACTGTTTTTGACAAGTCCTTTATTAAAAAAATTTAAATATAAAAAAATTGTTTCCCTCGATGTAAATCCATAGTCAATCATGATGCCCGCCAAACCGGAACAATAGAAAAAAATAAAAACGCTCCGCCTCCTGGAAGGCCTCCTGCCGACTGCCCACTCTGCGCTTTAACAGTGCTTTTATAGGCAAGGGGCGGGGCCAAACAGATACGTCATAAGTTGGCACCGCCCCCTTCTGACATCATGTAATAATATGTACAGGGGCATACCTCTTTTAATACAAGAAAGTATTTTGCTTGCTTTTGAGACTGCAGCTAGGCATTGCATGCTGTTTTTAAGAATATGATCTACCAGAACACCCAGATCCTTCTCCACCATTGACTCCCCAGCTTTTCTCCTCCTAGTATGTATGATGCATGCACATTTTTAGTAGTGTTGGGTAAACGGTTCGGGCCGAGCAAAACTTTGGCACAAACTGTGCCCATTTGGGCCATATGTTTCCCATGTTGATGAGTTCAAGGGTTTCTTCCCCACAACCCTGGGCTGTGGTTGTGGGGGTCTGCGGGTAGGGGCTTATCGGAATCTGGAAGTCCCCCTTTAAAAAGGGACCCCCAGATACCAGCCACCCCCATGTGAACGAGTATTGTACCCCTTCGCATTCACCAAAAAAAATGTTAAAATTAAATAAAAACAGTAGAAAGATTTTTGACAATTTCTTCATTAAAAAAAAAAAAAAAAAAACAATGTCCCCTGATGTAGATCCGACAGCCACCGCACCCAAAAAAACGTTTTTTTTTCTTTTTTCGGGGGTGGCAGCTATCAGATCTGCATCAGGGGACAATTTTTTTTTATTTAAAAAAAAAAAAAAAAATTGTCAAAAATCTTTCTACTGTTTTTATTTAATTTTGACACTTTTTTGGTGAATGGGTAGGGGTACAATGTACCCAATACTCGTAGACATTGGGGGGGGGGGGCGGGATCTGGGGGCCCCCTTGTTAAATGCAGTTCAGTTTTGGGCACCAGTTCTCAAAAAGGCTATCGGGGAACTGGAGAAAGTGCAGAGAAGGGCAACCAAACTGATAAGAGGCATGGAGGAGCTCAGCTGAATTTATTCACTCTTGAGAAGAGGAGAATAAGGGGGGATATGATCAACATGTACAAATATATAAGGGGTCCATATAGTGAACTTGGTGTTGAGTTATTCACTTTACGGTCAACACAGAGGACAAGGGGGCACTCTTTACGTCTAGAGGAAAAGAGATTTCATCTCCAAATATGGAAAGGTTTCTTCACAGTAAGAGCTGTGAAAATGTGGAATAGACTCCCTCCAGAGGTGGTTCTGGCTAACTCATTAGATTGCTTTAAGAAAGGCCTGGATACTTTCCTAAATGTACATAATATAACTGGGTACTAACATTTATAGGTAAAGTTGATCCAGGGAAAATCCGATTGCCTCTAGGGGGATCAGGAAGGAATTTTTTTCCCCTGCTGTGGCAGATTGGAGCATGCTCTTCTGGGGTTTTTTTTTGCCTTCCTCTGGATCAGCTGTGGGTGTGGAATTGGGTGTGTTGGATTGTACGATGTTTTTTTTTTTTATTTTTTTTTTTTTTGTGGTTGAACTGGATGGACTTGTGTCTTTTTTCGGCCTAGCTAACTATGTAACTATGTAACTATGTAACTATGTTGTTGGAAAATCCGATGGTGTGTGGGCTCTATCTGACTCTTTCCGTCAGAATTTCAAGACGGAAAAAGTACTTCCGGTTACAGCGCCACATGGAACGGCTGTAATCAGACACAGCTCCCGCCGATCGCCTCCGTAATACAGCTAAAAAGCCAGCTAGAGCTCCGGGGGGATCCCCTAACCACCACCGCAACCCACAACGATCCCATGGACAGGTTCGTGGAGCAATCGTACACCCGGGCAGTCGCATCGCCGGCACCTCCCGCGGGAGACACAGCTCCGGCCACAGCCAATATGGCGTCCGCCCCGCACACAGCGGCGTCCCCACTACCACAGGCCCCAGAAGTCCAGGCACCAGATCACACAGTGCCTGCGGGCATAGCACAAGAGGTAGTAGCCCTCCTGGGACCCACACTGGCTGCCACTGTAGATGCAGCGGTTCACAGAGGACTGGAGCAGCTCCACATAGAGCTACAGGCCCAGGCCCAGAGAATCTCTCAGACTGAAGAGAGAATTTCCTTACTGGAGGATGACACCACTGCTCAGTCAGCAGCACTAGCACGCATCACAGCGGAGAACAGAGAACTGTGGGAGAAATTAGATAATTTGGAAAATCGCTCCAGGAGAAAAAACTTGCGCATAATTGGCCTGCCAGAGTCAGTACCTAACAACCAGCTCATAAATATATGCGCTAAAATCATCCCAGAACAGCTGGGCCTCCGCATACCCTGCATTGTGGAACGAGCACACCGCATCGGTCAACACGCAGACAACCGATCCAAACCCAGGCAGGTTATCGTTAAATATCTGAATTATGCTGACAAGGAAGCCATCATGCAAATGCACATGCTCCCTGTCAGTTGATGGAGCAAAACTGTTGCTCTTTGCAGACTATTCAATTGAAGTAATGAAACAACGCAAGGCCTTCTCCTCAATCTGCTCAACGTTGTACCACAATCAAGTGAAATTCTCTCTGACGTATCCAGCGGTGTTGCGCATCCAAACACGCTCAGGAGAACACATAACTTTCACCTCGCCTGAGGAAGCGGAGAGGTATATTGCAGCAACAGGCACTGAAATGGAGCATGCCAACTCCGCAGAAGATTCCTCATCATTACTGAATGCCTCTCTCTCTACGTCACGCAAACATCAACCCAGCCCAAACAAACCGCCATACAAGCGAAGCCGCTTCACCCAGAAAATAGATCGTTCAGGCAATCGATGAAGACAACCCTCTACATCACAACAGATCCAGACGTAAAACGGGTAGTATTACCTCCCTGTATACCCTTATTGTTCCTCTTCACATATTTTTCGCAGCACTGTTTACAAAAACCTGATGCTTCACATGCCGAGCCACCCTGTAACTCTACCTAAGGGAAGACAATATAAATCTCTCTCTTTATGGCCTGTTAGCCGTTTTACATGCACAGCATTCCTCTCCTAAGTGACATGACCCCTTTGCAGATTTCTGCGGGTAGATGAATGCCTTATTCGCTCTCACATTGACGCAAGTTGTATGTTCCAAACCTCCCGGAATGTCAAAGCTCCTTTTGCCCGTGCAAACTTACGCACTTAACCTCATTGGAAACAACTTTCATGCCTCTTGTCCCCTCCCCACCCCTCCCCCCTCTGACCTTATCCCCCCCCCCCCCCCAAGCTCAAATGACGCACCTAACAAACAGAGCAGGCAAAAGGCGGGGAGTCACACTGTCTGATTTAGCTGTATGTGGAAAAAAGTGAAGTGCTTGATGGTTCTCATATGCCTTTTACCTCGAATCCGTACTATGTTATCTGTTTTCTACTGTACGTTATTGGTTACAAAATGTTTAACCTTATGTTTTATGCCTTTAGCTTTAGGGCGCATACAATATTTGGGTGACCCCTTGATTGATGAAGCGATGCCCGTGGAAGTATTATGTTCCCCATACCAAGCACAGAACACCACTACACGTCAGACATGGCCTCTGCAATCAACGGGAATCACCTAAAGATTGTATCCTGGAACGTCAAGGGGCTTCGCTCTCCAAGTAAGCGCATGATGATTCTTAGACATTTAAAGGGCCTGCGGGCATATGTGGCTCTGCTTCAGGAGACACATCTGTCCGCAGACGATCTGACACACCTTCGCAAATTATGGGTAGGAACAGTCTACGGTTCACCTGCAATGGGACGCAAAGCTGGAGTAGCCGTCCTGCTGCACAGGAACCTGAAACATACCGTCAAAGATGTTAAAACTGATCAGATTGGCCGCAAAATAACGCTTCATATGTCTGTAGCTGGTAGGGACATGGCTATTACCAATATCTACGCCCCCAACTCACCAGACACTGCATTTTTTAGAGATATGACGACTTGGATAAAGTCACACATAGAGATGCCAGACACGAAATCCTAAATCCACCCCCGACAATACTAGCGCAGACGATAGACTCTTTACAGCTCATAGATATGTGGCGTTTGACATTCCCGACGAACCGAGACTAAACCTTTTACTCCCCCCCACAACTCTTTCTCCTGAATCGATTAGCTTTTTGCATCGCCCGCACTCCTACAAATGCTGCGTGACCCAGAAATTACCGACGCTAGAATATCGGACCACGGCCCCATCACAATAAAACTGATTGACACACAACCCCCCTCTCCAATGAAAATGTGGCGCTTCCCTTCGTATCTAGCAGAAAACGATGACTTTCGCAACATGTTACATACAGCATGGACAGACTATGCCTCCACTAATGCAATGCAAACCTTTTTTGGGAAGCTGGGAAAGCCTTCATCCGAGGGAAAATCATTTCCTATACTACCCAATTTAAAAGGAACGCTAAACAACACTACATACGAGCCAGTGAGACCCTACGTATAACACACGAACAACTCACGCTTAATCGCACACCCGACAACATCCAGGCCTGGAAAACAGCCAAACGAGAATTTGACTTATGGTCAGTACAACAGGAACTAGCCAATGCCTCTTACTCCACATTGCACTTCCACAAGTTTGGCAACAAAGCAGGCAAACTACTGGCGAAATTGTGCACGGGGGCAAAATGGCCCACACATATCTCTGCTCTTAAAAATAGTGATGGTATACTACATACTACACCTTCGGACATTAGCAAGATACTGGCAGACTACTACACTAAGTTATACTCGGCAGACCCTAATCATCAACAAGCGACAGAAGCCCTCTTAGCTAAAATCAGAGTTCCCAAACTTCAGGAAGACCTATTAGATACCCTTAATGAGCCCATCACCATGGGGGACATCCAAGGGACAATTAAGTCATTGGCATCCTCCAAAGCGCCAGGACCAAACGGCTATGCTGCCGAATTTTACAAGATTACAAAGGACTTTATTCCAGATACCTTGAAACGGGTTTTTACAGCCATATGGGATGGGGGCCCTTATCTTCCCACAGGAACTCAAGCACATATCAGACTAATAGCCAAAAAAGGTAAAGACCCCACACTCCCAGGGTCCTATCGACCAATTTCACTAATTAATGTGGACGTAAAAATCTTATCAAAAATAATCGCAGCACGCTTAGCTCAAATACTTCCATCTTTATTGCATCCGACCCAATCAGGTTTCGTTCAGGGTCGCTCAGCCACCCTAAATATACGCAAGGTTCTAATGGCGCTAGAATACGCTAGATCAAACCCTGACCAAGATGTCGCTATAATGTCGCTAGATGCCGAAAAGGCTTTCGACAACATCAGCTTGTCCTGGCTATTCCAGGTAATGACACACTTCGGTTTCTCAGGTCCAATTACTAGGTTTCTACAACGAATGTATGAATCCCCAACGGCATGTCTGATCACCCCCGACTTTGTTTCGAATACGATTCCTCTGACGAAAGGGACCAGACAAGGGTGCCCACTTTCCCCGCTACTCTTTAACATTGCAATTGAGCCCCTATCCAGACTGCTTAACTCACCCAACGGAACTAGTGGCGTCACAATAGGTGACCAAACCTTACGATCAGCCCTATTTGCAGACGACATACTGCTATTCTCCACCGAACCCCTAGCTGACTTTAAAAGACTCAAAGAAATCTTCCAGACCTTCCGACTGTGCTCAGGGCTACGTATTAATTTCGACAAGAGCAAAATACTATTGCTTCGACCCAAGTTATCTACTAAATGGCGACTGCAGTCCCCATTAGCCGTAGCTACGCAGCATATCACATACCTAGGTATACGCATTGGTCGTGA
The DNA here is from genome assembly GCA_028564925.1 of Lithobates sylvaticus. Lineage (NCBI taxonomy): Eukaryota > Metazoa > Chordata > Amphibia > Anura > Ranidae > Lithobates > Lithobates sylvaticus. The sequence continues at coordinate 158,523,946 of CM053033.1, forward strand.
ACCCTCCTCACTGTACACGCTCAACTTCCCACTGTTAATATCAAAAATTGTAAAGGAGTTGGAAGCTTGGGCAGCCCTCCCCCTCTCGCTCTTTGGGAGGTGTCATCTCTTCAAAATGGTGTAATTTGCACGCCTGCTTTATCCTATGCAGACCATTCCTCTTCTAATAAAACATTCAGATGTTAAATTAATTCACAAAGCATTGTCCGCCTTTCTATGGTCACGCAAAAAAACACGAATTGCCTTGCAAAAACTGTCTCTCCCCAGGTCTGAAGGGGGGGCGGGCCTGCCCAATATACGTTTCTATAACCTGGCATGCCTACTCAGACAGGGCCTTGATTGGATATCGGGCAAATCTAGATACTCCAATACCATCCTGGAGGAAACAGCTGTTCTTCCATATACCCTACCGGCCATGTTACACTCTAACCCGAACAAGCTACCAACGCACCTTAAATCAAATGTGATTATCAGAGACACAATCATAGCCTGGAGGGAGACACGGAAGCTACTGGGACTACCCTCTAACATCTCCCGCCATCTACCAATCCAAGGAAACCCAATGTTTCTCCCGTCCACTCTACACAAAACCTTCGAACAGTGGAATACTAAAGGGCTTAACAAAATTACTTCAATCTACCTAAATAGCCCGGGCAAATTTAAACCCTTCCAGACCTTAGCAAGAGAATCTTCTCTACCAGCAGCTCACGTTTTTTATTATCACCAACTGCTCAGTTACTTAAGGACTTGCTACAAACCTGGTACTGACCCCCTTCAAAAATCATTTATTGATACGGTGCTGAATAGCGATGACTACTCCATCTCCAGCTTATATTCTCATCTCATTACCCACCAGACAGCCAAATACCATCTCAAACTGTTTCAAAAATGGTCTGAAATATTTGCCGAAGAGGACCTAGCGGAAAAAATATTGGAAGGGTACCAACAAGTTCGCAAGCTTACTGTGTCCGAAACTTGGCGGGAAACACAATTTAAAATCATCCATAGGGCATATTACCCATTCTGTACTAACAAAACAGATCCAGCCCAGGAGCGATGCCCCTGGTGTTCCACACCACGACCAACACTGCTACATCGTCTTTGGGAATGCCAACCTGTTATCACTTATTGGGACTCTATACTGAGTTATATATACGAAATCACCAAAGTACGAATCCTAAAAGACTGCCTCATTTGCCTGTTTGGACACGTCCCATCTCTACCCACGACATCAGAAAACAACCCTCTCCACATTCCTCACTGGGCTCATGTATGCCTCCTAGTGGCACGTAGGACAATCATGGCGCAATGGATAAAGAAACCACCGCCAAATCTACAGTCTGTGAAAAAAGCCCTTATGTCGCTTTTCTATCTCGAAAGACTGGACACTATAATGTTAAATTTTCACTCCAGCACGCGATTTTTCACGAAATGGCGCAAATTTATGGAACGTATGTTCTCCACAGAAGAGTTACAAAACATTATGGAGCCGTTCCGATACACGGACTGGTACCTCAAACAGTAACTTACAAACTCGCTAGGTAACCTCAGACTACCCACTCCACCAGACCTCTCCGAGCCCCTTCCTACCTAAAAAGATAAAAAAATAAAAAGTGAAGGCTCCTTGTCGTTCGAAAGTATCTCACTACGACATCAACAAGCATCATCTCTCAACGTCACCCCGATTAGCTTAGTTTGTACTGCTATTAACCTAATTTCATTAATGTTGCTTCCACTCCTAAAGGCACTGTATGTGATTTTATTCTGTAACCTCAGCATGTTCTTATATGATAACTGGTCAGTTTATTTACCATGTATTTCTGTTTTGTTTGAAAAAAAAACAAATAAAAAATTTTCAAAAAAAAAAAGACGGAAAAAGTAAGAGAGCTGGACCCAAAATTTTCCAACGACAAAATCCGATCAGACTTTTTCCGATCATGTGCAGAGAATTCCGATGCACAAAGTGCCATGCATGCTCAGAATAAATTTGGAGACTAAAGCTATTGGCTATACTGGCCTCTGCATAGTCCCGTTGTACGTTTTGTACGTCACCTCATAATGAACGATCTGATTTTCAACTTTGTTCGACCGTGTGTATGCAAGGCAAGTTTCGGACACTGTTGGAATGTCGGAATGTCCGACTGTGTGTACAGGGCATAATAGGTAGTCAAATTAGATTGCTCCCTACGCTGCTCCCTGCATGTTGGTCCTCTGTATGTGGCCACGCTGTGGAAAAGACTCACACATGTGGTATTGCCATACTCAGGAGGAGTAGGAGAATCTATTTTGGGGTGTCATTTTTGGGGTGTCATTTTTGGTATGTACATGCTATGTGTTAGAATCATTGTGTAAATAGACAACGTTGTGTAAAAAAAAAATGCGTTTTCATTTTCTTTACACATTTTCCAAAAACATGTAGCAAAAAATGACATGTTCAAAAGACTCGATATGTCTCATAGATTATACATTGGGTTGTTTTCTTTCCAAAATGGGGTAATTTTTGGGGCGTTTCCATTGTTCTGGTTCTCCAGGGCCTTCAAAAGTGTAAGAGGTAGTCAAGAAATGATATGCGTAATTTATGCTCCAAGAACGCCTGATGGCGCTCTCTGCATGTTGGGCCTCTGTATGTGGCCACGGTGTGTGTAAAAGTCTCACACCTGTGGTATTGCCATATTTAGGAGGAGTAGTAGAATGTGTTTTGGGGTGTAATTGGTGCTTGCTATGCATATGTTATGTGTGATAAATAACCTGCTAATAACACAAATTTGGGGACAAAAAGAAAAAAAAAATTGATTTTGCAAAGAATTGTGGGAAAAAATTACAACTTCAAAAAACTCACCATGCCTTTTACTAAATACCTTGGAATGTCTACTTTCCAAAAAGAGGTCATTTGGAGGGTATCTGTACTTTCCTGGCTTGTTAGAGTCTCAAGAAATGAGATGGGCCGTCAGTACTTCAGGTGTGATCAATTTTCAGAGATTGGCACCATAGCTTGTGGACTCTATAGCTTTCACATAGACCAAATAATATACACAAATTTGGGTTATTTTTACCAAAGCTATGTAGCGGTATAAATTTTGGCCAAAATATATGAAGAAAAATGACTAATTTGCAAAATTGTATAACAGAAACGAAGAAAAATACATTTTTTTATAGAATTTTCAGTCTTTTTTTTTTTCTTTTATAGTGCAAAAAATAAAAGACCCAGCAGTGATTAAATACCACCAAAAGAAAGCTCTGTGTAAAAAAAAGGACAACAATTTCATATAGGTACAGTGTTGCATGACTGAGTAATTGTCATTCAAATTGTGAGAGCATAAAAAGCTGAATATTGGTCTGGTTAGAAAGGGGGGTTAAGTGCCCAGTGGGTAAGTGGTTAACCACTTCAGCCCCGGACCAATTGGCAGCCAAAGGACCAGGCCCCTTTTTGCGATTCGGCACTGCGTCGCTTTAACTGACAATTGCGCGGTCGTGCGACGTGGCTCCCAAACAAAATTGGCGTCCTTTTTTTCCCACAAATAGAGCTTTCTTTTGGTGGTATTTGATCGCCCGTGCGGTTTTTATTTTTTGCGCTATAAACAAAAATAGAGCGACAATTTTGAAAACAATGCAATATTTTTTGCTTTTTGTTATAATAAATATCCCCAAAAAAATATATAAAAAAACGTTTTTTTTCTCAGTTTAGGCCGATACGTATTCTTCAACATATTTTTGGTAAAAAAAATCGCAATTAGCGATTATTGATTGGTTTGCGCAAAAGTTATAGCGTTTACAAAATAGGGGATAGTTTTATAGCATTTTTATTAATATTTTTTTTTACTAGTAATGGTGGCGATCAGCGATTTTTATTGTGACTGCGACATTATGGCGGACACATCGGACATTTTTGACACATTTTTGGGACTATTGTCATTTATACAGCAATCAATGCTATTTAAATGCATTGATTCCTGTATAAATGACAGTTGTAGTGAAAGAGTTAACCACTAGGGGGAGGGGAGGGGTTATGGGCTGTGACGTGTGTTGTGTTTTTTACATTAGGGGGCGGGGCTGACATCTGACGTCATTCATCGGCTTTCCCGATTCCTCAATGACAGGCAGAGTAGGAAGCGCGGGAAGAGGTTTGTACCTCTCCCCGTTCTTCAGCGCCGTGACCCGATCGCGGGACACCAGCGGCGATCGGGTCCGCTGGTCCCGTGGCATTTAAAGGATCACGTACAGGTACGTGATTTTGCCTGCCCGTGCCATTCTGCTGACGTATATATGCAGTGGGCGGTCGGGAAGCGGTTAAAGTGTTACTAAACGTACAACAGTAAAATCAGTCTGTATATCCAGTAAAGCATGCTTGTTATACTCACTGAGGAGCCTGAGGGGTTAATCCTCTGCATTGTGTAAACAGGCTGTTTGATCTGGTCTTCTCCGATCCTCCCCTTCTTCCACAATCCCCAATCCATCTCCTGATAGAACAAAGGCTAGGGGACAAGCTGCACATGCTCAGTTTGGTGTGTATTGCTATTGAGTTTTTTTTTTCTTGAGAGAGTGCATGTGATCAGCACATTCCAGAGGGTCAGGTGTCCTGCAACCTCATTGGACCATCATAGGAGAATGAAGATTCCTCCTACAAGCTTCAACCAGACACTGCAGACAAGAAAGGGTATTTAGTAGTTTATATTTACTAAAATAATTGCATTTACATGTGTGTACTGTGGGAGACCAGATATAGTGAATGCAGGGTCCTGGGTTTAGCAACACTTATCACATAGTTGTCCAGTAACAGTGAGTTAAAGTGGAACTTCACTCCCTCAATCAACACTGGCTATTTTTAATCCTTATGCTGCTAGCATTAGTAAATAGGTAGGAAGGTATATTATATTTGCTTATCTTAAATGTTTTTTTGTTCTGTCCTGGTTTCCAGGCATAGGCAAATTATGCCATACATCCCAGGAGTCTACAGGAGACTCCTGTAGATTTTGTGCTTCCATGTTGACTATTGTTTATAATATTGTTTTCTAGCAAAAAGGCTTCACATTTTTTTTCAAACGCTTGAAAATCTTCCCAAATATTAGACTAACCAGTCGCTTGGTAAAAACTTTGATCCCTTTTTAAATATAGACCCTAAATTGGCCTTGCACCAATCAAGTAGAACAGAGACAGTCATTAAAGCAGGGGTCAAGTCCTGGGGAAAAAAGTGTGGGAACTCCCACCCAAAATCCACTCCCCCACCAAAAAAAATAAATAAATGATACGCTCATATGCATATATATTTCACAGAAAATACAGTGACTGCGAATGCGACATACTACAGAAGATAACCAGACTGCAAATGTGACATACTACAGATGACCAGACTGCAAATGCGACATACTACAGGAGATGACCAGACTGCAAATGTGACATACTACAGGAGATGACCAGACTGCGAATGCGACATGCTACAGGAGATGACCAGACTGCGAATGCGACATGCTACAGGAGATGACCAGACTGCGAATGCGACATACTACAGGAGATGACCAGACTGCGAATGCGACATACTACAGGAGATGACCAGACTGCGAATGCAATATACTACAGATGACCAGACTGCGAATGCGACATACTACAGATGACCAGACTGCGAATGCGACATACTACAGAAGATGACCAGACTGCGAATGTGACATACTACAGGAGATGGCCAGACTGCAAATGTGACATACTACAGGAGATGACCAGACTGCGAATGCAACATGTTACAGGTGACCAGACTGCGAATGCGACATACTACAGATGACCAGACTGTGAATGCGACGTACTACAGAAGATGACCAGACTGCGAATGCGACATACTACAGGAGATGACCAGACTGCGAATGTGACATACTGCAGGAGATGACCAGACTGCGAATTTGACATACTACAGGAGATGACCAGACTGCAAATGTGACATACTACAGGAGATGACCAGACTGAGAATGCGACATGCTACAGGAGATGACCAGACTGCGAATGCGACATACTACAGGAGATGACCAGACTGCGAATGCGACAGATTACAGATGAACAGACTGCAAATGCGACATACTACAGATGACCAGACTGCGAATGCGACATACTACAGATGACCAGGCTGTGAATGCGACATACTACAGAAGATGACCAGACTGCGAATGTGACATACTACAGGAGATGACCAGACTGCGAATGTGACATACTACAGGAGATGACCAGACTGCGAATGCGACATGCTACAGGTGACCAGAGTGTGAATGCGACATACTACAGAAGATGACCAGCCTGAGAATGCGACATACTACAGGAGATGACCAGACTGCGAATGCGACATACTACAGGAGATGACCAGACTGCAAATGTGACATACTACAGGAGATGACCAGACTGCGAATGCGACATAATACAGATGACCAGACTGTGAATGCGACATACTACAGAAGATGACCAGATTGCAAATGCGACATACTACAGGAGATGACCAGACTGCAAATGTGACATACTACAGGAGATGACCAGACTGCGAATGCGACATGCTACAGGAGATGACCAGACTGCGAATGTGACATGTTACAGGTGACCAGACTGCGAATGCGACATACTACAGGAGATGACCAGACTGCGAATGTGACATACTACAGGAGATGACCAGGCTGCGAATGCGACATGCTACAGGTGACCAGACTGTGAATGCGACATGCTACAGGTGACCAGACTGCGAATGCAACATACTACAGAAGATGACCAGACTGCAAATGTGACATACTACAGGAGATGACCAGACTGCAAATGTGACATACTACAGGAGATGACCAGACTGTGAATGTGACAAACTACAGGAGATGACCAGACTGCGAATGCGACATGCTACAGGTGACCAGACTGTGAATGCGACATACTACAGAAGATGACCAGACTGCAAATGTGACATACTACAGGAGATGACCAGACTGCAAATGTGACATACTACAGGAGATGACCAGACTGCGAATGCGACATGCTACAGGAGATGACCAGACTGCAAATGTGACATACTACAGGAGATGACCAGACTGCGAATGCAACATGCTACAGGTGACCAGACTGTGAATGCGACATGCTACAGGTGACCAGACTGTGAATGCGACATACTACAGGTGACCAGACTGTGAATGCGACATACTACAGAAGATGACCAGACTGCAAATGTGACATACTACAGGAGAGGACCAGACTGCAAATGTGACATACTACAGGAGATGACCAGACTGCGAATGCGACATGCTACAGGAGATGACTAGACTGCAAATGTGACATACTACAGGAAATGACCAGACTGCGAATGTGACATACTACAGGAGATGACCAGACTGCGAATGCGACATACTACAGAAGATAACCAGACTGCAAATGCGAAATACTACAGATGACCAGACTGCGAATGCGACATACTACAGGAGATGACCAGACTGCGAATGCGACATACTACAGGAGATGACCAGACTGCAAATGCGACATGCTACAAGAGATGACCAGACTGCAAATGCGACATGCTACAGGAGATGACCAGACTGCGAATGCGACATACTACAGGAGATGACCAGACTGCGAATGCGAAAAAACTACAGGAGATGACCAGACTGCAAATGCGACATACTACAGGAGATGACCAGACTGCGAATGCGACATACTACAGGAGATGACCAGACTGCGAATGCGACATGCTACAGGAGATGACCAGACTGCGAATGCGACATACTACAGGAGATGACCAGACTGCGAATGCGACATGCTACAGGAGATGACCAGACTGCGAATGCGACATGCTACAGATGACCAGACTGTGAATGCGACATACTACAGGAGATGACCAGACTGCGAATGTGACATACTACAGGAGATGACCAGACTGCGAATGCGACATACTACAGATGACCAGACTGTGAATGCGACATACTACAGAAGATGACCAGACTGCGAATGTGACATACTACAGGAGATGACCAGACTGCAAATGCGACATGCTACAGGAGATGACCAGACTGCAAATGCGACATGCTACAGGAGATGACCAGACTGCGAATGCGACATACTACAGGAGATGACCAGACTGCGAATGCGACATACTACAGAAGATGACCAGACTGCGAATGCGACATACTACAGGAGATGACCAGACTGCGAATGCGACATACTACAGGAGATGACCAGACTGCGAATGCGACATACTACAGGAGATGACCAAGTAGCCAGTTTTAAAATTTAAACCTGTCCTCTTTATTGCACCCTTCTTCACATTCCTGTCCTCACCCCCTTTATGGCACCCCCTTTGTAGATCCCCCTTTCACATTCCTGCCCTGCCTCCCTTTTTATATCACCCCCTCCTCATTCCTTTCAGTTTCTTATACTTTCCCCCTTCCGTCCTTCATTACAGTGCCCTCTTCCCTGTCTTACCTTACACAGGACACGGCAGATGACATCAGAGGCACAGAGCTGACATCGGAAGTGCAGCAAAGGGATGGACAGAGGGCGGGACCTGCCCCAGTTAACTGATTGGTTGATAGAATGCAGAGCGGTTCTATCAACCAATCAGTTAACTGGGCCAGCCCCTGCCTTCCGTGCATCGCTGTGCTGCTCTTCCGATGTCAGCTCTGTAAGGACAACAGAGCTAGCAGGCAGCTGAAGATAAAAAAGCTTAAATGGCGTCACCACGGCGGGGCCGCACAGATAATTGATGCAGTCCGGACTCGGTCCGCCATTTAGTGATGCCTGTTAAAATCTAGAGCCTCGGGCGGCTCTAGTCCTGAAGAGGGAACGGCGTTCCTGCTGTGAAAAAAGTGCAGGAACGCCGTTCCCACGCGTTCCCGCTGGACTCGAGCCCTGCATTAAAGGCTAAGTTCACCTTTTTAGGCAGAATTTCACTTTTCACGATAAATAGAAGCCTTTTCTAATGTCTTTTCTGCCCAAGCCATCCCAATTTGCTTATCTCTCACTTACCTAGTCCATGGCAGCTTTGAATCTTCATCCCTCAGCTCAAAATTAAAAAAAAAAAATGCTTTGATTCCCTGTATCATCATCTGAGCTTTCAGTAAACTTTTTTTTAACAGGTAAAGTTCAGTAAACTTTATACCCCATCATGCACTGTCTTTTTGCATCTGTGAACCACTTTCCTACTTCTTCTTTTAACCACTTCAATACTGGGCGCTTTCGCCCCCTTCCTTCCCAGGCCAATTTTCAGCTTTCAGTGCTCTCGCACTTTCAATAAGAATTGCGCGGTCAGGCAACACTGTACCCAAAGGAAATTTTTATCATTTTGTTCACACAAATAGAGCTTTATTTTTGGTGGTATTTATTCACAAATCATTTTTTAATTTTTGCGATATAAGCGGAAAAAGTGCGGAAATTTAAAAATATATATATATATTTTCTACTTTCTGTTTGAAAAGAAATCCAATAAAATCAAATTTTGGCATAAATTGAAGCCAAAATGTATTCTGCTACATGTCTTTGGTAAAAAAAAATCCCGTTAAGTGTATAATAATTGGTTTGTGTGATCACGAACATATGTGCGCAGATGATCATGTACATGTATGCGCAGATGATCACGGACATATGTGTGCAGAGGATTTTTGGAACGTGTGATTTTACTGTTACATATGCGGGACAGGAGTTATTACTGTGTGGGGACATGTGTGTGGGGATAGTGTTTTGGGGACACTATGTAGTGGACATTGTGTGTTTACACTGTGTGGGGACACTGGACCAGTGATCAGTGTGTATAAAGCTGTAAAAAACAGCTCATGCTCACTGATCACCGGCTGGCTGCAGCGATCCCCTCTCCTCTCCTCACTGACAACTTCCGTGTGAGGAGAGGAGAGCCAATTGCCTAGCAACCAGCTCTCTGTTTACATCACATGACGGCTGTTATTGGACACAGTCATCATGTGATCAGGAGGGCCAATCACAGAGCCCTCCTGCCGATCGTAGATGCGCCGTGTCCAGGGACACGAGCGCATTGGGATTGCGTCGCTGCAAAGGCACGCGCGAGCCCCCTCCTTCTGAGGGATGTTCCTGAACATCCACTCAGAAGGAGGAAGCTCCCACCCGGCCACTGCACATATACGGCCGGGTAGGAGCTTGGGGAGGTGGTTAAGGTAGTCATATACTGTATAATCTGATTGTACAAACTCCTTTAGATCTGCCATCAACTATGTAGTTTAAGGGCCTGCCTGAAAAAATTGTTCAGATGGGTCCTCCTATTCCACAGTTTTGTTAAATCTAAAGGAAATTGTACAGCGATTGTACAATCAGATTGCATAGTGTATGGCCAGCTTTATACAAGTACATGGGAGGGAGACCTTCAATTGTCAATGTTCTTGTAATCCAAGTTCAGCTCAGCTCAGGGAGAGTGTAGGCACACCAATTTCACTTTCAGGCCCAATTCACACAGCATAGTACGTGTATTTTGGTGCGTTTTTCCTACAACACACATGGGTCAGCCCACTGATTGAGTGGAGAAGTATCAGGGAAGTAACTTGGATCAACCTTACCATCTCCCTGCGCGCAGGCGCACACAAATGCACCATGGATTGCCACTCCAGCGGACGCACATTCGCGGCCCTACTCAGCGGCGCGCACGCGTACGCACAAGTGCACGCATAACATGAATCCCCTGATCAGCCTATAAAAGGAGCCTTGGCAGACAGACAAGTTGCTGGCTTGTCTCAGCTCACCTGTGTTCCTCTGCTTCCTGTTCACCATTTCCTGTTCCTGTTTGCCATTTCCTGTTGTGACCCGGATCGTTTGAAGACTACGCTGAATCTCTCCTGACCTGACCCCTGGCTTGCTTTACGGACTTCCTGCTCTCTCCTGCGTTTGACCCTCAGCCTGCTCCTGGATTATCTTCTGCCTTCAGCACTTAGCCTTGCTGGCTCCTGGACTGATTACCTGTGTTTGACCCTCGGCCTGTTTCTGGACTTTCCTCACCTGTTTTACAGACCTGCTTGCCACTTACCTTCTGGTCCGGTCCATCCTGCATGAGCCATCTTCCAGACCTTCACACAAGTCAGGTGTCCCGCTGGAGGCTTGTGCCTCTTGGTGCAACCCACTCCCTGTATCACCTCCAGGGGTGGTGTGCGCCGAGTCGCAACAGCCACCGCTCTCTGCATCTTGGCCTCGGTGAGTACCTCTTTGCTGATAGTACAAACCAGCCATGTCAGAGGCCAACAGAGCGGGTTCACCCTTGGAGATTTTATGCCAGCAAGTTACAGTCCTCGCAGACGCTGTGCAGAAATTGCAGGAAGGGTACACCCAAATTGACAGCCGTCTGCAGCAACTAGCCGGAACACCCGCACCAGTTAACACAGCACCAGCACCTACCAGCGGGGCCTCCTCACCTCAGGCCCATTCACCACCCGCCATGATGATGGCGGTTCCTGAACCGAGAGTACCTACACCCGAGCGATTTTCGGGCGACCGGAAAAAGTTCAGGGCATTTAAAAACGCCTGCTCTTTATATCTGGCCCTGCAACCAAGGACTTTTTCTTCCGAAATAGTGAAAGTCGGATTCATCATCTCCCTACTGTCCGACGAACCCCAGGCATGGGCACATAGCCTCATGGAACAAAGAAGTCCCCTCCTGAACTCTGTGGAAACCTTCTTTAACTCCATGGGTCAGTTATACGATGACCCACAACGAACTGCTACAGCTGAAGCCACCCTGCACGCCTTGACACAAGGAAAGAGACCAGTGGAGGACTATACCGTCGAATTCCGCAAATGGTCAGCTGACACCGGCTGGAATGAGGCCGCCCTCAGGTACCAATACCGACAAGGCCTTTCCGAAACTTTAAAGGATGAACTGGCTAGGGTTGAGACCCCCGCTTCTTTGGAGGACCTGATTCAATTGGCCACCAAGCTGGACAGACGCATGCGAGAGCGGCGCTCTGAGCGCCTTCAGACCCCTCGGCCCAGCTGGATGCTCCCCAAGTCAGCCACTCCTTACCTTCCAATTCCGGTCCCTTCCGGCCCCTCGGCCTCGGAAGGGGAACCCATGCAGCTAGGACTTGTTCGCCCTCGTCTCTCCCCTGATAAGAGGCAACGAAGACGGCAGGCCAACCTATGTCTGTACTGCGGAGGGGTTGGCCATTACCTCCGCAACTGCCCAGTGAGACCCTGTAAGCCACCTCTGCAAGTTGTTATGAACTATCAAGCCACAGGTCTTGCCCAGTCTTATGTTACTCTTTTTGTTTCTCTGCAGCTGGCGGAAGAGAGGATTCAACTACCGGCCGTAATTGACTCTGGAGCATGCAGTTGTTTCCTGGACATCTCGGTGGCTCAAAATCTTCACATCCCTCTCCATGACAAAAAAAAAAATCTTCTTGTCCACTTGGCTGATGGGTCTTTACCCCGCTCCGGACCAGTGACACAGGAGACCCAACCGATTCTCACCACCACGGACTCAGGCCACCAGAAATTCTTACGCTTTGATTTAATTTCTTCTCCCATGTTCCCTATTATTTTAGGGCTTCCTTGGTTGCAGGCCCATGACCCTCAAGTTAACTGGGGCAAGAAGAAGGTCTCCTTTACGTCTGTTTACTGCTCTCAACACTGTTTCCCTCCAGTCCCAGCTCCTTGTATGGCAGTCATTCCTGCATCCGACAATCTTCAGCATATCCCTCCAGCATATCTTGAGTTTAAGGATGTTTTTGATAAGAAGAAGGCAGATTGTTTACCACCTCACCGGTCCTACGACTGCCCCATAGAACTGTTACCAGGGTCTGAAATTCCTTTTGGGCGCATATTCCCTCTGTCCGAGACTGAACTAAAGGCTCTTAAAGCCTATATCGATGAAAACCTGGAAAAAGGCTTCATTCGCCGCTCTTCATCTCCAGCCGGGGCGGGTATTTTCTTTGTTGGGAAAAAGGATGGCTCCCTCAGACCCTGCATTGATTATAGAGAACTCAATAAAATAACTATCAAAAACCGATACCCGCTCCCGCTCATCCCAGAACTATTTCAGCGCCTCCGGACTGCCAAGATCTTTTCCAAACTTGACCTGCGAGGTGCCTATAACCTTGTCCGGATTCGTGCCAATGACGAATGGAAAACAGCCTTCCGGTCCAGGTTTGGGCACTTTGAGTATTTAGTGATGCCCTTCGGCCTGTGCAACGCCCCAGCCACCTTTCAACACCTGGTGAATGATATTTTCAGAGACTACCTTGATGACTTTGTAGTCGTCTACTTGGACGACATTCTCATTTTCTCTGCCACCATCGAACTACACCGAGACCATGTAAGGAAGGTCCTTACCATTCTTAGGAAACATAGACTATACCTTAAGGCAGAGAAATGCGAATTCGAGAAGACTGTTGTCCAATTTCTTGGATTCGTCATTTCCACTGAGGGGATCGCCATGGACCCCCAAAAGGTCAAGGCAATTCTTGAATGGCCCGCTCCAGGGGATAAAAAAGCTGTGCAAAGATTCATAGGCTTTGCTAACTTCTATCGAAGATTCATCATCGGCTTCTCATCCATTGTTTCTCCAATTACGCAGTTAACCAGGCTACATGGTCGCTTCCAATGGTCCCAAGAAGCTCAGGAAGCCTTCACTAAACTGAAATCTTTGTTCACCTCGGCACCCATTCTACAGCACCCAGACCCGCTTTTGCCATTCGTGTTAGAAGTTGACGCTTCTGAAACCGCCACTGGAGCCATTCTTTCTCAGAGACGGGGCCCCAAAGCCCTTTTGCATCCAGTAGCTTTTGCATCCCGAAAGTTAAGTCCTCCAGAAAAGAACTATGATGTCGGGGATCGAGAGCTATTGGCCATTAAGTTCGCCTTAGAAGAATGGAGGTATCTCTTAGAGGGCGCAACCCATCCTATTACAATTTTTACGGACCACAAGAACCTAGAATACCTCAGAACAGCCAAGCGCTTAAGACCACGACAAGCCCGTTGGGCACTTTTTTTTTCTAGGTTCAGCTTCCATATTTCTTACCGTCCCGGGTCCAAAAATGGCAAAGCTGATGCACTCTCTCGGATGCTCCCTGAATCCTCCCAGTTAACCGAGCCCAGCACCATTCTGTCACCTCAAAATTTCCTTCTTCTTACACAATCTGATCTGGCAGCTGCCATTAAAACAGCCTCAAGCTGCTGTACCGATCCAGTAGTGTCTTCCTTGGAGAGACGCAATGATCTATTTTGGGCACAGGATAAGGTCTTTGTCCCTCAGGAAGTAAGACCAGCAATCTTAAAGACTTTTCATGACCACAAGTTGGCTGGCCACTTCGGAATACGGAAGACGTCAGAATTAATTTCTCGTTCCTTCTGGTGGCCTGGTTGGAGGCGGGACTGTCAGAAATTTGTCTCCTCATGTGTTCCGTGCCAACGCAACAAAGGATTTAAAGCCAAACCTTGGGGATTACTGAGACCCTTACCTATCCCTGAACGGCCATGGGCAGATATCTCCATGGACTTTATTGTTGACCTGCCACCCTCAGAAGGGTTCACCACCATCCTGGTCGTTGTTGACCGTCTCTCGAAAATGGCCCACTTCGTGCCCATGATTGGTACTCCATCTGCCTTGGACACTGCCAATACCTTTATTAAGGAAATAGTCAGACTCCACGGAGTACCTAACAGTATCGTCTCAGATAGGGGCGCTCAGTTTACCTCTAAATTCTGGAGAACTCTGCAAAACCCTGGAAATCAAGGTCTGTCTCTCATCCGCATACCACCCTCAGAGCAACGGTCAGACAGAGAGGACAAATCAATCTCTAGAACAGTATCTCCGCTGTTTCTGTTCCGGCTCCCAGGATGACTGGTCTTCCCTCCTGTCTTATGCAGAGTTTGCATACAACAATTCGGTGCACACAGCTACTCACCAAACACCGTTTTGGTCGAATTTTGGATTCCATCCCTCCTTCCTCCCCAACACCATCCCTGAAACTTCAGTCCCTGCTGTTCAGGATCGGATAGTCTCTATCCAATCAAATTTTCAAAAAATTCAAGAGACCATGCAAAGAGCTCAAGACGACTACAGGAAGCACTATGACAAGGGAAGAAAGGAGAATCCAGCTTTTGGAATTGGCGAAAAGGTTTGGCTAGCCTCTACTCACCTCAAATTACCCTGCCCTTCACGTAAGTTAGGTCCTCGGTTCATAGGTCCATTCACAATCAAGCGAATGGTGAATCCTGTGGCCTTCGAGCTAGACTTGCCCAGATCGTACAGAATACATCCGGTTTTTCACGTATCTCTCTTAAAACCAGTAGTCCCTAGTCCATTTCCCGGGAGAGAGGAGCCTCCCCCGCCTCCAGTTGTAATCGATGGGGAGGACAAATTCGAAGTGGAAGCCATACTTAGCTGCAGGAAGATGGGAAGACAACTTCAGTACCTGGTAAAATGGAAAGGGTACCCATCAGAAGACAACTCCTGGGAACCGTCTGGTAACTTTCATGCTCCAAGATTGATTAGAGCTTTTCACCGGGAACATCCGGAGTTGATGGCCAGCTTGGGCGTCCGGAGGCCGCCCCTCGGGGGGGGGGGGCACTATCAGGGAAGTAACTTGGATCAACCTTACCATCTCCCTGCGCGCAGGCGCACACAAATGCACCATGGATTGCCACTCCAGCGGACGCACATTCGCGGCCCTACTCAGCGGCGCGCACGCGTACGCACAAGTGCACGCATAACATGAATCCCCTGATCAGCCTATAAAAGGAGCCTTGGCAGACAGACAAGTTGCTGGTTTGTCTCAGCTCACCTGTGTTCCTCTGCTTCCTGTTCACCATTTCCTGTTCCTGTTTGCCATTTCCTGTTGTGACCCGGATCGTTTGAAGACTACGCTGAATCTCTCCTGACCTGACCCCTGGCTTGCTTTACGGACTTCCTGCTCTCTCCTGCGTTTGACCCTCAGCCTGCTCCTGGATTATCTTCTGCCTTCAGCACTTAGCCTTGCTGGCTCCTGGACTGATTACCTGTGTTTGACCCTCGGCCTGTTTCTGGACTTTCCTCACCTGTTTTACAGACCTGCTTGCCACTTACCTTCTGGTCCGGTCCATCCTGCATGAGCCATCTTCCAGACCTTCACACAAGTCAGGTGTCCCGCTGGAGGCTTGTGCCTCTTGGTGCAACCCACTCCCTGTATCACCTCCAGGGGTGGTGTGCGCCGAGTCGCAACAGCCACCGCTCTCTGCATCTTGGCCTCGGTGAGTACCTCTTTGCTGATAAGAAGTGCCTACTTACATTGGTGGTCAGTGAAAAGAATTCCACCCTTAAGCCCCATACACACGGTCGGACTTTTTCATCAATTTGGTCCGATCGGACAAGGTTGTTGAAAAATCAGACCGTGTGTATGCACCATCGGACAGTGTTCGTCGGTTTGTCCGTCGGACAAAGTCTTATCTCCTGCTGGAAAGATTTCCCGTCAACCCGGTCCGATCACACCAAATCCGAGCGTGTGTACGCTTGTCCGACGGACAAAGTGCTACGCATGCTCAGAAGAAATTCTGTGACGGAAGCGCTCGGTCAGGTAAAACTACCTTTCCTAATCGACACAGCACATTCGTCACGCTGCAATGTTAAAATGTCTTTAATGCAGCGCATTCTCTTTTTCTTTAAAATGCAACAAGAATGACATCTTTTAGCTGCTCCTATTCACCCGCACTTCTCACAAACTTACTTCTTTATTACTTTGCAGCATTTATACACTACATGTTTATTTTTACTCAGATCGTAATACAATCTTTCTTATTTTTTTACCCAGATTTTTTTTTTTTTGGGGGAATACATATTTGAAGGAGGTTTTTTTTTTTTTTTTGGAGGGGGTTTGTATGTCTCAACTTAGCAAAACCACATTATTAACATTTGTATTTCTTGCTTACATTTACTA
Organism: Lithobates sylvaticus; assembly: GCA_028564925.1. Taxonomy (NCBI): domain Eukaryota; kingdom Metazoa; phylum Chordata; class Amphibia; order Anura; family Ranidae; genus Lithobates; species Lithobates sylvaticus. Next base: position 158,540,808 of record CM053033.1, read on the forward strand.
GGAGTTTGTTGGTTGTTGGTGCCCCTTGTTAATTCTAGGATTAGTGAAATGTACCTGCCTACTCAAAGAAAAACTGTCATTGTAGAAAAGTAAAACACAATAGTCAATGATTATTTCAAAGCAAAAAAACCTTTATTTAGGTCTCAGCAACAGACCAAAGAGGAACGCAGCCATGGTGAAACTTGGGGAATTTGCAAAGCCTTGGACACCCATGGCAACCATCATTTTACAGACTTAAACAATTGGGGGCATGAAGACTACCTATCTAAATAATAAGGGAGCGCAATCTGGTCCTGAAGTCCAAAACATCCGGAACTGCAGCAGATGCCATCTAGGTCCCCAGGCTCTGGTACTACGAGAGGCTCCATCTTCTCTCAGACCAGACTGAGTCCAGGTTGTCACTCTCTTGTCTTCCTTGTACGCTTCCTTCCACGCCGTGGTGCTGGTGCTGGTGGGGTGGCAGAAGGAGGAGGAGGAGGCGGAGCAAGGTCACTCTCGCAAACATGTGTGAGGGGAGTCATCTCCCCAGCCATCCCCTCATTTAGGATTTTGAGGATGACCTCCTCACACATGCTGCGTTGCCCCGCCTCCATACCCGTAAATTTACTTGTAACCAAGGAGGCAAAGGCCTCCTCGTAGGTGGGTGTGGCATAGAGGGAGGCTGAGGCATCTTTTATCAGCTGGAGCGCTGACTCTCCCACCTCCCCCATGTTTTTCGCCCTTCTGTAGGGAAGGCGGAGGGGAGAGACTTGGGAGACAGTCAGGCTCCTACGCCTACCCCCCTCTTGGCTGCCACTACCCCCTGCCTCCTCCTGACTGCCACCTTCCACAGCCACCTCCTGGCTGAGGTCTTCCTGTGTCTGAAAAAGGGACATAGTTTCAGTTATTTGTTCATCAAACACACACAATTCTCATCTAGTGACTGTTGCAAAATGTTTTCAAATACAAAACCATACAATTCTCAGCCCTGCAGTTTAGATTCTTCCCAAAAATGTCTCCCACACCACTGTCTGTTGATATGTCAATCACGTTAGGAAATAAGCAATTGGGGATCCTGAATTAACTGAACATCATTCATTATTCAACAAACTGGTTCCAAAACTACTATACCTGGAACAAGCTGGGCACCTGCACATATTCCTGACTGGAAGGCCCAGGTTGGTCCTCGGAAGCCTCATCAGGGGTGGCGTGCGTGGAAGGACGCGTGCAAGGAAGAGTCGAGAGTGACTTCCTGACAGTAGCCTGGTCTTTGAGAAAGTGGAGCCTGTCATAGTACCAGAGCGTGGGGACATGGACATCAGCTGCTGCAGCTCCAGATGCTTGTGACTTCAGGACCTTATTGCGCTCCCGGAAATAGGTAGTCTTCATGTTGTTTATCTTCACTTTTAAGTTTGCGACGGTTGCCATGGGCAGGGTAGGCTTTACAAATGCCACCAGTTTCAGCAGGGCTGCGTACCTCTTTGGTCTGTTGCTATAATCCCTGTGTTTTGCCTGCCATAAGAGGGGGAATTGCCGGTATTTATCAATGAAGTGTGGGAGAAAGCTCACGTTGTAGAACGCCTCCATCACCTCTGCAAGACACAACGCCACACAAAACAATATAAATAATGTCAGCCTAAACACTCCTAATCTTCTCCATAAAGAAGCCTCAAGTTCTAATCAGTCTAGGCTAGTTCTGTACCAACGTCAAATTGTACCTTCGTTTGTAGCGATCGTCTCGTGCGTGAGCTTTCTCTCCCCTCGTCTCCCAGATCGTGGCTACGACACAGGCGTGTGACGTTTTATATACAGTGCGCATGCGTCAAACTCCGCCCCCCCCTGACGATCTTTCTCGTCTATTCCCCACCCCTTCTCTTTACGGCGCAGTGGGGAGAGCACATGGCGGGGACACAGCAGGTGCGCCCCAAATATCCCCCCAACGAGGAGGAGGACGAGGAAAGGCCGGAGGCAGAAACGTCCCGATCCCGGAGCCTAAAATTCAAGGCCTCCAATATGTCATTTGGAGAAATGTTGGAGATGGTGGACATATTAAAGAGGAGCGACTATGATGGGAAGTATGGGCCTTACCTCAACCCCAATGTCCGCAAGGCCAAGATCATGTCTAAAGTTGTGAGAAGGCTGTACAATAATTTTGGGGTACAACGATCCAAGGAGCAACTCAGGAAACGCTGGTCAGACCTGAAACTGAGGGAGGCCGATCAGTACAGAAAGATCAAGAGAATTCTTCAAAAAAGTAAGTAGTTGTGTTTTGTGTTTGATTTCTTGCTTGCATACTGCTCCATGTGGTTTGATTTTTACAAAGTTGTACATTCCAAAATGGCCACTTTCATGTTCGTCTGTGCATTCGATCGTACTCAGCCTCGATCTTTCTGCCACTGTCATGGTCGTGTGTGTGTCCATTCGATCGTACGCAACCTCGATCGTGCGGCCACTTATAATACGATGTTTGGTGTTTTTTTTGGGGGAAAGGAAGTTTGTTCTCCCTAGAAATGTCATCCAGAATGTAAAGCCAATTTATTCAATGTAAAGGAGAGGTCACCCAGTAGCTGTTTACCCATCTGGACTCGAGAGCACTAGTGCTGGGACACCCAAACCCCCTTTTTATTAGCCTTTTCCACACATGTGCTCCAGTGGATACTAGAGGGGGGTCTCCATCACACAAACTTCTACCAAAAAGCTAGTCAGTTTAGCACCTTTACAAAGTGACTACATTCATGTAGTTGACATTTGTAACTGGCCAAACTAAAATAGTGTCCGTCACTTTCAAGCAATGTTTGTCATTTCCTATTTCTGCCCTCAATAGTTTGTGTTGCTAAATCTTCCTTTTGGACATTCTCATAGGGGAGCGAAAACTTGGGCCGTCTGAGGAAACCCCCAAACCAACACCTCCCAAAAAAGGGGAAAGAGCAGAAGCAGAGGAGGAGGAGGAGGAAGGAGAGATCATCGAACTTGGAGAAATTGTCACCACAACAGGTGAGTGTGGGAGAACACAGCTACTGGTAAGCTAATCCATGTCTGGCTGCCTCATTTCCAACACCCCCATTTTTTTGTTTGTGGTTTTTAGGTGACGTGGATGTTGTGGAAGAAAAATCGCACTTTACCACAGAGAGTGCCCACGTACTCATCGGAGAGATAATGGTCTGCAATCGAGATCTAGATTACATAAAGCAAAACATCAATGATGTTCAACAAAAATTGAAGAACATCATTGATGTTTTAGGAAAAATATGAAAAAGCACCAAGTAATTTACACACATTTGTGCCAGCTTCTGAACACATTTGCAACTTAAAAACTGTGTGAAATTTGGAACATGCACACATTGTGTCCACATGTGCTAGCTCCCATCATGGTGGATGAATGGCAACGTTTTTTTTTGGGGGTGCAAACACTTTACGAACTACGAAAGTGGTTGTGGTGAAGGGGTTGCACCCCCAAAAAACGTCCATTCATCCCCATGATGGAAAATGGCACTTTTGAAGCTTCTAGGCATGTGTTTTACCATCTAATGACCATTTTCAGAACCAAATTGTGTGCATGTTCCAAATTTCCACTTTTCGGGGGTGCCCCCCCCATGTGATGAAGGCAAGATCAAACACACTTTGAACATATAGTCATGTCTGATCTTGTCTTCACTTTACAAAGTTGAACTTTCCTACTTCATAGGTTCTGCTTAGCTCCATGCCTGGTTTTACAAATTGCGTAATCTTTGTAAATAATGTTGTAAATAACCAAGATGTTGTCAGTTTTGGCGTGAAGATTGTAAACGCACTTGTGAATGTTTTCCAAGTAAACTTTTTTATTTTTCAAAATGTGTGGCTTCCTTATTTAAATAAAACAATGCATTATGTATGTAAAATGTAAAGGATATGGGGGGCAATGGGTGTTATTTACTAAAGGCAAATCCACTTTGCACTGCAATTTCCTTTCCCAGGGAACTTTTTCAATGCACTTGTAGAGCATAGCGGATTTGACTTATGTAAATGACACCCACAGTGCTTTGTACGAAAACACGGAGCACAGCATTTTGGAGAATACACACATGTCACACCTGGTGCTGAAAAGGAGTATTTTGGGTGTCAGTTATGCAGGACAAACCTTCTCTAGACCAAAGATTAGGTAGCAAACACACATGAGAATAATCTTTTTGGGAAGAAGAGACTGTTACCTCCTTTTGCCCAGAAAATGCATTACCACTGTCGAAGGCAAAGGGAAAAAATGTCAAAGTAAAATAAGCTAAAAAGAAGACTGAAATGACAAGAAATCAGAGGTTGGTCAAAATATCAGATTTATTAAAAAATGCCTCTCACACATCGTCAGGCAGAGCAATGGCCCCCCTACCCACAAAGTATTCCATATATTGGTCCCGGACCACGCGGGCATTGAGAGGGGGCAAGCCTGGACGTGCCACTCGAAGGGCTGTGAGGTCCGCATTTGGAGGGCCCTCCACATCTGGGCCAACGGGCACCACATAGTTCCTGTTATGTCTTTTGAGGAAGTTGTGCAATATGCAACAGGCAAGAACTATGTGGTTCAGTTTGTATTCCGCCAAGTTAAATGCCGTCAGGAACAGGCGGAAGCGGCTGGCCAGGATGCCAAAAGCGTTCTCCACCACTCTTCTGGCTCTGGACAGCCTGTAGTTGAAGACCCTCTGGTCCGGGGTGAGGGTCCTCATCGGGAACGGCCTCATCACATGGGGAGTCAGCGCAAACGCTTCATCTGCGACAAAGACGAAGGGGAGTCCTTCGGCATTCTCCTCTGGAGGTGGCAAGCACAGACTGCCACTTTGGAGACGCCAGTAGAACTCCGTGTGCGTAATGGCCCCACCATCCGATATCCGGCCGTTCATCCCCACGTCCACATACATAAACTCGTATGTTGCCGACACCACCGCCAACATCACTACACTATTAAACCCTTTATAATTATAATAGTAGGACCCCGAGTTGGGCGGTGGGACGATGCGGACGTGTTTCCCATCAATTGCCCCTCCGCAGTTAGGAAAGTCCCAACGGCTGGCAAAGTGGGAGGCCACAGTCTGCCATTCCTGTGGCGTGGAAGGGAACTGTGGAGTGAAACAAGAAAAAAAAATTAGTCACTTTGCACCTAAACATTGCAAGCAGATTAGACAATCAACATCTTGGAACAAGAGCATTGTATAAAATTGGAGGCTGGAAAGTATTTACACAGAAAAGTAGAGGCTCCCCTTCACAGATTACTCACCCCCCCATCAATCCCCCCACTTCTGATGGGACATTGGCAATAACTATGGTTTTGGGGGGGGGGGGTGGTGGACAGGTAACCCTCTGCACTTCATTGATTGGCAAATGGCTCAATAATGTGGCCTAGTTTGGCCAGACCCTCTGTACTTAACACTATTGGCAGGCCACAGGAAAGATCAAATAACATTTCCCCCCCCCCCCCAAAAAAGGCAGGCACAGTGTGACATTATTAAATTACCAAGCAAGCTAATAGGAGGGAAAGAAGACAAAAAAATAGGAAATGGAATGTATGGAGGCAGTCCCTTGCACTACATGCTTTGCTGAATTCATCCCTAAAGATGCGCACTATAAAGAGGTAGGTATATAGTGTGTATGGACCTTGGGAAAGCCAGCAGATAAAGGATTGGTACCATCTGACAGAGCAGTTGGGGGAGGGGGTTCCTAATGAGTTTGCCCCCCCCCCCCACCAAAAGAACAAAAAAAGGGGGCTCTACATGAAGTAAACCACACAGCAAACATTTGTGCATATTTTAGGGGGTGTTTTGGGGCAAACAATACTATGCAGCAGACAAAAGACATTGCTTAAGTGACTAGGCCATAGGTGTCTATTGGGGCAGAAGAGCATGCTGGTGAGGTAAGTGAAGGGAAAAATGCATGAAGGAGAAAAGGGGCACAGCATATTAGAACATATTGCAATCATGGTAATTAGGGAAGGAGGTCAAAAATACAAGTCATTAGCAAACAGAGCATACATAGAAGGGAATAGTAAAGTAGAAATGTTACCTTAATATAGTCCTCCTGCAGGACCTGAATGATGGCAGAACAGGTCTCTGGAATAATGATTCCCAGGGCCTGGGGAGAGATACCTGAAGAGAACTTCAAATCCTGAAGACTTCTCCCTGTCGCCAAGTACCTCAACGTGGCAACAAGCCTCTGCTCCGGAGTAATGGCTTGTCTCATGCAGGTATCCTGCCGGCTGATAAAGGGGGTCAGCAAAGCCAAAAGACGGTGAAAATCGGGGTCCGTCATCCTGAGAAAGTTCCTGAAATCATCAGGATTATTCTCCCGGATCTCACGAAGCAAAGGCATGTGCGAGAACTGGTCACGCTGAAGCAACCAATTCTTGGTCCACATACTCCTCATCACTCTGTTCATGGACGGGTCTTGGGTCAAAGCTAAAAGCCCGACACCAATTCCGCGTACAGCACGAACTCGGCGACGAGTACGCACGGGAAACATCGCTCAGAAGGTCACAAAAGGTCGGCTGGTCAGAACGGACAAACAGAAAGCACCGATAAACAGCAAGGCCTGAAAGAACGAAGTGAATACCAGCAACGAGCAGACAATAAGCAGTGCAAATCAAAGCGTCCTATATCAAGATATAGGCCGCAATGACCAACAAATGCGAACTGACTACACGCACTAATAAACAGATACGCACGACAAGCACAAACTGAAGAGCAGTAACGATCTGAGTCAGAAAACTGAGAAGCGCGAATCTTAAGTCACCAAACTTCCACTAACTCTCGATAAACACGGGATCAGCAGAAGGAGCCCAACGGGTGCCTGACGTGGTGCTGAACTTCCCTTTTGTAATCTCGTGGACGACGACTTACGTCACGACGTTCTTCCGGACCGGATATTCCGACAACGTAGTCCGACCGTGTGTACGCAACGACAACATCGGACAAAGTACGTCGGACAAAGTCCGACCGACCTTGTCCGCGGATTGTCCGAGCGTGTGTATGGGGCTTTACATGTAGCTAAAAAGAAACTTTGGAGGCATGTCACTTATTTTGTAATGTGATGTTGGCCCTTGAGCTATTGTAGGCACTGCCAAATGGGAGGTCAATCTGCCAGTGCTACCAACCATCTGGAGGAACCTCAGCTGAGAATAATTAATCTAGTGTAAGTATCAGAAGCCCATCCTCAATCAAATCAGTTTCAGCAAACTGTTGGTTTTATTGTCACCAAAATATATAGTCATATTTATGGAACTGTTGTCCCTTAATAACCTTGAAAATTAGCTTTTTGCTACTCTATAGTTTATTCTACTGATCCAAGTAAAATCTGTTATAATAATCTTTTTCAACAGTGCTGTTCAAGAATGCAATTATGTAATTGTCATAAAAATGAAGAAGTTTTTGAGTTCATTTAGAGTTGGTGGACCAGAATCCCTTGTTTTGGTTCTTCAAGCAGAACAAATAACACACTTGCTGTAATACATTTGGAGGTGATGTCCTATCGTGCTTTGAACAAAGTTTAGAACCTGCTCACAAAATAAAGCAGCTGATTGCTTGTTCTATAAATGTGTAGCGCATATCATGGGAAGATTGAGAACAGCACAGCAGAATTGTAGTGTTAGATGTTCCATGCACTGCAGCCCTCGATCCTCCCTCTTGTCTGTAAATTTAATGAACTGAGACCGGTAATACAGTTTGCTGTATGTGAGTGACAGGCGTGTTCCTTCAGAGTGCTGCCATAAGACAGACAAGACATAAGCCCAGGCAGCTACCAGCCCCCAAAATATAATGAAGGAGCACTCTTTGTGGGGCAGAGCTCTACCCGTGGGGGCACCCAAGTGAAGAATTGAATTCCTGGCGATTCTGGGACTCGACGGCTCGTGACGATAGCAATCTCCTGTCACCGGGGGGTCGGAGGCGCTGCAGTAAGGGCCGGACAGCCATAGAATTGAATGTAATTACATTTCACTGCCATGGTTCACATGATGCCACAGACATTTGTGTGATCTCAGTATTAATCGGGTCATTCAGACTTGGCAATCAGTATGCATATCCCACTCAATGAAATACTGTTGTCAGTTTTATAATTTAGTTGTAGAAAGCACAAGCTGTGCTCATCTCATACTCTGCAGTAGGACCAAGCTCGGGCTGTGAACGTTGTTTATATGTCACCACTGGTGTTTCAGCAGCAATTCTGTAAAGTATTTTAGCTTTCTATCTAAGATTTTGTTTTTTAAATATGTATAAACCTTTAGAGTTACTACGCTATTAAATATTTGCTGATAATTATGAAAAATGTATGTAGCATCTTCTTTATCTTAATTCTGGTAAGCTCTGTTTGCGTATAAAAAAAAAGTCTGTCATAACTACATTGTGTTTTTAGAAAACTTACATGCAATTCAGTGGAGAATTTTTTTTTTATAGTGTTTGCAATGAATCTGTCAGGAAACATGTGGCAAAGTTTGAATATGTTTTCCTGTGTATGGCTTCTTCAGCATGTACTGTAGTTCATATTCAAAGGCAGATTGATGGTTAATCACCTGGTATTGCACATTAAAATGTAAAGATAGAGAAAGATTTGCATACCAAAATGGGATTTGTAAGGTACAATTAATAAAGTCAAGAATTTGATTAAAAAAATATATTTCATAGATAAATTGCATCACTGTTGGGAAACTCGGTGGTGGTCAACATGAGTTCATCTTAGTTAGAGAATGCCATACCATAAGGTACAACTCCCGAAAAAATACATCACGTTACAATAGTAGGTTATAAACACTTTTAATGAAAAGAAATATAAACATTTGATACACACGGTCTGTAGTTCGTCAATGCGTTTTACAATGACTTTCATCAGGAAGATGTACTAAATAATAAAGATGTGTTGGCCCACTCAAGGGAGCCTATGAGGAACCACCAACCGCAAACCAAGGACGACAGCCACCAGAACCAAGAGGGGCCCTCAGTGGATCAAAGAGGAGAAGTAAAGAAGGTAATGCACCAGTTTTGAGGTAGAAAGAAAATATGCATAAAAGGGTGGCTGCGAGTTAAGCCCCATACACACGGTCGGACTTTTTCATCAATTTGGTCCGATCGGACAAGGTTGTTGAAAAATCAGACCGTGTGTATGCACCATCGGACAGTGTTCGTCGGTTTGTCCGTCGGACAAAGTCTTATCTCCTGCTGGAAAGATTTGCCGTCAACCCGGTCCGATCACACCAAATCCGATCGTGTGTACGGTTGTCCGACCGGACAAAGTGCTACGCATGCTCAGATCACATTACAAGACCAAAGCTATTGGCTACTAGCCTCTACGTAGTCCCGTCGTAGGCAACAAACGTCACCACGTTCAGAATGATCGGATTTTCCGACAACTTTGTCCGACCGTGTGTACGCAAAACCAACATCGGACAAAGTATGACGGACATGGTCCGACGGACCTGGTCCGCGGATTGTCCGACCGTGTGTATGGGGCTTTAGGCTAAAAGGGGCAAATTATACCAACTGGAATTTTGGGTTAGGACGCCCACGTGTGCTTCCGCATTCGCAGAATTTGACTATCAGGCCATGTAAACTTTCAGTACATTGTTTTCTGTAGGTGTAATAAAGCAGAAACAAGTGATGACACAAAAGCTCACATTCAAATACATTACTGTAGTATTTGCAGAAAAATAAACTTTTAGATTGCTAACACTGAACAGGATGAACGATTTGACTTTTCAACAACACAGGCAATGCTTTAGAGTACTATCTTGAAGCACAACATTTCTCCAGTGTGATGACAGTGTAGTTCCTATTACCTATGTAGCTGCTGGATTGCTGTGTCCATTTGCTATTCTGCCTTGGTGACTAGGGATGAGCTGAACAGACCTGGGTTCGGTTCAAGCAGGGTCTGATGAGTAAAATTCAGGTTTTGAACCTGAAGCCCATTGAAGTCAATAGGAGCTGAATGTTAAAGATCACTGGACATTTTCTAGGCTAATAGGCAAAGGATTTTATACAAATGGCATTGGGTGCTAGGCGCTGCCCTAGGGGACATAGCCTAGCAGCAAGCAGCAATTTTAGAAATGCTTAAAATGAAAGATTAAAAATGCTAAACTCAAATAAATAACTCACCTGGGCGATGCCCTGACCCTGCCTGTGAAGTGGTGTGCAATGTGTACAATCTACTACAGCAAAAGCAAGTGTGTTTAGATTGGTGGTTGTAGGGGTCTGTGGTTGGTGACTTATCCGAATCTGGAAGCCCCCTTTAACAATAAAGTGCTCCTAGATACCACCCCCAATATTGATAAAAGGTATGTCCACCACGATGCCCAATTCCTGCCAACCCACTGGGAAAAAAAGCCCACTGGTATAATGTTGCCCACTTCTGATGGTTCTGGTGGATGACAGCTGATATATACAAAGGTTGATACCATTGACCGTATTTAAACATGACCATATTTAATCAATGGGCACAGTGGCTGCGTTTGGCACAGTGGCTGCATTTGAGGGCACAGTGGCTGTGTTTGATGGCACAGTGGTGGCAATTGATGGGCACAGTGGCTGCATTTGATGGGCACAGTGGCTTCATTTGATGGGCACAGTGGCAGCAATTGATGGGCACAGTGGCTGCATTTGATGGGCACAGTGGCTGCGTTTGATATGGGCACAGAGACTGCGTTTGATGGGCACAGTGACAGCAATTGATGGGCACAGTGGCTACGATTGATGGGCACAGTGTATACGATTGATGGGCACAGTGGCTGAGTTTGATGGGCACAGTGGTGGCAATTGATGGGCACAGTGGCTATGTTTGATGGGCACAGTTGCTGCATTTGGCACAGTGGCTGCAATTGATGGGCACAGTGGCTGCGGTTGATGGGCACAGTGGCGGAAATTGATGGGCACAGTGGCTGCGTTTGATGGCACAGTGGCAGCAATTGATGGGCACAGTGGCTGCATTTGATGGGCACAGTGGCTGCGTTTGATATGGGCACAGAGACTGCGTTTGATGGGCACAGTGACAGCAATTGATGGGCACAGTGGCTACGATTGATGGGCACAGTGTATACGATTGATGGGCACAGTGTCTGAGTTTGATGGGCACAGTGGTGGCAATTGATGGGCACAGTGGCTATGTTTGATGGGCACAGTTGCTGCATTTGGCACAGTGGCTGCAATTGATGGGCACAGTGGCTGCGGTTGATGGGCACAGTGGCGGAAATTGATGGGCACAGTGGCTGCGTTTGATGGCACAGTGGCTGCGTTTGCTGGCACAGTGGCTGCAATTGATGGGCACAGTGGCTGTATTTGATGGCACAGTGGCTGCGTTTGATGGGCACAGTGGCTGCGTTTGGCACAGTGGCGGCAATTGATGGGCACCCAGCACAGTGGCTGCGTTTGATGGCACAATGGCTACATTTTGTGGGCAAGTGGCTGCGTTTGGTGGGCACAGTGGCGGCAATTGATGGGCACAGTGGCTGCGTTACTAAAGCTGCCTGGGTATACAAGTTTTTTAATTGGTCCTGACTCCATGCTCGCTGTTTTAATCCAGCTATCATATATAGATGGATTGAAACAGCGAGCCAGGAGTCAGGACCAATTTAAAAACTTGTATAACCAGGCAGATTTAGTATATATGCATTCACTCGCTCTCATTAATTTGTACCTGAGGGTTCCCGCCATCATCCTCCTCTCTCTTGCTCCTCCTCTGGTTACAGAGACCCCTCCCGACTCCCCGCCCGAGCTGGAGAGCATGCAATGATGACGTGCGGAGGTGGGTAGGCGGAGCATTAGGCTCCGCCTCCACCAGTTAAGCTATGACAGTCAGTCATGGTCCTTTTTTATGGAGGCGGCAGTCGCTCCCCCCCCAGCCAAGTATGCGCCCAAACCGCCCATACTGCCAGCGGCATGATATACAGCAAGGCAAGCCAGTCCCGGGAGGCTATATTTGAGCGAGAGACGGCCGCGAGAGGCTATATCTGAGTGGGACATGGGGATGGCGGGATAGGGGGGGTTTTTGTGTGGGGGGCGGCAAAAAAGCCAC